>PVHX01000131.1:209167-416365 GCA_004024805.1 Geosciurus inauris
CAACGTCTCTAGCCAATAGAGAAATGCAAATCAAAACTACCCTCAGATTTCATCTCACCCCAGTCAGAATGGCAGCTATCCAAAATACCAGCAACAATAAGTGCTGGCGAGGATGTGGAGAAAAAGGTACACTTAAACATTGCTGGTGGGATTGCAAACTGGTGCAACCAATCTGGAAAGCAGTATGGAGACTGCTTAACAAACTTGGAATGGAACCACCATTTGACCCAGCTATCCCACTCCTTGGCCTATACCCTAAAGACTTAAAAATAGCACACTACAGTAAAGCAGCCACTTCAATGTTTATAGCAGCACAATTCACAATTGCAAAACTGTGGAAGCAACCCAGATGCCCTTCAGTAGATAAATGGATAAAGAAACTGTGGTACATATACATAATGGAATATTATTCAGCAATAAAAGAGAATAAAATTATGGCATTTGCAGGCAAATGGATGGAATTGGAGAACGTTATGCTTAGTGAAGTAAGCCAATCCCAAAAAACCAAATGCCAAATGTTCTCTCTGATTAGTGGATGCTGATACATAAGGGGAGTGGGATCGGGAAACATAAGAGAAATGGAGGAACTCTGGACGCGGCATGGGGGAAGAGGGGGGTGGGAAAGGGGAATGGGTATAGTAAAGATGGTTGATTGAGATCATCATCACTACCCTTGGTGCATGTATGAAGACATAATTGGTGTGACTTTATCTGGTTTGCAACCAGGGAAATGGAAAAACTGAGCTCTATATATGTACTATGACTTGAAATGCAATTAAATAAACTAATAAAAAATTTTAAAAAACTGAAAAAAAAATTTTCAAGACACACAAAAGTTATGGGTC
Organism: Geosciurus inauris; assembly: GCA_004024805.1. NCBI lineage: Eukaryota > Metazoa > Chordata > Mammalia > Rodentia > Sciuridae > Geosciurus > Geosciurus inauris. Next base: position 210,013 of record PVHX01000131.1, read on the forward strand.
CAACATTAGGGAATAGTTAATTATATTGTGTCTTTGGTTGCAAACATTAAATTATATGCTGTCTTTTACAATGAAATGTTGAAAAAATTTCAAAATTTTCTTTGCCAAGAGAATGTATGACAAATTTAAAGTTCAAAATTTGGAGTTAGTATTTCTGTTTCTAACAGATGAGAAACTTAAGATACAGATAATTGGGTCAAATACTTTTATCACTATTAAAGTGCGGGTAAACAGATACAGAGTGATAAATCTGTATGTGGTTTTATAACGTATTTTCAACTTCAGAGAGATAAAACATCTTCCCAAAATATATTATTTCATAGGTTCTAAGTTTATATGTAATTCTAACAATAAATTTTAACAAATAGTGAAGTTAAATTAGTTTGAGATTAAAATGTGCAGTAAATAAATGTAAATGAATAACTCCTTTAATTCCTAGTTGAACTACAAAAGCTCTCACTTTGCTCATTGAGAATTTAAGCTTACTGTTTTGAAAGGGAATTAATTAAAGAATTTTATCAAGAAGCACATTGTATGTATATTAAAGTGGAGATGATCTCTATTACTTCTATAAATGGTCTTATGGAGAACGAATATGATCAACTATAATTTCCCCCCAAAATGTGTCTGCCAACAAGTAGAGATTAGGACTAAACACTGAATTAAAAAGAATACACATATTTTTAGAGTCTGACCTAAAAGAAATGAAACAGGATGACTAGAAATAATGAATTGCAATCCATTCTTAATTCTACTGGTTCTAATGCAAGATGATCAGAGATTTTTTAGAGTTTGGCAGAGAACCAATCTTTGTCACATTATGACAAGGGGGACTTGAAAAAAATGTTAAATATGAAAGGACATCAGTATGACTTAAGTGAAGTAGAACGTAGTGTGTTTAACCACCAGAATGCTGACCTGGTTAAAAAGTAAAAAAAAAAAAAGTTCTCTTAATAATAGCTTTTGCATTATGGGAAAATAGATATAGATTTTTTCTCATTGTCAAAACTGTGATATTTGTTGTGAGTTATTGTTTTCTGCTCCTCAATGTGCTGAGAGCCACAGAATACTTGATTCATCTCCCTCAGGACTTACCTATTTGATATCAACCCTGAAAATGGGTTTGGGGCACAACCAGGTGCATAGTGGAGGTGGTTGAAAGAAGAAGAGCTTCCTTTTCTTCTCAGTAGCATAGAAGGTAGCTTTGGACAACACTGCAACCCCAAAACATAGAATTCACCAGAGGCAGCTCTATTTATTGGTTGGGTTTCTATTTTAGATAATAAAAGAATATTATTATGGGTGGGAGAAATATGGACAAAAGCATAAAATAAAACCAAGAAAGGAGATAGAAATATTTGTAATTGACAGGGATCCAGACTTGAAATCCTAGTGACAAGAAGGCAAGATTGGTTATCCTTTCCTTCTATTTACATGCTTGTATCCCATGTGATGGAGGGTGAAATAGTGAAGTTATAAATTTAAATAGTCACTCTGCTGATCTGGAGAGCAGGGGGGAGGTTTACCAGTGCTACACAGTGTTCCCCCAAAGCCAATCCCCATAACAATTTCATTAGAACCACTTGTTAAATATGTTAACAATAATAGAAATAGAGTTTCCTTAACCCTGCCAAAACTTGTTGAAAGAGATTCAGAAGCCTAGTAGCAACATTATTTCAGTTTTATGACTATTTGTAACTTTAGAGAAGCAGATGATTAGAGGGTGGCAGATTTTGAATTTTGCTTGGACCCACTAAATTCAGAAAGCAGCAGATCAAAAATCTTTCATAAGTGTAAAGCATCCCTATGAGGTTTGCCTTGCCCACATTATATTTTCAACATGAGAAACAACAAAAGACAGGCATCCCTACAGATTTTTCTTGAATTAGTCTTGAGGATAAGGACTATCACAGAATCTAATACTTACTCATTTACTAATTGTAAAATATCTATTAATGAACTCAGAAAAAAAGCTTTAAGTATATACTCTTAAGTGGAGACTCAAATGGTTTAAATAATAACTTTAACACTATCATATACTCACAAGGTTATATTGAGTATTTCGGGATAGATGATTGACAATTATCATATGACAATGAAATCAGAGTAGTCTGGCAAGTGGATTTGTAGAATACACATCCTTAAGCATGCTTTAATTCAGTGGTTTTCAAGAACATCTTTAGCAATTGAAGTCATCTTTTTATACTGGAATATTAAATAAGATCATCATATAAAATATTAATAAAAATAAAGTTTTTCTGGTTGAAGGAGGACAGAGACCAAATCCATTCAAATTTTACAGAACAGGTGATTTAAGCTGACAGAAGTTTTTACTTTACTGAAGGTAATCAATAAGAAAACTGAGTAAAGGTATATATCATATGATTTCCATTTCATATTTTTTTTTCTGTAAATTGTTATGAATTTAGAGAAGTCTGAACACTTTAGGTCATTAAGGTTTGATGATTATAATCATTTTCTAGAGTGACCATAAAAAAGTACCATAGACTGGGCACACAACAGAAAGTTATTTTCTTACAATTCTGGAGGGTAGAAGTCTGACTGAGATCAAGAGTTTGGCCAAGTTCATTTCTCTGAAGCCTCTCTTCTTGACTTGTAGGTGGCCATCTTCTCCTTGTGTCTCCACATGGGCTCTCCTCTATGTATGTCTGTGTCCTAATGTACTTTTCTTACAAGAAAATCCATCATATTGGGTTAGAGCCCACCGAAATGACCCCATATTATCTTAGTTATCTCTTTAAGGGTCTTATTTCCGAGTATAGTCATATTCTGACTTACTTTGAGTGGAATTTTAGCATAATGTGGAGGTACTATTCAGTCCCTAACAATGACCAACCCCAAACTGATCAATTCTGGATTACATTTGTGAAATAGAGAAGAAATCCACATGAGATTTTATGATAGCTTTTTAACCCGTTGATGCAGTGATTCTGAATGATGGACCATGATATGCTGGTGAGCGGTGTGGCTGCTACTTAATTCAGTATTTATATAACTAGCCTAGTATTTAAAACTTATGTTTTATATAGCCATGTAAGAAAATATAAAATCAGAGTGGATTTGAAGGTCATTCAATAACTCACTCACATTCACTTTAATATCCTTTTTTACTATGCCTTGTGAAATTATCGCTAAATTCTAGCTAATTAAATATCTATCAAATAGTTACCGTGTGTGTGTGTGTGTTGGGAAGATTTAATTGTTATTCTCATAGGAAATTTCCAGGTATGTAATGTGGTAGTTAGTTACATATCCTCACCATGCTGTTCATTAGCTCTCCAGAATTTATTCACCTTGCATAAATGAAATTTTGTACCCTTTGACCAACATCATCTCCTTCTTCCCTTCCCCAATCGCTGGCAGCCATCATTCTACTCTGCTTCTATGAGTATATTTTTAGATTACATATAAAAGTGAAATCATGTGGTACATCTCTGTATATTATTTTACCTAGCATCCTGATGTCCAGCTCTGTCCATCTTGGTGCAAATGGCAGGATCTTCTTTGTAAAGCCTGAATATTTGAATATATTAAGAAAATTTGATATATATATATATGTATAGATATGAGATATATACATAAATCACATTTTCTTTATTCTAGTTCTTTATTCAGTCACTGATGAACATTTGCATATTTTCACATCTTAGCTAATTCTGAAATTATGATGGGAGTGCAGATATCTATGTGACCCTGTTGTTGACTTATTTGGATATAGAGCTAGAAGTGAGATAGCTGGATTTTATGGTAGTTCTGTTTTTAATTTTTTAAGGAAAGTTCATCCTGCTTCTTACAACTTTTATCAGTTTAAATTCTCATCAATATTATAGATGAGTTCCCTTTTGACAACCTAACACTGGCTATCTCTTGTCTTTGATAGTAAAGTGGGAGATAAGAAGTGATCGTTCACTGTGGTTTTGATTTGAATGTCCCTAATAATTAGAGATGTTGAGTACCTTTTCCTATACATGTTGGGCATCTGCATGTCTTATTTTGAGAAGGGTCTGAGTCTTTTGTACTTTCTGAATTATTTGCTTTTCGATATTAAGTTGTATAAGTTTCTTATACATTTTAGATATTAACTCTGAATTGGGTATATGTCATACTATTCTTTTTCCTATTTGCATGGATTTCCTTTTAATCTTGTCAATTGTTTCTTTTGCTGTGCAGAAGCTTTTTTTGATATTCCAATGGCATTTTTTACAGAAACAGAAAGAATTGTCTTCAAGTTCAGAGGAAACCAAAAAGAAAACTCAGAAACAAACCCACAAGGTTTACCAAGAGCACATAATAGGAAAAGAAAAAATCTCTTCAACGAATTGATATTGGAAAAAACATGAAAAATGAAATTGCATGCCTGTCTCATAACATATATGAAAATCAGCTCTAAATGGATTAAAGACTTACAACACGAAACTAGAAATGGTAAAATTCCTAGAAGGAAACACAGAGGAAAACCTTCTTCACACTGGTGTTGGCAATAATATGATACTGTAAGCATGGTTGACAAAATTAAACTGAGGAAATGGGATTACATCAAATTTGTTTCCATATAAATCCAGAATGTTCACAGATAGTGATGCACATGTGACCCTCATCCATTAGGTCTATGGTAGCAGAGTAGAAGTTAACAACCAAGAAATAAGAGTCCTGTGCCCAAAACATTAATGTTGAGTATCTGGTCCTCTTTGTGTTATAATGCACATTAAATTCAGAAGCCCAATGTATTTGCATTATACCTTATGCTGCATTGGGTTAAAAGAAAGAAACAGTATCTTGTGCCTAATTGTAGACTGCTCTGAGTCAAGGTAAGACTACTAAGAATTTTGTAAATGCAGTGAAATAAGCCTAAGGCCAAGAGAAAAGGCATCGCAGTTCCTCAGGTGTTGAATTCACATGCCAGCTACTTTGGATCTTGAATGTGGCTCATCTGAGAATACCTGATGGGCTGTAGCAAGTGGCAGGTGGCAGAGGGCACCTGGAAAGAACATCGATCTGGACTTTGGCTGCATTCCAGCAATGCCAGGCCAAGTCAGAGGGGACCTTCTCAATCCATTGGCACTGCTACCACCTGTTTCTCAATGCTTAGAGCCTGGAGAAGTTTTAAGCTCTTGCTTTTAACTATATTTGGAAGTCACACTGCTTACATTTATAAATCCAATAAGATTTTCCCTCCAATCTCCATTTCTTGGTTCCCATCTACTTTCAAATTCCTTCTTAAGGATCCCCAGTGGTGAGATCTCATAATAGTCACTATAACTCAAATTCCCATGTTCCAAAAATAACGAGAAGCCCATTTTTTATTCCTACTATCTTTTACAACTCAAATTATTCCGGAGCTAGACATTATGCTGGATATTAAGAAAAAGCTCATTAAAATAATTTTTACCTTGGTGTGAGTGACTAATAAGGAGGTTATCTTGACTCTCCAGAAGCACTTACATTTCAATAATAGAAATTTGTTAACTCAAGTAAATTGCCAATTAGTAGATAGTGTTGTAATTTTAAAAAGGTAAAAAGGTAAATATATTTTTCATACAGTAAAGGAAATATTTCTGGAAGGCAAAATTTTCTGTATGTTCACTCTCATTCCTCTTTACTTACATTTACAAAGTTTTAACTAAGTTTTCAGGAATATTATTTTCATAAATTTCAGAACTTTTTTTGGGCTGTGAAAACAGCTATGCTAATAATTTGCTATTTAAATTTAAAGAAATGTTTATTTTGTTTCATTTGTTGAGTGCATCTCAGTGCATTTTGTGTTGCTGTAACAAGACTGAGTAATTTATAAAGAAAAGTAGTTGATTTATCTCACTGTCCTGGAGGCGGGAAGTCTAAAGGCGCAGTGCAGGCATTTTTGGGCATCTGGATAGACCCTTCTTGCTGGGTTCTCCCATGGTGGAAGATAAGAATGTGAGTAAGTACATGCAAAAGAGGAAGCAGTTATATAACAACCCACTCCTGAAATAATTAAACCACTCCTGTGATAATCTATCAATAAAGGCTCTACCCCATTGAGCCTGTAACCCCCTTTGTAACCCACCTCCCAAGACTATTGTGTTGGGGACCAAGTTTTCAATACATCAACTTTGGGGGACACATTCAGACAATAACAAGCGTTTTCTAAGTTCACTGAAGAACCTTTCATAAATGCCAAATATTTTTCTACTGAAAAATTTGAGGCCATCCTATAGGCAAATAATAAATTATAGTGTGTGCAATATTTGGGGGTTTTCCCAATTTGCTAAAAAATGACTTAAATGTTTTTGCCTTGTTTTGCTGTTATTGGATCTGTAATAACAGAAAGTAGCGGTTAATATTAAGGGCTCTGGAGTTGGACTCCTTAACCTTAAATTTAAGATGTAATCCAAGATGTAATTCATACACTACTTATGAATTTAGGGCAAGTCATTTTCTCTCTGTGTCTCGGTTTCTTCTTATGGAAAAATAGTATTTTGCAGATACATTATGAGGATTAAATCAAATAATGCATATCAAGTGCTTATCGTAGAATTTGGTACCATATAAATGTTCAGTAAGTACTAGTTATATTATTATTCCTGTTGTTATTTTCATTTCTTTTATACCTCCTGTATGCTTCCAAAAGCAGACTCATTTAATATTCAAAGTTCTTTATGTTGAACATATATGTCACCTGTACACAGAAAGAATAATCTGGGCCATATAATTACAATGCTTTAGAAAATGTAATGCCCACAGGTATTTTCAACTGAACAACACCTAAACATTACTTCATTTTCCATTTCTTGACACTATACTAACAGTTTATAAATAAATACACAGTAACCTCAGAGGGAGGTCTGGCATGTCCGGTTTAGGCAATAGCCAGCTGGGCTGAGGGTTGCTGGCTTGGTGTCAAGAGCAAGCTCCCCTATGCTGATCATTAGTTGCCAGGAAATGCCTTCCTTATTAGTCATTATTGCCTGAGGATTTTCTAATTCTGCATGAAATGCTATCACTGTGAGTCTGGATTAGAAGATTTGTGCTATACTCCATTAATGTACTTTGAAGAAAAAAATTTGTTATATGTATTTCAAAGAGCTTCCAATATAAGTATAGATTTAATTGTACAATGATGAGCAGAAACAAGTAATTGGGCCTAGTAAGTGTGAGTTGAGTGTTAGAGATTCATTTTTTCAATGAATATATTTACTTAGGGCATGCTATTTGCCTGCCATTGCCATGGCCTCTTATTATTATTATCCATGCAACATTTGGCATTTGTATTGTTAACTAGAGAACAATGGAAGGAACGGTACTGTTTAGTTGCAGTTTTTTATTGACATAAACTACTAATAACAAATGGCTTGGCAAACATGTTCATCTGAACATAAATTGGATGTTTGGATATTTTTGAGCAATTATCAACAATACTTCAGAACTTTTAACCTTGATTTCAAAAGTTCCACTTGAGAGCTAGTATTGAAAGTACTTCTTTCTCCCCCAAATCATTTGATAACCAAATCTTAAAACAAGAAAATGGTGAAGAGAGCCTATTAGATGAAAATTTTCTGCTAAGAAAACAGAGCAGCACAGAAATGACCACATGAAGGCCCCTGGAAGAACAGCCAAGAGTATTTTCTTCAGATACTCTTGTGCAAAACTTTTTATTAGGTGTCAGTAGGAATAAAAAGTGCCCAATAAATGTGAGATGAAGGAAGGAAGGGAGAAGGATGTGGGGGAGGGGGCTAACATGTCCTGGGCAACTGGGCCTGCCCTTTACCAGTGTCTAGGCAGGAAGTTAACTATGTAAGCACAGCAGGGAGGGACCTGTCATCCTGCAAGCCTGTTCTCTTCATCTCCATGCTTACACCTTGTCCTCATGAAGCCATGGACAGTTTTAAAGTGAACTTGATCCTGGAATTTTCAAACAAATGTTTAAACATTAAACTAACTTTTACAATATCATTGATGATTGATGGAATAAAATCCAATTTTCTGGTTTCTTTTTTTCCCTTTTTTCAAGGTTTATTATAATTATACATAATAGTGGGATTCATTATACCGTCTTTGTATATTCACATAAGGTAATTTGATCAATTTCTTTCCCTTGTACCTTCCCTTTCTCTCCCTTTCTCCCTTCCCTTATCTACTTACTATATTCTACAGATTCCTCTTTATTATTGTTAATATTATTATTTTAATTAATGCATTTTAGTTATATGTAAAAACTGTATTTATTGTGATGTATTTGTATATGATCATAGCATAATTTGGTAGAATTTCCCCTAATGTCCTCTCCTTCTCCTCCCTTCTACATTCCCTTCTTCTACTATTTTGGTCTTCCTTCTGATATCCCTTTTTTAAAATTCTTTCTTTCTTTTTAATTTTTTTTCTCTCTAACTTCCATATACGAGAAAAAACAATGTGTTTTTGACTTTCTGAGGCTGGCTTATTTCACTTAGCTTGATGTTCTCCAGTTCCATCCACTTACCCACAAATGGTGTAATTTCATTCTTCTTTATGGCTAAGTAAAACTCCATTGTGTGTGTATGACACATTTTCTTAATCCATTCATCTATTGATAGACACCTAGATTGGTTCTATAACTTGGCTATTGTGAATCATGCTGCTATAAACATGGGTCTGCACGTATCACTGAAGTATGGTGATTTCAGTTCTTTTGGATTAATACCAAGCAGTGGGATAATTGGGTCATGTGCTGGTTTCATTGTTAGTCTTTTAAGAAATCTCTATATTGCTTTTTAAAGCTGTTGTACTAATTTGCATCCCACCAATGATGTATAAGGTGATGTTAGTCCCCTTTCTTCCTACACCCTCACTGGCAATTATTGTTAGTATTCTCGGTGATTGCCATTATAACAGGAGTGAAGTGAATTCTCAGTATAGTTTTAGCTTGTTTGTCCCTGATTGCTAAGTATGTTCAACATTTTTTTTCACATTTTTTTTTTTTGGCCATTTGTATTTCTTCTTTTCAGAGATGTCTTTTAGAACATTTTTATATTTATTGATTGGGTTATTTGTTTCTCTGGTGTCGCATATTTTCAGTTTTTTTACATATTCTGGATATCAATCCCCTGTTGAAGATTGTATATCATTATCAAGTTGGTTTCATTATATGGATGCAAGTTTGGTTGAAAATATGCAAAGCAGAACTAACAAACATAAATAGAACTAAGGACCCAAATCACATGATCTTCTCAATAGATGCAGAAAAAGCCTTCAACAAAATACAATACCCATTAACTAAATACACTAGTGGTAGAAGGAACTTAACTCAATATCATAAAGGGTGTATATAACAAACTCAAAGCCAACAATGTATTGAACAGAGAATCATTAAAAACACTTTCTCTAACATCAGGTGCAAGGAAAGAATGTCTAATTTCACTATTCAATGCAGTACTTGAAATTCTAGCCAAAGCAATCAGGTAAGACAAGGAAATTAAAAAGCTACAAATAGGAAAAGAAGAAGTCAAATTATCTGTGTTTGCTGATGACATGTTCCTATACCAGAAATATGAAAAAAAAAACTCTACCAGAAGACTTCTAAATCTGATAAACAAATTCAGCAAAGTAGCTGAATAAAATATCAACATACAAAAGTCAATACCTTTTCTATATACCAATAATGAACCTGCTGAGAAAGAAATTAGCAAAGCAGTTCCATTTATAATATTCTCAGGAAACATACATTGGAATAAATCTAACCAAGAAGGTGAAAGACTTTTATAATGAAAATTGTAGGACACTGAAGAAATAAAGAAGTCCTTAGAAATGCAAAACCTCCCCTTTTCTTAGATAAGCAGAATTAATATTGTTAAAAAGCAGATTTTATTATATTTATTATATTATCAACAGCAGATTTAGTCAATCCCCATCAAAACACCAATGATACTCTTTATTGAATTGGAAAAAGATTATCCTAAAATGCATATGGAAGAACAAAGACTAAGAATAGCCAAAGCAATAGTGATCAATAAGAACAATGCTGGAGTCATCACACAACCCAATCTCAAATTTTACTACAGAGCTATAGTAACAATAACAGCATGGTATTTGCATTAAAACAGACAAAAAGAACAATGGTATAGAATAGAAGAGACAGAGACAAATCTACTTAGATATAGTCATCTGATCTTTGACAAAGCTGTCAAAAATATATGTTGGAGAGAAGATAGCCTTTTAAACAAATGATGCTGGTAAATTAGATATCCATATATAGAACAATTTCTTAGTTTATAATGGACATTTTATTTTGTATAGTACATTTTATGAGCAAAATTGGACCCCAAATATTTGATTTTTCTATAATTACTAGTTGTGCTTTCCTGTTTCTGTACAGATAATGTTTATGATAAAGATTCAAAACTGAAAATTTTAGCAAGCAAGGATGTTTTTTTCTCTTCTTTATGGAGGATTTGTACCATGTTCTAATAATATCTTAAAGCATGTGACTCACAGCATGTACTAACTGTAATGGCTTTTAACAAACTACTTAAAACTGAACGTATTTTAATCAGTTATCTGTGGTAATGGGCCACAGGAACAACATAGATAGCTGGGCTTGAGAAAATAAACAAGATTTGGTGGTAGTTTCAACTTCCTCTCTAGAGATTTCAAACAAAAGAGGAAACTCAAATTTTAACTCCTTTCCTATGTCTTATGTGCCAAATTACTTGTTTCCCAATAATACAGACAATAAAGTAAATAATGAAGAAATATGGTATGGCAGACTAATCCAGGAGCACCATATAAATAAATACAAATGTCCATGCCCCATACAAATCCCCTCTCCTTGAGTGTAGAGGGGACCCGTGATTTGCCACCTAGCATAGCATCTTTATAAAACAGGAACATTCATAGTTGTTTCTTTACAGAAAGCAGGGTGCTGTGCCCTGGCAGTGCTTGTGTTTCGTAGGGTATTAAATATGAGCAACAGTTACCTTTTATGCATTGCATTTCATCTTAGGACTTTTATTAAGGAAACAGTATAATTCAGGAATCCTTTCTTTGCTAAGTTCAAAATAGTTTCAGTTCTCACTACTTACTCATACTAAGAAAATTTCTCCTTCATCAGGTCTACTAGCAATGTGTGTGTTGCTCTTATAATCTTGTTTTGTTTTGTTTTTTTTTTCCAAACTTATGCTGAGACTAAAAGATAGGGCTGGGATTATTGCTAAAGTGCTTACCTGCCATGACAAGGTCCATTCAGTACCCAGAAACAAAATGATTAAAATATAACACATTTTAAGAGTATTCAATTAGAAGAGACATTTTGTGTAAAATAATGGCTTTCTCTTCTCAAATTTAAGATAGAGTGTCCCAAATTGCAAACAGTCTTTGTTGTTATTGTTATTGTTGTTATTGCTGTCTACACAGAGGGGTGGCCCTGTTAATAATAGGGTTAAGAACTAATATTCAAGGACAAGTATGTATTTTAGGCACTAGAGTGTGTAGAATACTTAGCCAACACAACCCTAAGAATTGGTGATGTTCTTATCCACAGTCTATAGATAATGGAAATAAGCTTGCAGGAACTAAGTGATTCGACCATGGTCTCACAGCTTGTTCTTGGCAGACCAGGAACTTGAACTTAGTGCATGTAATTAAAGAAACACACTGGAATACTCTGTTCTAAAGATTCTCTATTCTTTTGACCATTATAAACATTGTTAAAATTACATTTGTCTGTGTGGCTGTTGCACACATACATTAAGGCTTAGAAAGTCTTACATTCAATGGAAAGCCAAGGCTCAGAATTTTAAAGTAACTTGGTTGTATTTTCATCATTACATAGTAGAAGAAACCACAAAGAGAAACCCAGAGCACCAACCAGAGTAAGAGCCAAAAGAGGGGAAGGGGGTTAAGGAAGAAAAAGAGAAGGAAAATTACTAGTACTAGAAAACCAGAATCAAGATGTGTACTTAATTGCATTAATATTTAGTAGAATGATAAAATACCAGCATATAAAGTATAAACAGCTTCCTAATCACCATTTAGAGGAACTATCTGATGCAATCACTGACTGAACTATTCAGCTTTCTAACTGATGCTGAAGACAAGTTTTTATCAAGCATCATTGGATAGACAGTTGTCTCCCAAATAACAACACTGGACCTGGGTGATAGAAGAAGGTATAAATTTCAATTCTGGCTCTGAAACACTTTTTACTAAGCCAAACCTTGTACCAATAGTTCAGACTTATTAGAACAACCCCTCCTTGAGTACCTGAGGGGCCTGGATGGTCACTGCATATATGACACATTTAAACAAATCACTCCACAACAGAAAAGCATGGACTGTTTCCCAGTATATAATGGAATCTTTCTGTCTGTTAAGTCTTAAATTCTGAGTTCATCAAGGGCACTCACAATGTCATACCAAGAGAGAAGAAAACATTTAATAATTTAAAGAACAAGACCCTTTACCTGGACATACACACTACCATATATATATATATATGTATGTATGTATACACATATCCAGAATCAGTTTTTATATTAAAAAGTAAAGTGAAAAAATTCTTAGCAAATTTAAAGTATTTTGCAACTTTCAGATTTATTTAATTGAATAGATAACATCTTGTTACTGGGCCACTGAAGTCAAAGCAGCCAATTCACAATTTATAACTTGTGATTTATAGCTGGACTGGACATGGAAGCTATGGGTTAAAACATGTGCATATGTGATAGAATGGACATCTGCAGAGATGAAGTAAATGGTCCACTCTTTTTCAACCCATAGATGTTAAGCCAGAATTGGAATCTGGGAAAATCAGAGTAAAGATGAAGTCAATATAATTTTCCATATGCCACACAGAATCCCTTTGTGGTGGAGGTAATTCTTCTCATGTATTTCATTCAGTGCTTTCTTCTCCTTTTAGTCCTTTTATCTTATGCTGGGAATCAGTAGGCTTCAATAGTTTTCTATTCATAGCAAGGAAGAAAAATAGAAGGGAAAGCAAGTAGGGGCCAAGAAAAATGAAGAGTTTACTTTTTATGTGACCTTCAGCTTTTTATGGGAACTGTCCACAAAGAGCTCTGAAAATACTGCTGTGAAGTCCTTGTGCCATAAAACCTTACATGATCTAGTCTTTGTATGACCTCCAGTTTGTACTACTAACCCCGTATACTGGATAGGACACTGATAGCTGCTATTTCAATGGCTTAACATAATAAAAGCCAATTTCTTGCTCACTTGCAATATGAGGCAGGATAATAGGGAGGAGTGGGGGAAGATTCTGACATTCAGACAACCAGTCTGACAAAACTCTTTCCACTGCAACAGGAGGCTTCCCAATTTGACCCAAGGACAACAATCACCTGACAGATAGAAACTAGTCACAGGGCTCCATGGAGATGTGAGAGGAAATGAGATAACTGGCCAGATGGTGGCTTCCTGCTACTACTGGTGAAGGGGAAACACAAATCCTTGGTGGGTACCTAATTGTCTCTACCACACCCCATTGCTCATTTACCTCCAGCCATGGTGGCCTTGTTTTTGTTCCTGAACACTGTCATTTTAGGGCCTCGCTGTTGTTCCCTTGCCTGGCTGATCCTCTTCTCTCCATGAGTGGCTGGTTCCTGCTATTCCTTATAGTTTTGATTCAAATGTGTTATATTCTCAGATAATCTTTTCTTAAAGACTCAATATTAAAAAAAATCCCCTTTCCCTATGGTGCTATCATATCATCATCCCTTGTTATATAAAATTATCTTAATGTATTTGAACATCATCTACTGCCATTACTGCAATGCAAATTTCTGAATAGAAGGGACCTGATTTCACTTATTAATCTCTGTAATCACATTGCTTAACGTAAAAGGAACTCAGTAAATAATGTGACTGGCCCCCGTCCCACCTTATCTTTGAGGGTTTTATTCCTAGACACTCCAGTGATGCTTGAAACAATTAGCCCTATCTCTCCTGAACTAAATATAATCTACAGTCCACAGGATTTCTTTTCTCTGAAACCATCAGTAATTATAAAGATCTAGCAATGAAATATTTATAATAGATGTAATCATTTATTTATATGATTTTGAATAATACCTAAAAAGTAATTTCTATCCTATGGAATAAAGGAGGAAAAAAAGAGCAATCAGTGACATTAAAAGCAGAGAACAAAAATATGAAATTTTAAACACAATAAGTATGGCCAATAGTGTTTTCTCCCCCTAGAAATCTGTCCAGATACTTCTACTGAAAGAAAACATCATCAGTGTCAGCTAGATAACTTGGGTAATATTAACATGTTTTTATTATAAATTGTTTAATGAAATCTATCAATTTTCCAACCTGTTTTGGATGGCTCAAGTATTTTGAAAAATCATGGTTGTATTCATTGGCTTATACAATCCTAAACATACTGTGTACAATAGACTTTTACCAATATAACTTCAATTTTCATGTAACAATATATATTTTTTGTCTCTGAGATTTCTACAATTATACTATGAGAGAGTCCTGTTTCAGAAAGAATGTTCTGTGTTAGCTGGAATAGTAACATTTTCAGATCTCAGTGGGTGAGACTGAAGAAAATCTGGTTTCTAAAGGGAAAAAATTAAGAATTCAGAATTTTAGTAGGATTAGCTAAACTCACTGAAAGTGCTGAGGCAGAGAACCAACTATAGATAATGAAATCTGCATGTTATGAGACCTAATGTTTTAATGGAGAAATGGATCATTTTTTGTTCCTTCTGAGGACTTTGAGAATGAATCTCTTCCATGCCCCTCTTCAGTCTTGGTAGTTTGCTGGCAATCTTTGACATTCTTTGGCTTCTAAATACATCACTCTGATCTCCTCTATGATGTTCACACAGTAGTCTCTTTGTGTTCATGTCTTTTTCTGTGTCCAAATATTCATCTTTTTAAAAGGACATTGATAGACCTCATCAACTTCATCTTTACTTGACCATCTACAAAGATCCATTTCTACATAGACTACAATCACAGAGATTTAGGATTAGGGCTCTAACAATCTTTTAGGGGGTACAGTTTAACTCATAACAAGTGTATTGTACTATGAAACCTTTCCACTGGAGGGACTGCTTAAAATATAAGACACATTAGTCAGACTGAGGTAACCAGGGTGTGCTCCTTACAATCACAAATCTTGACGTTCAGGAAATAAGGACTTCAGCCTTAACCTGTGCAACAACACACAGAAGTGAGTTAAGACAGCCTCCTGAGAAATGGTTTGACCCATTTCTTTAATAATAAGAACAAAATAGTCTATGATAACAAGTCTCTCCTGGGGAAGTGCTAGACTCCTGAGAAACAACTATGATAACTCCCCAGTCCCTTAAAATTAGGTTAATATGTTCACAGCAGTATTTTTTAATATGAAGTCCTATTTCTGAAACCCAAATTACATTATCCTTGACTACAAGACTAAATACTCAGTTGAATTTGGACTACTTCATCTTGACTCTCGTAGGTCAAGTCTGGTAAGAAGATTGCACATCCTATAGATGGTTTGTGAAAACCATAGTCCACAGGAAAAAGTATTGTCTTGTGAATTTAGTGACCAGAGGAATTCCATTTACCATGTGTCTCATCAACAGAAGTTGACTTCCAGAAGGATGCAGATTTGAGAACACACATAAGAAAACAATGAAGTGATTGTGCAGGTTTAGAAATTCGTAGGAGCTGTTCTCAAAATCTCTGGGGAGCATTGTGTGTAGAATACTAGCAACCTCATATCATCTTGTATAATACAACTGACACATCCATGATGAGAGTGAGTTGCTAAGAAAGACTCTGAGTTCAAGGAAACTGGAGAAGAGGTAGAGATCGGGGAAACTATTAGGAATTATTGAGTACTGACATGGTTCTATTCTGATTAATTTCTGTCATCAGTATTTTTTTCAATTCATTCACCAAAGAGTTATTAAGTACTTATTATGTGCTGGTACTGGTTCAGGAGTTGGTCACACGTAAGTTTACTCTTACAGAGTTTCTAATCTAGTAAAATGTTAATAAACAAACAACTAAAAATATGGCATGCCAACTATCCACAAGCTATCAGGATGAGAAGTCAAAGAGCAGAATATATGCCAGGGAAGGTTACCATTTTATTTAAGGCTTTCATGAAGACTTCACTGGAATGTAAATTTGAGCCAACACTTGGCTAATGTGAGAGAGCAAGCCATACAGCTATCTGAGGAAAAGGCATTACAAAAGGAACTAGAGTTGTGTGGAACAAGATTTCAAGGACTAGAATGGAGAGATCAGTGACTAAGGGAATTATATCTGATCTTTAGGGGAAGGATATTTTCAGACAATTGTATGATTCTTTTTTTTTCTCTTATTTTATAGGGAATAAGTGGGTGGTCTTAAGTAGAAGAATAACATGCTATACCTTATTTTTTAAATAGGATTTTTTTCTGGCATCAATCTTAAGAATAGATCAGAGTGAACAAAGGGTAGAGGAAGGAAAACAATTTCAAGACAATTGCAATAAACTTGGAATAAATATGAGGATAGACTGAACCAAGTAGTGGGAAGAGTTTTAATTTTGCGTTACTTTGGAAGATAGAGCCAACAAGACTTCATGATGGACTGAATGTAAATGGTAAGGAAGTAAAAGAATAATGATGACTCCACATTTTTTATGTTGGGCACTTTGAAGGATGGGGAATATTTAGCAGTAAGTTTGATGGCAATTGGAGATTTAAATTTGATCATATTAAGTTTGAGATGCTATTTATATAGTAGAATATGTCAATAATTGGAAATGTGAGTCTGGTTTTTAGGGGATAAACCCAAGGTTGAGTTATAAATTTGGTCATTACCACCATATAAATTGTATTAAAATCCATTGGACTTGATGACATTACCTGTTAGAGATCAGAGGAGTAAAACCTGGGCTTCTTCAATACTTAAGAGTCAAGGAAATGCAGAAGAACTAGCAGAGAGGACTGAGAAGTAGTGCCCTGTGAACTAGGAAAATAGCTAGACAAGTGGTATCCTGAAAGCCAAGCTTAGAAAGTATTTTAAGAAGTAAAGAGAAATTCACCATCAAATGCCACTCACCAATCTAGTCAGATAAGGACCTAAGACTTCCCATTAGATTTATAAAATATAGGTCATTATTAGATGTAGCTATAAAACTGGTTAGATTTGGATTAAGGAAAATTAATGAGAGTGGGGAGACAGTAAATATAGGATTTTATCATGATGGGGAGTTGAAAAATAGGGCCATAGATAAAGGAGGAAGTGAAATTAAGAAAGGTTTTTTGTTTTTGTTTTTGTTTAAAGGTGAGAGAAATACAAGCATGTTTCAATGACAATGTATATAACTGGAGAGGGAAAAAATCACAAGTGAGAGTAGGAAGAATTGGAAAATATCATGTGGAACTTGGTCTCAGTCCATTTTATGCAGCTACAACAGAATACTATACACTGGGTAATTTATAATAAAAAATAGTGTGTTTGGCTCATGATTCTGGAGGATAGGAAATCCAGGATCTGGGGGCTACATTTGTTGAAGACCTTCTTGCCACATCATAATATTGTAGAAGGAATCAAATGTCAAGAGAGTGAATAAAGGGGCCCAAACTCATCATTTTGTCAGGAACCTACTTTCACAAAAACGCATAAATTCATTCTTGAGGGAAGAAACCTCATAACCTAATAGCCCCTAAAGGTCCTGCTTCTCAGCACTGCATTGGGGATTAAGCTTCCAGCACATGAACTTTGGGGAATACATTCATACCATAGCAAGCTTCTCCATAACTTGGGAATGGAGCAAATAGGATTTCTGAGACAAAGTTTATATTAAATATATGGAATTAGATCAGAAAAATATGTGCAGCCAATTTAGAAAGATATAATGACTCCCAGATGTGCCACACTAGATTATAACCTGATAGAATAAGTTATTATATCTAACAAATGCATTGACTTGAAAGTAGTACATCGAGATATTGTATATATAGAGGAAAGAGAATCATAAAAATTGAACTAAGAAGTCCCAACCAAACATTATCCTCAAAGAGAATGCCAAAAGTTCAACTGTCATATCATGTAATGTAGAAATGGATGTTTTACGTTATCTTCGTTGAAAGTCATGAAATATTTGAACCATGTAACTAATTCCATTGCCCCAATTTTGTGGAGACCAAGTAACTTTCAAGCTACAGCTCAGCCTATTATCATGCTGGACCTATTTTCTAAACATCAAGTCCTGATGAATAGAGCAGCCACAGCATTAAAAGTACCCAGAAATATACCCAGGATGGACTCTGGACTTTGCTGTCCTTCACTAGATATTGCAGCAACAATCTGATTTAGAACTCCAATAATCTGTAAAGTTTTAGCAGCCATTACTATTGCCATTAGTTTTATTCATCAAATATGCCAAACTCCTCCATTCAGGCACAAGGTAGGATTATCCTCTTGTGGGAACTTGTCTTGGAAGAGGCCATGTGTGTAAATATGATTGAAAACATTTCTGGGCAAAAACTTTGACTAAGGATACTATTTGTCATTTCCCTTTTTTCTTAGTTCAGCAATACTGAAAGTGAAAAGGTTGAAGCTCCGTAAGCTTGAGTTTCTGAAAGAGAACAACAATGAACTTGCAGAGTGGTAATTAGAAATAAAGCTATCACTATTTAAATCATTGAAAACTTTGGGCTGCATTTTACTGAGGCATACTATCTTGACAGTTACAGAAAGGATCCAATATTTTCACTTGTGCCCAATGCTGAGTCTTATTGACTTTTGCAAGGCATATTCACCAGTTGATAATACCATTTTCTATCATATAGTCAGCTCTTATCTCTGGTTCACAAGCTTTTATTTTGATTATCAAGTGGTATGGTAGAGCACAATGGTTAAGAGCAAAACTTTGAACCCAGAGCAAGTCAAATCTGTGCTCCCAATTTTGGCATTAAACCATGCCATTTAATGAAGAAGGAATTATATTATGGAGTGTTCCTAGAAACTTAACATCTTCACCTTATGTTCAGAATACATTTTTCTCCTTGATAAATGAACACATCCATAAATTGCTTCAGAAATTAGAGAGCTGTGTTTAAACCACATTGATACCTCTTGATTGTTGTTTCTCCTTCCAAACTAAATTCCCCACTCCCAAGTCCACAAAGGTACTACTGGGAAATTGATTACAATTGTCATCAAACACAAGAATGAACCCTTGGTTCTCTAATAAATTATAATTTGTATTTGCTTCAACTATATAGTATCTTCTAAGAAGCTTTTTGTTTATTTTTGTACACAAGCTGCACTTGAGCTAATCATTGCTAGAGATATTTCTTCTGAGATTAACAAAGTGGCATGTGACTTAATGTGTTACTTTATATTCTGTATATTTAAAAAATTATTATTGTTCAGAGTTTAGTAATAGATGTCAAGTACTTGATAACCATTTTTAACTTGAACTTCAGAAGCAATAGCAAATGTGAAGAGACCTAGATAGATTTAAAATATACTTAGGGGATAAAATTGACAGAGTTTTGTAGTAGGTTGAGCCTGGGAAAATAGGAAGAGCGAGGTTTTGAAGATGGCTTCTGAGTTCTGGCTTGAGCAGCTGATCAAAATGGTGGAAGTGTCTTTCACTGAGTGTTATGGTTTGGATATGAGGTATTCCCCTCATATCCTGTCTTAATGCAGGAATATTCAGAGGTCAAATGATTGTTTTGTGAGAGTTGTAACCTAATAAGTTCATCCTAGTTTGAATGGACTAACTCAGTGGTAGCTGTAGGCAGGCGGAATGTGACTGAAGGAGGAAGGCCACTGGGGGTATGCATTGGAAGGGCTCATCTTCTCTGTGACCCCTTATTGTTCCTCATCTCTCTTTGCTTCCAATTTGCCATAAGCTAAGCAGCACTTCTCTGTCATTCCCTTCTGCCATGATGTTCTGTCTCATCTCAGACCCAGAGCAGTGGAACCAGCTGACCCTGGACTGAAACTCTGAAAATAAACTTTTTCTCCTCTCAGTTATTCTTGTCAGGTATTAAGGTCACAGTGACAAGAAGCTAATATACTGAGGCAGCAGAAGAGGAAGAGGTTGGGGGAAGATTATGAGTTTGGTTTTAAACTTACAGTAATCCCTCTTATCTTCAGTTTCACTTTATAGGTTTCAGTTACCCATGTTCAACCATGGTCCAAAAATACTACATGCAGTAAGATATTTTGAGAAAGAGAGGTCACGTTCACACAACTTTTATTATAGTAGATTGTTTTATTATTACTCTTGTTAATCTCTTACTGTACCTAGTTCATAAATTAAACTGTATCATAGTTGTTATGTATAGGAAAAAGCATTGGACAGATAAGATTTGATACTATTTGTATTTCATGCATTCACTTGGGGTCTTGAAATATATCACCGGCACATAAGGGTTGGAGGGCCTACATTGCTTTGAATTTGAGCTGTTATTGAAACTAGCCAGTTTTTTTATATACATCTGCAACTCATTGACTTCTATGCTAGAATTTTTTTTTAAATGTAAGCTGCGTAAAGGTGTTTAAGTTATGGGTGCTGATGAGATCATCTAGAAGGAGTATATACAATGAAAAGAAGCTAGAAACTATAAAGAAACTAGAAGCTAAGAAAGTAGAGATACAAGCCTCAAGAGATGGGATATCAGATAAGTTTTCAAAATAAATGGAGGAGTAGTCATTTAGGTAGGAAAAAATCAGGAGAGTCCTGTGTTGCACAAATCTACAGAAGAAAGTGTTTGAAGAAGGAAGGTCTGGTCAGCAGTGTTCATGTGAGTAAGAAATAGGGAAGCCTGAGAAATGTTCAGTTAGCAACATGGACATGGTTGTTGAATGCTTCAAAGTAATATAAATGAAAGTGTTTCTGGGTATAAATGAGACTGGAAGCCAGATTTTATGAGTTGAGGAATATCGAGCTGGAGGTAATAAATATGGGCAGCTTTTTCAAGAAGTTTGGCTGTGAAATGGAAATGAATAGATGAAAGTTTTGAGAAGTATATTCTTTTATAGAGAAATGTTGTCCATATTTAAAAGCTAAAACGGAGCAGATATTGCAGTGTGATGTGGATTTGAATGTACCTGAAGCAAGAGATAATCAATAGTAGACCATTTCTGAGAATACAGGGGCAATGTGATCTAAGGTATAGATGAGAAAATTAGCTTTAGATGGACATACACAGACTTTTTTCTGGTTCTGATTTAATAAGCCACATGCATTGAATTATGTGTATTTCAGGATCAGTGTTATTTCAACTTTTATTTTTATATTAATTTCTTCTGTGTCTAAATGTTATATAGTTATTTCAAAAATTTTAAATTTATTTTAATAGTGTAATATATTTTTGAAATCTTTTGAATTACAATTGAAATTTTATCTGTACTGTATCCACTTTGTGGGGTGTTTTGAAATTTTGTAAACTAATAATATATGTTCAATATTTGTGATAAATATGCAGTTAAAAAGAAGATAATCAGGCAAGAATGTTGGTATATAGCAGTTAGACCTACATAGTTATTAGTTCACTTACCCTTTTCCATATGGAAGATGGCTATGGTTAAGATAGCTAACTGTGGAGACACACTGGTGGAGTTCAAGTTCAAGATTCCCTACTTACCAGCTCACTGTATTACCTTGAACAAAATATTTGACCTTTTCTCATTTGCAAACTGGTTGCAAATAGAGTTCTTGCCTCAGTACTTTCTTAAAAAAATTAAGTCCACTCACACACATAATACACTCAAGTTAGTATTTGTTCCATAGTAAGACTTCAGAATGGTAGCTATTATTGTTAATATTCTTGCTTCTATTTGTCTCCTTGTTCCTCATGAGCTTGAGGGAGTAAATTAAATAATCTTCCCCTTATACCCATATTCACTTTTATACATATTATTCATATTAAGAAGATTATTTTTATTCAAACTTTTATTTTTATTCATTATTTCCTTAGTGATGGATTTTAGCCATGAATCTTTTTCAATCAAATCTAAATTACAACTTTCCAATAGCATCTAACAAGATCAATCTTTTTTCCTATGTGTTGTTAACTTTGTTGGTTCTCTGGTCTAGGTCTGTTTTTCTGTAGACCTATGTTAACATTTGTTTCTCACCTTTCATCATTTTAATTTTTATAGGAAATTGCTGGTTCTCTCATTCACCAAAGGACTTCTTTCTATAGCTATTCCTATTGTCTATGTTCACATTTGTATCTTGTTCTTTCACAGCACCACACTTAAGCTTATTTTAAATGCCCCTTGATCAAACCAGCACATGAAAAGATTTGTTAGACATGAGCTTGCACTCTTCCTGAGATGCACTTATGAGCCTGTTGCTAAAAATCTATGCGTTCAGTATTTTTATGGTATGTTTAAAAATTACATTCAGGTCTGCCACAATGCATATTTAGGCAGCCACTCATTTTCATTCTCTACCAAATATATTTGTGTGCATATTTCATTCCCCATGTGGAACAGCAGAAATGGTGACTAGTCTGTTAGATGTATCTTAGCAGTTGCAACCACTACTCTTCAGACATCTACTTTAGAGTGATATTCATCTAGTTATGACTGCTTTACTGTTTTAACTGTTACTGTTTCCTCTCTTCATTTGTAGTAAATAGCAAGATTATCACTTGCTAAGACTAATGGCTCTTGGGCATTATGTTGAAGGATTACAGTTCAACCATAATGTTGTAACACACTAGTGTGTCTGATAGAGTAACAAAAAAGAAATGAAGTTACAGGTACCAGGTGATAAATGTGCATCACATGTTGTTCTTACTCAAAATAAGGCGTTATTTTGTATTATAAGTATTTTTGTATTATATGTAGAGTTACATGAGAATGTTGGAAGGTGGCGTATCAGAATGGGTAAAGAACTGACCACCTCAAAGTGAAAATGAAACTTTTTCAGAAAGACAGAAATCATTGTTCATGGGAGCAGTTTCAGATCCATTTCATTATCTCAGTATCATCTGTTTCTCTAGATAAGTCATGTTCTTTTATGGATTCTTTAGTTATTAATAATGTTTTACTTCTGGGTTTCCTCTTGCATTATTTTTTTCATTTGGTGTCAGAGCATTATTTTGTCTTCCTTAATGAACTGGAACAAAGGAATACCAATTAGAGCTTTTCCATGACAAAAGTAATCTGTCGTGCTGTGGATATAATTGATGATTAATTCAGGTAAAGGCATAAACAAAGCATACACCTCATCCTGTATTACAAACTTAAAATTGTCATTTCTTGTATATGCAAACATAATACCCTCTATGTAACATCTTCTCAGCCTTTACCTCTGCAAAATGCTTGAAGGTTTAATTGAAAACACATGTTGGTAATATCTATGTGGCTTCTAATGTGGTAAACTGGTACTCTACTCGTGAAGAGTTTAACTTAAAGAAGCTCTTTCCTTACCTCTGATCTAGTAGTTACAAAATAGATTAAATTAGCATGAAGAGATTTTTGTCTTGAGTCAAATTCTCACCTCCCATTCCATTTTTTATGGAAAATAACATTTATTTCCCTTTTGATATATTTTCCCTTTTTGTGCCTGCCCTCTTGTTATAATGAAGTGTTGGCTTCTTCTACATTGCCTGATACCTTCAAGTCAAAATAGATTTCCAATTGGCTAAATTCTCCTAGAGGTAAGCTAAGTAATAAGTAAATAAATAAATCAATAAATAATCCAAGAGAGTAGGTAAATGTTTCCTTCCATTTTTCTTCAGGTGAGGTTACTGGCTTGATACACTGTGTGGCTTTAAGGCAGTGACATTCTAGCATGTCATGTATTGCCAAAAGTTATATTTGCAGTCCTCCTTTCCGTGATGTCTCCATCTCTGATGGTAGGGACACTACATGCATTACTAATTCGCTCCTTGCTATGCACAAACATCTGCATGTTCTCCGCTTTTCTCTTCCCCTACCTTTAAGAATGCCCATCATTCTTCATCTTCAGTTATTAATGTAACTCATTATGAGCTTCCCCAGCTGTACTCAAAATGTATGCTGAATAAGACATGAGGGAGAAAGCTTTAAAAAAGCTTTCCAATCCAGGCAAGGCATTTGATAAATTGAAGTCAGGAAGCAGAAGAAAATTTTCCACACTGTATGGTTGGTTTTGTTGCTTGGTCACCTGCACTATAAGGTAGATGAATGGATACTACTTTAATCCAATATTATTTTCAATGATTACATGTATTCAAATTCAGAAAACACTTTCACATCAGAAATTTTTTATGTATGATGGAATTAAGTTAAGTAGCTCCCCAATTCTATTGACTTATAATAAGTACTTATAGTTGTTACCAAAGATGTCTAATTTCTTCATCAAATTCAATCTTTTGCATCTAATTGTGTTATAGATACAGTTCATCTTCCACACTTGCAGGTTCTGCATCTGCATATTCAACCCATCATCAATCAAAAATATTTGAAAGAAAATTGCGTCTGAGCCAAATGTGTATAGAAAATGTGTATAGCCAAATGTGTCTATTTATTTTGTCATTATTCTCCAAACAACACAGTATAACAACTATTTACATAGCATGTACGTTGTATTAGGTATTATAATTGCTCTAGAGGTTAAATTATATAGGAGGACAGACATAGGGCATAAACAAATAATGTCCCATTTTATATAAGGAACATGAGCATCCATGGATTTGAATATTTCAAAGGGGTTCTGGAACCAATTCCTCTGAGCATACCAAGGGATAACTATATATGCCTGGTATAAATCTGTATATGTTTTAACATTACTAATGGTATTTAATTTTAGTTGGTGATTAATTTCACATCATCTCCTATATTGATGCCAAATGTCACAATATTAAAGAGCTAGAAAACATAGAACTGCTCATTGTATTTGTTAGGAATTGAATATGAGGTGTCCCCTGAAAGCTCATGTGTGAACAATACAAGTACATTTAGAGGCAAAATGATTAGATCATGCGAGTTATAATCTAAACAGTGTATTAATTCATTTGATTAATTACCAATTTGAATAGACTATTATACTGGGTGGTAACTATAAGTAGGTAGGGTATAGCTAGAGGATGTAGGTCACTAGAGGCATGCCTTTGGGATTTATATTTTGTCTCTAATGCCTCCATGTTGCTCCCTCTGCTCCTTGACTGCCATTAGTGAAGTAACTTTCTTCCTTTACACTCTTGTGCCATGATGATCCTCCTCACTTCAGGCCCAGAGCAATGACATCTGCCAACCATGGACTAAGACCTCTGAAACTGTAAGCCAAAGTAAACTTCTGTTTCTTTCAGTTTTGCATGTCAAGTATTTGGGTCACAGTGAGGAAAAACTCACCTAGCATTCTCCATTATAAAGTACAGGCATAACTCATTTTTTGCATTTCACAGACATAGAATTTTTTAATTAAATGTATTTCTTAACTGGTACATAAAAATACAAAAATTGTACACATTAATGGGGCAATGTGATGTTTCAGTACATGTATACATTGTGTAAAATTTAAATCAAGGCAAACATACCTATCTCCTCAAACATTCATCATTTTGGAGTACCATTCAGTCAGATACTGCAGGTTTTACAAATTGAAGGTTTCTGGTAACCCTGAATCAACATCATTTTTCTAACATCTCAGATGATCATTAGCAGTTTTTAGCAAAGTATTTTTAGTAAGTATATATATATTTTAAGAAAATGTACAATTAATGGACTATCGTATAATATACACATAACTTTTTTGTGTGTATGAATAGAAGTTTATTTTTTGACATTTTTTATTTGTTCTTTTTAGTTATACATGACAGTAGAATGTATTTTGACATATCATACATACATGGAGTATAATTTCCCATTCTTGTGGTTGTACATGATGTGGAGTTACAATGTTCGTGTATTCATACATGAATATAGGAAAATTATATCTGATTCATTCTACTGTCTTTCCCATTCCCATCTCCCCATCCCCTTCCCTGCCATCCAATTCAGTGAACCTCCACTCCCCACTACCCCCGCTGCCTATTGTGAGTCAGCATCCACATATCATAGAGAACATTTAGCCTTTGGTTTTGGGGGACTAGCTTACTTCACTTAGCATGATAGTCTCCACTTCCATTCATTTACCAACAAATGCCATAATTTCATTTTTCTTTATGGCTGAGTAATATTCCATTGTGTATATGTGCCACATTTTTTTTTATCTATTCATCTGTTGAAGGACACCTAGATTGGTTCCATAGCTTAGCTATTGTGAATTGAGCTGCTATGAAAATTGATGTGGCCATGTCACTATAGCATACTGATTGAATTTCATTGTGTATGTGCCAAGGAATGGGATAGGTGGGCCAAATGGTGGTTTCATTCCAAGTTTCCTGCACATAACTTTTATATGCACTGGGAACCGAACTTCCTTGTAGTGCATATCTTATGTTCATGACTTAACCATCAACAAAATCACTAGGCATGTATACATAAATGTTTGAAGTGATTGAGGGGGGAATGTTACAAAGTGGCAACAAATAAATTTGAGGTCCTGAAGATAATACTCATCGGTTTCACTATTTTCTCCAAAATTTACCCCAAATTAGAAAAATCTAGATTATTTTACATCACTACAACCACTGCATCATTTAAAAAGAAATAATTATATTCCTTCTAGGAAACTTCAGTTATCCAATTTTAGGACACAAGTGTCTAGATTTCTAGGCAAGCCTTCTTTTCATTTAACATAATAGTTTCATGTTTATTTATTTATTACAGTGACGGCATTGTTTCCAAATACATTTTAAAAATGCCTAACTTGGAATCTAGGAACTATCAATCTGGCCCTTTGCTTACTTTGGAAAATTAAGTATTTGTGAACATTGACCACGTCACATATTGGACAATGACTTGGAGAGAAGAAAAGCTGAAAACGCAGAAGCCATTGCAACAGCTATTTTCTGAAACCAAATAACAATCCTTTGCTGCTGCCTGTGGTGCCCTCTCTCATCTAGCATGGACTTCATTCTCCTTTAACATGTGGTAAGATGCATGTATAATTCTCTTGTTATGTTGTCTTGGTATTTTATGTATTTTTTAAAATTATGTATGGCTCATAATATACACCAGAGGTACTAAAGTCTTACATGTAGATTATGGTAGTGGGAAAAGAAAGGAATTTATGAGAGGAAATAGACTTGGGAAAGATTGTGAAGGAAGAATCAACAGAAATTGATATCTGATTATATAACAGATGAAGGGTGAGAGGGAGAGAAGTATGTGGCTTTTATGCATAATTCACTAGAGAAATAGTGGTCTCATGATCAGAAGTACGGACAAGTGTATATGTTGGAAAAAAATCTTAATTCTGAGATGGGTATGGAGTCAACTTTTGGTAGAGGAGATTAATGGGTTATTTACATTAGGCAAATGCAGAACTGAAATGTGCAGTAAGATTTGCCACCCTCAGGTCTGGATTTCTTCTACTGATAGCATGACACTGACTCCATAGGCAAAGCTTTGACCAAGAATTGGTAGCCTGAAACCCTAGATGCTTCTCTGCTTGAATGGCAAGCCAACTGACTTTACATCCCTCCTCCCTCTAGAACCTTCACCACATAACCCCTGGTGTTCTCTCCCACTTTTCCTGCCTCCACCTGAACTGGAAGTCATGATCTCCATTCTCAAGAAAAGAAGCTAGAAACCATGGAAGACTTGATATCCCACTCTTCTCTCTTACCTTTCCCATCACTGTCACTGACAATGACTCTCCTTCTCCCTACTTTTGAGTTCCTGTCACTCCTGCCTTGAACACTCTCAACTTGCTGGCATTCACTTCCTCCACAAAGTGGGGCAGGGAATGCAGGATTGGTGTTCCTGTCCTCACCACAACAGCCTCCTCTTCCTTCAAATATGTCTTTCACCCAGTCAGCTACCCAATCCTGAAGCCACCCAAAGGAACCACAAGCAAAAGAGGAGATAACAGAGCAAGTCAGAGAATCTGAGCCATGTCAGAGGAAATGGGCTGGGCAAGAGACTCTGAGGGGACAAGTGCTATGGGTTAAAAAAGTCACAGGGTGGGAGCTGAAGAAGGCTGATTTGGCAAAACTGAAATGGATAAGTCAAGGATTTGCACATCAAGTATAGAAAATGCATCACAACTAGGTGGGCAGGAGCTTTGGGTTGTAGGGGGAGCTGGTACTCAGTTCTGCCTTACTACTCTTTTGGGAGCTGAAGTGGGAGAAGGTCCCTCCTCCACATCCCTGTCTCTTGCTCTCTGGTTTTATTCCATTTCCACCCCAACCTCCAGTTTTGTCCTTGTCTCCTCTCCTGCCATTCCTGAACTTGAGCACTCCTCCCTTCTCTGATCATGGAATGTTTGGTGGTAGTCTACAATTATACCCCTCAAATATAGCTGAGGAACTCAGGCTCGTGGGGAATTCAGGGAGCAGAGTAGTCAAATTGCTTAGAAACCAGATTTCTTGGATTTCAAATAAATGGTCTCTTGCAAGTTGTTATTATTGTAGTTGTTGTTGTTTTTATGGGATCTGGAGTGGCCCAGGGATAGAACAGGGAAGTAGGAGTAGGGTTAGTAAGCGCTGCAGAATTCCTGTGTAAATGAGGAAAGAAGAGCTGGCTCCGTATGCAAGTCAGGGAAGGGTTTTAAGGATGGGACCCATGTATATAAGCAAAACAGCAAACCATGTCCTTGAGAAACTTCCTTTAGAGAGGAAGCCAAAATGTGGTCAAAAATCACAAAGCAGGTGGATATAAAGGAAAATGAGGAGGAAAGAGCAGAGTGGAGAGGCCACAGTTGGAAACTGAGCATTCATTTTAGCTCTGGGAGATTAGTCTTTTGTCAAAGTGACAGGCAAAGGTGCTGCATCTAGGTGGAGAGTAGAAACTGATCCTTTTGTGGCTGTTAATAGAAATAAGATGAGAAGCTTGGGGAAAGTAAAGCAAATTCATTCATAGAGTAGGTATATCAGAGAGTTAGGGAGTGATGAACTACACATAGTTTTTTCTGTAACTATTGATTTCAAAACCAGTTTCTTTGAGTCCATTGTTGGTAAAGTCAAACAGAGAAACAAGTCACAACAACATTGGAAAATCATCTCTGTTATTGCTTTTAGTGACTTTATTTTAACTTTGGTCACATTTTCAAATTCATTATATATTTAATTTTCATAACAAATATTAACAAGGCCAATATTACATTGTTTTTATTTCTCTTTGAAAGGTGAGGAAAATTAAGTTTGGAAATGATAAGTCATTTTTGCAAGGTCATGATATACTAAGTGGTAGAACATAGATTTGAGAAATTAGAATTTCATATCTGAGTGGTGATAGTTTTATATTTTTTAAATTTGCCTTAAAATTAGTAAGCTGTGTATATTATATATGCTTAACCCCCACAGTACTTAGTGCCTCACAGATTTATATTCATTATATGAAAATAGTTACTTGATAATATATTTTTAAATAAGAATGTGAATAGTCAAAGTAATCTCACATCTTTAGATATTAAACCTTTAATAGCTATTTTGCAACCTTTCATTTAAGTGATTTGTTCTATCAACTTCAGTTCTGAATTGAATGCTGTAAATATTTTGTCTTCCATATCAGGCTTCTTGGTTGCAGAAACCAATGTGTCTTGGGGGAGATGATAAAGAAAATAAAAAGAGTAAGTGATTAAGAAAATATAGAAAGACAAAAGAACCAATAGAAAGACAAAAGAATATGTTCTAGAAAATTGTATTAGAAATAATTGAAGCTAGGCAACCAAGAAATCAGTGACTGTCACCATTGAGCTATTGATGGCTATTACTCTCAATTCTACCACTGTCACGTAACTGTGTGGAAATCCCTTGATCTATGCAACCTTTAAGATTAAAAAATCTGATCAAGAGCCTAAACCACATATCTGTCCTTAAATTGTCAGAGAATAGAATCATCTCCCTTCCATTTGACTTTCAAGATGGAAGAAAGGGCCTATCTAAACACTATTTGGAGATACCTGTCAAAATAGGAAGTATTTGAATTTTGGTAAGCCCCATGGCAACAATTTGGGAATGTAGTTTTGTGCTGATTGAGACAAATGCATTTTCTAAGATATTAGTAAATCATATAGAAAGGTCAGTGAATAGCTTGGAAATAGCAGGTAAGTAGAGGAAAATCTAACAGCTATATTTCTCAACCTTCTCTTTCTTTTTAAAAAATCATGTCAGCATGTTTACCTACTCTATTATGGAACATGGTAAGTATAATACCTATGAGAGTGCATGGTATGGTGCATGTACTCTAAGTACTGCTCCATTTCTCTCCCTTGTGTGTTTTGAGTGCTGACTTAAGAAATGAGAGTTTTCTCATGCATCTGCATTGAAGATTATTTTTTATTATAATCCTAATATAAATCTTTAAAAATGACATCTGGGAAATTGTCATCTTATATTCAACATCAGCATAAGCTTATGTGTCAGTGAATAAAATAGGATTCTAGGGAGAACTTGGACTAATCAGCTGTTTTAGGCATTAGAGCAGATAACTGATTTCCTGCTTCACTTCACTTGTGAGGAAAAAAGCTAAGTTTCTCAAATTGAAAAACATGATTGCATATGGTTGAAAATTCTGGTAAATTCTGCAATTCATTCTCTTGTCTCCAAATCAAAATAATAATCTTATCATAGGTTTGTTCTCCTTTGCACAAAAAGAAGAAATTTGAAAAGCTATGTTGATCTAATTAAAACTTAGCTTGCATTATAAACAGCCTTGCCCATTATTTAAAAGTACTTACTCTTTGTAGTCATCTTGCTAGTGGGCTGCCTAAGCATGAAACTGCGTGATTTCCTTCAAATATTTCAGTTTTAGAAAAAGATATTCAAAATATAAAGCATAAAAAGAAAACCTCCAATGGTTGTTCCTTTGTTAAATACATACATAAACACACACACACACACACACACATATATATGTATATACCTTCACATACATATAGGTCTGAATGCATATCATCTATGAAATTTACAACACAACTAAAAATCAAAAGAGGACAATAAGCCAAGCCGGGCGAGGTGGTGCACACCTGTAATCCCAGCACTTTGGGAGGCTGGGACAGAAGAATCGTGAGTGCAAAGCCAGCCTCAGCAAAGGCGAGGGGCTAAGCAACTCAGTGAGACCCTGTCTCTACATAAAACACAAAATAGGGCTGGAGATGTGGCTCAGTGGTTGAGTGCCTCTGAGTTCAATCCCCAGTACCAAAAAAAAAAAAAAAAAAAAAAAAAACCCAAAAAGACAATAATGTTCTATATCTCTACCACATAACAGCTATTTAAGATTTTTAAATGTCATTTCAGATGACTTTCATTAATGTAAATGAATGATGATTCAAATATTTCTTTTCAAATATAATTTTAAAAGATATTGTGATGATTAGAACAAGATGGCAACAATGGTAATTTTGCCCCTTAAACTCCTCAGATATAAAACAAAGAGCTACTAGAATAGGGTAGCTAAACCAAAATCTCTTGGACAATCTACAATACATCTACAATAAATTTGAAACAAAATTAAGATATCATTTACCTTTAAATGCAGATGCAAGAGATAAACTATTAACAACAACAAGATCTAAGTGTGAGCAACTATATACAGCCTGAAGCAGATGCATACCAAGGGGACTACAGATTGCCCTAAATGTCAGAGAGCAAATGAACCAATGAGTACTCACTGGAATTTTAAGGGAATCAATAGGAGACCAGCCATCAAAGCTGGGGTGGGAGTGGGGCTATAGCTTCACATTAGCAAATGAGTACAAAAAGACTGTGAGAAGTTTGGATGGTGCTGGATGGATCTGGATTATAAGAACTTTTGAATCTGCCCGCAAGATCCCTTCTAGGTCAAGGCTCAGCATTAAAAAGAAACTAATAAGTAGGGACCATATTTATCAGAATAGGAACAACAGAGACAAAGAGATTTAAGTGAGAGAAGATACGTGAACCAGCAGACCTCAGAAAGTATGCAATCAGTTTTAACACTTGCTAGAAACAAAGAACTAGAAGGAGGAAGCACTGTATCACGATGCTAATTGAGCTAACATTGCCTACCCTTTCTTCCTAATAATACAGGAAGTCTCATCTCACTTATTTAGGAACAATATAAAAGGTCTGTGGTCAGATCTTCTATATAATTATTACTAAAAAAAAATGTATGTCTGTATTATGTTTGAAAAGTGAAATGAATATTTCAAAATGAGCTAAAATATTAATGAAATGATAGGATAGAAGTATAAAGTAACAACATCAATGAGAATTATAAAACTCATTTGATAACTGGAGAAAAAGAAGATTTAAAAAGAAGCTGGCAGTGTATTGAAAACAATTAGGAAAAATAAAATAATAATTTTGGGAATGAATACGGAATGCAAAGGAACTTTGTTTTTAAAGAAAGAAAACACCATGTATTATACCTCAAATGAATAAAAATGGGTAGGAGAAATTTTGTTTTAATTATGAAAAACAAGGACAAAAGAGATATGGAAGATTTGAGACATGTGTTAGATGGAAAAGATAGGCCAATGGTATTCACCACATGTCTATAGGAGTTACAAAGAACAATGCCAACATAATGGGACAGCATCATGACTAAAATTATAACTCAATATGTTGTTGAAAATAAAGATGTAAAACTATATATAGAGCAGAGGATATGGTACAATGGTAGACTGCTTGCCTAATATGCATGAAGCCCTTGATACAATCCCCAGTTACCATGCACACACATATACACACATAAACAGATAGGAATGATTTTAACCAAGGAGGCAAAAGACTTGTACACAGAAGATTTAAAATCATTTCCAAAATAAATTAGATGTAAATACAGGAAAGGCAACCATGTTTATGCACTAAGAGACTTAATATTAAGAGGATGGCTATTATTTACCTATGGTTTGAATGTGTCCCCCAAAGTATCATGTGTTGGAAGCTTGATCTCTGGTGTAGCAGTGTTGAGGTGGGGGAACCTATAAGAGGTGGAGCCTAATGGAAGGTGGTTACATCATTGCTGGTGCTGTACTTTAAAGGATTAATGTAGATCTTACAGGACCTCAGTTTTCATGAGAGTAAATCCAAAAAAAAAAAAAAAAGCCTGTTCTGAATCTCTCTGCTTCCTGTTTTGCCATGTGACTGCTCTCTTCCTCTTGATGCTGTGTGCCATGTCATGGTATAGCCAGAAAGCTGTCACTAGAAGCCAAATCAATGGGGATACCAAATCTTGGACTTTCAACCTCCAAAACTGTGGTTAAATGAACTGATATTCTTTATATATTACCCAGCCATGGGTACTTGGTTATAGCAACAGAAAAAGAGCTAACACAATGACAATGTTACAAAAGTGACGGACAGATTCAATGTAATTGCTGTTCAAAGTCTCAACAACATTTTTGATAGAAATACTAAAAATACATTCTAAAATTCATATGTAATCTCAAGGTACCACATATAACCAAAGCAATTTTGAAAAAGATCAGAGTTGAAGAAACAACGCTTTCTGATTTCCAAACTACAGTAATCCAAACAGTGTTGTACCACATAAACACAGATCAGTAGAACAGAATACACAACCCAGAAATACACTGTGGCACATATGATCAATCAGTATTCAACAAGGATGCCAAGATTCTTGAATAGGGGAAAGGACAATTTATTTAACAAATAGTTTTTGAAAAACTACAAATGCATATGCAAAAGAATTAAGTTATATACTACCTTAACTATATAGAAAAATAAATCATAATGGATCAAAAACTAAATACAAAAGATAAAACTCTAAAGCTTGTTGAAGACAATGTGAAAATCCCATGATCTTGGATTTGTTGATGATTTCTTGGTCATGACAGCAAAAGTACAAATAATTAAAGGAAAAAAAATCCACAAATTGGACTTCATCAAAATGGAAAAAAAAAAAACTTCCGAATAAAAAGGCAACCTAGTGAATGAGGGAAAATATCTATAAATCATGTATCTGATGAAGGATTAATATCCAGCATATACAAAGAACTAAAACTCAACAACAATAAAAAACAAACAACCCAATTTAAAAATGGGCAAAAGACTTAAGCAGGTGTTTATCCAAAGCAGATATACAAATGACTAATAAGTGTTTGAAAAGACACCCAACACCACTAGTCATTAGGAAAATACAAATGAAATCCAGAAGAGATACTTCTCCCCACCCATTAAGAGAGCTATTATCAAAAGAATGGAAACTAACAAGTGCTAAGAGGATGTGGAGAAATCAGAACACATTTGTGTTACTGGTAGGAATGTAAAATCGTGCAGCTGCTGAGGAAAACAGTTTAGCAGTTCCTCAAAAAGTTAAAAATAAAACTAACACATGATCCAGCAATTTCACTTCCAGGTATATACCTAAAACAATTGAAAGCAAAAACTCCAACACCAGGATTCATAACAGCATTATTCACAAGAGGTAAAAGATGGAAGCAACCCAAATGCCCATTAGCAGATGAATGGATAAACATAATGTAGTATATATATATATATATATATATACACACACACACACATATATGTATATGTATATATACATCAAAGGATTATTATTCAATATAAAAAGCAATCAAATTCAGATATATGGTGCAACATAGATGGACTTTGAAGAAATTATCAAGTGAAATAAGGTAGACACCATAATGGCAAATGTGTAATTATAGTTGGATGAGATACCAAAAATGGGCAAGTTCAGAGAGACAGAAAGTAGATAGAGGTTACAGGGTGGTGATGGTGAGTGGGAATAGGGAACTGTTATTGAATGGCATAGAATTTGTATTCAGGATAAGAAAAATGTTCTAGAACTGGAGAGTGGTAATAGTTGCACAACACTGCACATCTGCTTCATGCCACTGACTTGTGTACTTAAAATGGTTAAAATAGATTGCAATACATATTTTACTCCAATTTAAAAAATGATAAAAATACAACTACTGAAAAAGTAGGAGTGTGGGGTTTAAAAAAAAATTTCACACCATATACCTGAGACAATCAGCACAGAAACACATTTTGGTAAAAGTCTTAAAGTTGACAAAGAAGAATGCTTTTGGAACCTCTAGCTCATTCACATCTTAGGGCTTTTGTACCTAGCCATTCTTTTGACTTGAAATGTTTTCTTCTAATTTTGTCATAACTGACTTTTTTTTGTGACATCAGCTTCAAGGTAATCTCACTAGAGATGCCTTTCTTAGCCAACTAGTCTAAATAAGACTTTTAGTCACTCTCTATCACAACATTGTGGTTTTTTTTTTTTTTCCATTGTGTTTTAATTTTAAGCATTGTTCTTATTGCTCTCTGATTTTTTTCAGGTATTTATTTACTTCTATTTTCCTACTCTGAGTGTAGGATCCATGTGAATAAGGACTAGTCTTTTTTAAATGTGCTGATATATCACTGGGTCATAGACTTATTCAGGCACATAGCAGTACATAGATGATTATTGAATTCTTGGATGGAAATATCCAAGCTCGTGAGAGTTATGTATAAAAGCAAGATGACAATATATTCATTTAAAATGAGTATTAATATTATCAAAGAAAACAATATTTGAATCAATATGATCAGTGTTTTTATTTCCAATTATCATTTAGTTTAATTAGTACTGCTGGAATCTGCGTGCTAGTTTGTTAATGTGAAGTGAGCGTCACAGAATTTCACTACTCATGAAATATCTGTTATCAGGACATTGCCTCATTTTCTCATCTAAATGAGAAAATCAGAAGGCTGCTTTTAGAGCATGGAATTAAAGAGAATTAGAGGAAATAAATGACACGGTGCCTTTAAAACAATATATAATGACAGTATTTTTTAATAGAAGTGGTCTTTTTTGGCCTCAAAGTGCTTGAGATTTGTCTGCTAAACGTATAAAGTGAAGTATTAATTTTAAATGTATTAAGTACTTATTGTGTGCTAAGCCTTGTATTTAGCGCTTTATAGAAATCTCATATAAACCTCACAATAATCCTAGTTCACTGTATTTATATTAATGAGGTTTCCATAGGAAACATATTTTACCCCAGATAATGTGTATGGGAAGACTTCAACCAGGGGTCTGTTCCAGAGAATGGGCTGGCTGTGGGAAACCAGGAAGGTGTTGGGAGACACCCAGAGACCAGCAACAGCAACAATGTGTTGTGGTCACTGAGGAAGGGACACAGGGAGAGCAGTGTTTCTGGAGTCCAGTGAGATCTGGAGTCACAGAAGGTCAGAGGACCAGCCACAGGACAGGAGCTGCATTCATGCTCAGGAAGGGCATCGCTAATTCAGAGCCCACGCCAGAGCCAGAACAGGGAGAGTGGGGGAAAACTGCTGTCATCTACTGCCCTCTCTCCTCTTTCCTACTTCTGGAGCCATCCACAGATCGAACCTTCCTGGAAGCTTGTAGGCCTGGGAACCCAAAGGGCAGCTTTTGAGAGTCGCCTGCTCAGCCACTAGGCTGCACAAAGGTGAACAATGGGTGGGGGTGGAGGTGGGCAAATGGAGGATAAGTCGTTACATCAGTTTTGTTTTTATTGAACAGAAAGGAAAACTGATAAAAAGAGAAATGAGTAACTTGCCTATATTCATTTAAAACAAAAATACCACAACTGGTAGGCATTGCCTTCACAAAAGGCCTTTTTCTGAAACTCTAATGTGGTCTTGTGAGGCACGAGGGATGCTTCAGTTCTCTATCCCTCACTTCTGTGTTGGTCTTTGGTGGTGCAATACGAGCCTTTATCGTTATATTCAGCTATTCATTTTTATGTTTTATATTTCTTCTTTCATGCTAAAATTCTCCTTTCTAACCAGAATTTTTAAATTGTTCATTCTTCTTTGATATTTTACTGGTTTCAGTGCCCCAAATTTGTTCGTCTACCTGCCAGCAAGAAAATATATTCAAGTAGTATATTGGATGGATGCGTCTTCTGAGAATGTTTTTAGTTTGTTGTTTACCCCCACACAAAAGACACACCCCACCACTAATATCTAGATATCCTTTCGTTGCCTTGTGCAGTGCAGTCTTGGAAGTCAGGCTGATATTTAAAAATTGTTTTTTAAGTAGGAAGCATTATAGCATTATTCATTTTCATTGCAAAGCTTTAAATCTTATATACATATAAGATGATAGTGAAAATCACTTGAAATTTTACTGTCCAGAGACATCAATCATTCATATTTTTATGAAAATTTTTGAGATATCTCTGTGTCTATATAGTATACCCAAGTACTTTCACATTAAACATTAAACCAAATATTTTCTTCAATGGCTCATATATGTTCCAAACAATGTAGTGAGCATCTTCCATGTCAATGCATAATAATCGTTGAGTTGCATTACACTGTATTAACTAGATTTTTATTTATGAATATTTAGGTTGTTTTTATGTTATTTTTTACCACCATAAGTAGTACTGCAATATGAATTCTGGCAACTATTTTTCCCCTTGTACTTGCATATTTATCATAACAAATTAAATTCCTAGAAGCAGGATTGTTGGATTTTCATACATTTTGTTTCGTAATGTAGTACCAAATTGCTTTTAGTTTGTGTACCGTACATCCTTGCTAATACCATTATTTGATACATGATTGGATGAAATATGTGTACCTTAACTTAAATTTTGCTTAGGTTTGAGCAATTAGATTGAGCACTTTTTATAATGATAAGACAATGTCAATTCAAATTTTTTATCCATTTTAATTAGGTTTTCTTTTTAATTTGTGGCTTTTGATATATTCTGGATATATGTTGTTAGCTATGTGAAATTCTATAGCTTCCCTTTTCACTTTTGATTTTTTTCTACCAGAAGTTCTTGATTTTAATAAAGTACAAATTATCAATATATTCCTTTATAGTTAATTCCTTTTGTTCCCTATTTAAGAAATATTTACCTAATTCCAAGTTCCTAAAGATATTTTCCTATGCTTTCTTTCTAAACATTCTGTTACTTTACTTGTATGATCCATCTCACAGTAAATATCGTGGTACCCTGACCAAGACCAAGTTTCTCAGACCTATGCATCCATCCATCTCAAACTGCTGTGTCAGTTAATATGGCTCCAAGACACACTTGGAAGTTATACCTCTCTCTCATCCATGGCAGTGGCCAGTAACTGACTCTAACCCTTTTAGTAACCACTTGAAAACTTGATTGAAGACTTATGATCTGTAGAATTAGGAAAATATATATTTTTATTTTAGTCTGTAGTGATTATTTATAGCAACCATACAAGGAATGTGGGATTTTAGTTGAGATTACTTTCTCTCTATATAAATCAATTGACATTTCACAGTGGTAAGTTTTCTGATCCATGAGCTTTGTATATCTGACTATTTAGGTGTTCTTATATTTCTTCCAACCATGGTTTTTGGTAGTTATTTATATTCTATTTTCCTTATTATTTTGATTGTATTGTTGTTATTTTCTTTCTTCTACTTTCTTTGCTGTTTATGTTCTAAATTCTCAAATGGCTCCTCAGTAATTGATTTTCAATTTTTCTTCTTTTTCTATGTATACAATTATATCTATAAACCTCCTTCTAAAGACTGCTTAAAGTATATCTTACACATTTTTATCTGCATGTTTTCCTTACAAATCAGGGCATTTCTGATTTTCATTTTAATATCCTCTTTACTTATTATTACATAGAAATGCATTGCTTAATTTCTAATGATGTAGAGATTTTCCATTTTGAGCTTTGTTTAAGTTTATTGATTTTTAATTGATTTTTTCAGAACATATTTTATATGATTCCGGTCTCTTAAAATTTGTTCACAGTTGTGTTTGATCACTAATTTGATCTATTATTTTAAATATCTCATTGTATACTATAAAGTAATATCATTCTTCAACTCATGTTTTGTAAGAATCAAGTTCAGTTGGTTAATAATGTTTATAAAATATTCTGTGCCCTTAATGATATTTTGCTTTACCTCTTTTCTTTGAATTTTAATATATTTATTATTATTTTCATGCTTATAATAAGATTTAGAATACATATTCTTGACTTATCTTGATCTGCCTTCAATTAGAATGTTAACCACTTTTTGAATAACCTAAGAAATTAAAATTGTCTAACTCCATTTGCCACAACCCCTAATCCACAGCTTTTGGTATTACTGACAATATTTTATTTCTCCTTATGTTATAAATTAGAAGCATAATTATTACATTTGCTTTAAAACTCAGTCTTTGTTATGGTTTGGATATGAGGTGTCCCTCCAGAAGTATTCAGAGGTAAAATGGTTAAATCATGAGAGCTATAACATAACCAGTCCACCTCTGTTTGAATGCACTGCCTGGGTAATAACTGTAAGCAGGTGGGCTGTGACTGGAGGAAGTGGGTCATTGGGTGAATAATCTGGAAGGGCCCATCTTCCCTGTGGCCTCTTCCCCCTTCTCTCTCTCACTCATTCTCTGCTACCTGACCTCTTCCCCACCACTCCTCACCACCAAGAGCTTAGCAGTCTTCCTCCACTTGGCTCTTTTGCCATGATATTCTTCTGCCTCACCTCAGGCCCAGAGCAATGAAGTCAGCCATCTATGGACTGAGACTTCTGCAGCTGTGAGCTCCAAATAAGCTTTGCCTCCTCTGAGTTGTTCTTGTCAGGTATTTTTATCATAATTACAAAAAGATGACTAAAACAGTCTTATGTTTCTCAACAAGTTTGCATTTTTTGTTGTTTCTTCTTCTTTCTATGACTTTATGCTTCCATGTTTTACCTTATTTCAACCTGAAAAACTTCATTAGTAACTCTTGCATTATTGGTCAATGGGCACACAAGGTTTAGATTTCTTTCTTTTTTTTTTAAATGGAGGGATATATGAAAGTAAATTTATATTGCCTCATTTTTAAACTACACATATGGACCGACTGCACACTCACAGAGGAGACCAACTGCACTGTGGCCCCCCATCAGCCATGGGCTGCTGTCCCAGCCTACTTCTGTGTATAAACAACAGCCAGGACTGGGAAGACCATCCCCAAGGTTTTTGCAGGCTTGGTTACACCAGAGATGAGGTATTGGTAACTTGCAGGGACACTACAAGATTATAGAGCAGAAACTGTAACACCTCAGATTGGCACTGTTAGAGAGGAAGACACATGAACAACATGAAAAAATAAGGGAAGAAAATGCCCCAAACAAACCAAGATGCTACAATAATAGAATCCATTGACAACACAGTAGATGAAATATCACAGAAGGAGTTCAGAATGTACATAATTAAAATAATCTGTGAAGCACAGAATAATATAAGAGAGCAATTACAGGCAACAATTGAGCACTCCAACAAAGAGATAAGAGAGCAAATATGGGGAGCAAAAGATTACACCAAGAAAGAGATAGAGACTCTGAAAAAAAAAAGAGCAGAAATCCTTGAAATGAAGGAAAAAATAAACCAAGTAAAAAATTCAATAGAAAGCATCACCAAGCCGGGCGCGGTGGCTCAAGCCTGTAATCCCAGCACTTAGGGAGGCTGAGACAGGAGAATTACAAGTTCAAAGCCAGCCTCAGCAATGGCGAGGAGCTAAGCAACTCAGTGAGACCCTGTCTCTACATAAAACACAAAATAGGGCTGGGGGTGTGGCTCAGTGGTTGAGTGCCCCTGAGTTCAATCCCTGGTACCAAAAAAAAAAAAAAAAAGAAAGAAAGAAAGCATCACCAACAGACTAGATTGTAAAGCCCTATGACCAAAAGGAGGCAAATTAAGCCACTGGGTAAAGCTTTATTGGGATGACAGTCACAGGCGAGTTCCCCTGTCCAACAGAGCGAGAGGGGAGAATTGCATATGTGTTCCACAGTACAGAAAATTTAAAGAGCTCAGTCAGGAAGGGGAAGGCTTAAGGAAGGAAGAGGAGGGTTTGAGGTAGGAAGAGGAGGTATCTGGAGTCCTGTGTTCTCTGGGGTTGGTCAGGGGATCCTGCTGAGGTCAGAGTCCTTACAGGATGAGTCAGGAAAAGTCCGCTGATTGGTAGGAGGCGCCATTACTGCTTACAGATCAGCATCTGGTTGGTTGTTCCTTTGCGCATGTGGGCTGCTTGATGCTTCATTCCCTGCGGTGGCATTCGCCATATTGTATGATCTGCATTCTCACGAGAAGAGACGCGAGATCTTGAGCTGACCTAACATAGATAACTTGGAAGAGAGAACCTTAGACAATGAAGACAGGATATATAATCTTGAAAAAAAAGTTGACCACACAATGAAGATGGTAAACTACACATACTAAGAAATTAAAATTATAAATTGACAGTCTCCTCTCAAACCTGTGTAATTCACAGATGTTACTGTATTAATTTCTAAGTTCCATTATTTTTCTTCAAATGTTATGTTGTATTTTCAAAACTGAAGTAAATATAAGAACGCTTTTAAGATTCTTTGTATGAGGTTTTCAGTATGTTAATTTTTTCAGTGTCTTTATGTTTTCCATTTATCATTGTAGGTGTTTTCTGAGCTTCTTAAATCTGTGAGTAAATATATTTCTAATCATTTGGAAAAATTTTTAGCCATTGTGTCTTCAAATACAACTTTTGTCTTACTCTATACCTCCTGTTGTATTCTTTGCCTCACTGTGGATATTCTTTATCTATATTCTCTTATAGATTTTTATTCTAGGCAGTACATATCTTGTAAGGAATTACAGAGACTTCAGATTAAAAATTTCCACCAGAAACTTTCTCCATTTCTCTTATTACCCATTAGTAATTGAGCACCATTCATTATAAGCTGAAACCTTATTTAGTAAGAATTGGCCCATCCATTGTTTGTCGCTATTTATCAGATGCAGAATAGATGATCTTGGAAGACCCATTTGAGCTATCAATTTATATTGCCAGGTTGCTCTCTCTTTCTATTTCTCTTCAACTGTGAAATAATGAGGGAAATTTAGTTATGACCTATGGAATTGTGAACATAATACTTTTGCACCTTTAATCTCTAATTTTTATATGTATGTATTAGAAATTATGAGGATTTAAACACGATAATGCATATATAATATTTAACCCAGGGCTTAATGGAAAATCATGTATGATTTTAATGATAATTCTTCAGAAAGATTTATAGAGCTAAAATTTGCATGCATTGGTGATAACATAGATGTAGTCATATTAACTCTATGGATGGTTGTATAAGGGATGGTAAAGCTAAAAGTGATAGCTAGAGCTGTGGTTGGTAAGTAGCCAGGCTCTGGCAGCTTGTGTGTTCCAAAGATGATTCCAACTGTGCCTTTAATCTCATATGCTTTACCTGCAATGTGACTTTGACTGTCCTCCCAATGAGGAAACTTTTGTGACTTATTTCAGCTGATACATTATGGCAGAAATAATATACAATGGTTTCAAAGGCTAAATCATGAGAGTTTTTCTGCTTCCACTTTGTTCACAGTACTATTTATGCATTAGTCCTTCAAGCCCACACCAGCAGTCTGGCTATGCTGTTGTTGCATGTGCTAGTCCACATGAGGAGATCACTGGGAGTTGCTGAGACTATGTAAAGAGAAACATGCTCATCCAGCCCCCAGCTGACT
Source organism: Geosciurus inauris (assembly GCA_004024805.1). NCBI lineage: Eukaryota > Metazoa > Chordata > Mammalia > Rodentia > Sciuridae > Geosciurus > Geosciurus inauris. The sequence continues at coordinate 252,524 of PVHX01000131.1, forward strand.
CAGCTCTCCATTGTTCTGTTCTAATTCTCTCTGTGAACTGACTAACCTCACAGCAAACCTGAGCCAGAACCGTATTTCCAAGCTCTTCCCTAAATCCTGATTCATATAAATTCTAAAACATAATATAATGAATGTGGTTGTTTTAAGCCACTGTATTTTGAAGTGACTTGTTATGTAACATTAGATAATCAAAATGAAGTTTTGAAAGATGCTTTCTTTGTCCTGTGCTTTTTTTTTTTCACTTTCTTTTTTTTCTTTTCCTTCAGAATAAGTTCTCCATTAGTAGTAGAGGAATAGCACATTGTATTTTGTGCAGACTTGAACTATTAAGCAATTCTTCTCTCAAGTCATGCCTAAACTTCCTCATAAGTGTTGAAATGGAACTCTTTCTCTAGAATTTGCAAGATAATTGATTAAATAACCTAATAAGCCAATTTACTCTAAAGATTTTGTGGTTATTAATGTTTTAATACATTTCTCTTCCTAGAGAAACATTGAAATATATTTTAAAACCATCTAAATTGTCATTCAAAATAAATTGACTAATGTTTGAATTTTTAGATAGAATAAAGATCTTTTGAGGAAAATATTTTTGAGAGTTGAAGGAGGAAGCGTGGAAAGTTGCAAAATGTTCAGTACCTGGAAAATCATACTTACAAGGCCTCTGCCTATGGTCCATTCTTTCTCAAGTCCCTAAAATAGCTAGCATGATAGCATCTCATTGTACTGTGACTTTTTATACGAAAATATAGTGAATGGTATTAATGTTTGCAAAGTATTCTAAATTCCTTATATTAAAATCAGCCTATGCGGGCACAGTGGCACATTCCTATAATCCCAGTGACTCAGGTGGCTAAGGCAGGAGGATCTCAAGTTTGAGACCAGCCTCAGGAATTTGTTGGAGGACCTAAGCAACTTAGCAAGACCCTGTCTCAAAATAAAAAAATAAAAAGGGATGGGAATGTGACTCGGTAGTTAAGCACTCCTGGGTTCAATCCCTGGTACCAAACAAACAAACAAACAAACAAAAAAGTCAGCCTAATAATTAAAAGATACTATTATCATCACATAGGCTTCCATAGAATGATATTCAAACCAACTCTCTAAGTTCAGTTACATTTGGAAAACTAATATGTATAAGCTAATGCTAATATTAGTCTGATTGTAAAAACTTACTGAGTGAAACTTCAAATTATAAACTTCCATGAAACCAATCAAGACAATATAATCTTAATTGGATTATTTACCTTCTGACACAGCATATAACAAATTGACATATTTTCCATGTTACTTAATAGTCATTTCTGTAACAAAGCTAAGTATTCCAACCTGACCTGCAAAGTGTTTGCAAAATGTTAATGAAACTTTTCTTACAAAAGCCAGAGTTTACAAACTATGTGACTTCCCAGAATGAACTATTTAAGTCACGTGATTTGTATTACAAAAGTATTCTGTAGGGCATTCCCAGATGAAACATCCAATAGACCCCAGGGATAGTCCTCAAGATTTTATTACAGAATATGTCCAAAATAATGCCAGACATTTTCCTTCTTGTTCTTGTAAACTCTCTTACCCTCCAGCTAAAAGGAAATCGCAGAACCAGAAATCAGCATCTTACCTATTTCAAAAACTCTTATGTGTTAATCACCATACTGGTGAACTGAGAAAATATTCTCTAGATTTTGGGCTGACCTCACTCAGTCCTTCTTTCTGTCCACTGACTTGCCTTTTGATTTTCAAGTATGCTTTTGAGTCTCCTTGTTCAAAAGAAAAATAAAATCACCTCCACCTATATCACTTAGCTAGTTAGTATACTGCTGATACCTCAGGCTACACTTGAAATTCTTTTATTTTAATGTCCACCTTCTATCCATGAAGTTTTCGAATTCAACTTTGATTTCTCAATTTATTTCTTACAAGTGTTCACCCCATGAAAAAGGCCTATCTTTTTGCCTCACAAACACTCTTGTAACCTACCTTTTCCCTTTCTGCATACAGTGCCCTTGTCTATGCTCAGCATATAAACATAATAAAAGACAGACATTTTACAGAAAAGGGGTCATTACTGTGTTTTCTGCTCTGTATGATGTGTCAGCTTTATTTACTAACAATTCTGTACTGTTGGAAATAAAATGAAGATCTGCGTTAGTTCACTGAGTGGTGGGCTCCTTCTATATTGTTAATTGAACCATGTGATGAGTAAATATGACAACTTGGCACTGCACACCAACTTCTGCTGGGGACCATCAGATTGTGAGTAAGCTCTGAGTGGTTTGCGAGGTTGAACTAAAATTATAGCTCAGCTTGGGCAAAATGAGAAATATTTTTTTAATATGCTTAGAGCTTGAATATGAAAAGAAATGATAAAACCAGAAAAAGAAATCTTTTAATTTCTTTTTGATATTTCTTGAGTATTTGCAGTGGTACCTTGGGTGGAGATGCACATAGATTGAAAGTTACATATTATCCCTTTAACAATTTTTGATTATTTTCTAAAATGTTTATTTCCTCTAATATTATTTTACTCAGCAATTATATGACTAATTTCATTAACTAAAAATTAAAGAGTTGGCATAATAGGAATTTCACTGTAAAAAGACAAAATATTTCTGAAGTCACATGATTTAAATATGCCTCAGAGGCACCATAGAAATTCTGCAGCATGAAATTCTCAAATTTCTTAAATGAGGGTCTGCATATCTTATGCCAGTATTTTCATTACATAATTAATTATTCATAATTCTTACTAATAAGGGACAGAATTTTGTTCCCCTAAAAATGCTGAAGCTTGGCATCAAGATCTCTTAAATGTATACAAGTCTAATTTCTGCAAATATAGGGGGATCTTTTTGGTCAGAGACTAGTTTGTCCGGTTTTGCCATAAAGTCTGTTCAAGACACACAGCTAACAAAGGAATTTTTCACTTGTAAATAATGGGCCAGATACAACCCCCTATGAGCCTTTTCCATTATGTTCCTTTCTTGAGGCTGTTCTTTCTGTTTTCTTTTTTCCATGGTTGGATTTGTTGGCATATAAAATAGCAGTTTTGAACATTCTTTGTGATGGGTAATCCTATTAGTTTGGAAAAAATGATTTTCCTAAAATTTGGAAAGCAGGATAATTTGCTTTGTGCCCCTTTTCACTTATGCCCTTATTTGATCACAATGCACTTTTTAATTGCCATAAAATAAAAAAGGCTCTATGTCTTTTTTTTTTAAGCGCCCCTTTATCCTAACTTGGAAGCCTAATTAGTCCAGATTGTATTAAAATGCTTTGTTTTTGCTGCTTTTGTCAGAGGAGACTTAGAACATGCTGCCTCTCTTGGTAGGTCACAGACTGAGGAAGCCTGACCCACAGAATCAAATGTCTGACCTGGCCTGACCCTAACCTCTGCTTAAAATCAAGTCTTTACTTTTATTTAAAAACAGAGGTGTATTTTCCATGTATCTTTTTTTCCTCTTGTCCCAGCTGCTAAGAAGCACCCATGGCTATTCATGTGAGACCTCAGGGTGGGAAAGGACATTTTCCAATCTTCTCAGTTTGGAGAATGGAGTCTGGCCTTGATTTACTCATGTTTACTTAGGGGAAATGCCACTATATTGTCTAGGAATTTCATGTGAGGGAAAAGCAACCAAAAAAACAAAATGTGGAATTAGATGACTTTTCCCTCCGCTGCACATGAAATGTAAACACTTATTTATTTTAAATAAATCCTTATATTGAATTAAAAATCATTCCTGGTTATGCTGAAGCACACTTAGATGAGACAAAACATTTGGCAGACATATTTAAAAATTACAGCTGGGAGGACATTTAATACATTGTCAGTTTTCGGTTGGAAATACAGGCGGCTGGGTGAGCCCTCTCATAATAATACTATTAATCACTTTATGGTTTTGTGCTCTCACTTCTGAGGCAAATGATCAATACCCTTAATTTTAGCTTTCCTTTTGTTGTCCGGCTCTGTGATTCTTTCTTTCTCTATTTGTATGGTTGTTACAGTAAATTTAATTTATGACTGTGTAGGGTGATGTATCCTGTAGGTCATATCCTGTAATCTTTCATGTGGAGAATTCCCAGGGAGTTATTCGCTGAGATTTGATGGCAGACTCTTTTGCTTTTACTTTAAACATCTTTACTTTTAGGGGGGTGGGAGGTATGAGAGGTTAACTCATGCAGTGCCTCCCAAATTACAATGTACAAAGCTTTTATTTGCTCCTTTAGGCATGTGGTTTAACTCTGCAGACTCGCTGGGTACCCTCGGAGGCACCTTCTCACTCTAAATTCTATAATTTGTACTTTGGAATATAAAAAACTCGACAGTGCTTTACAATCTCAAATTTTCCCTCTTTCTATCTCTGGTTATCGTAGCTAGTTTAGCGTAAGAAAAGGGCTGTTCTTTGTTATTGTCAATGCTTGCCAGTTGTGATATTTATTGTAACCACCAAATGTCAGCTTTAATGATGACACGGCTTTAATTTTTTAGTGGAAGGCACATTGTTGTATGAACATTTTCAAATTCAAGTGCAGCAGACATCATCAAGTTTAACTTGTTTGTGAACAAACATACCTTTTCAACCTGTAATACTTTTGCTGTGTTGATTTAATCACAAACAGAGAAGAAAAACACAAAATATACTTGAAAATAAAAGTGAGTTGCTAAAAATGTCTCAAAATGAAGAACTTCTTTATTTTTCAGTTGTCCTATGTGAGATGACTCTAAGTTAAAATAGAAAAAAACAAATACAAAATTAAATCTAGGTGCACATGCTTTGATTTAAAATTATTGAAATGATTCAAAATTTAGAGGGTTCTCTAATTTGTGAAGTACATAAGCTCTGAGCCATGGACAGGACAATTTAAAATTATTCAAGCTCTTTGAATTTCCCATAGTGCTTCAATTTGGATGTTATCAGGGTTCCAGGAATGTATAATGCATAAAAATTTGAGGCTGCTGGAAATACTTTAAAAAAAAAAACAAAGAAGCCCAGCACTGTGGTACACACCTGTAATCCCAGCTACTCCAGAGGCTGAGGCAGGAGGATCAAAAGTTTAAAGCCAGTTCTGGCAACTTAAAGATACCCTGTCTCAAAATAAAAACCTTTTTGGAAAAGGGACTGGGGATGTAGCCAGCAATAAAGCACTTGCCTAGTATTCATGAGAACCAGGGTTTCTTCTCCAGTACCATAAAACATAAAGCCATTCGCTTGTATTCTGACATCTGGTCATGTGCAGACACTAAAGAATACATTGATGTGGAATTGTTTGATTGCTCCAATTTGTAAGTGATTGCGAGAGCCTCCTGAATCACTCAGCACATGTTCAAACATTTTAGAACGGCCCCATTCAAGAAATGGGGGTAAACGTGAAACCAAATCTTCACTGAGGGTAAAGGGCCAGGAATTCAAACACTTCTCAAAAATGTAATGATTTAGTGTACGGGAAAGACATTAAAAAATATAGTCAAAATGAGCTTTGTGTCAAAGCCGCTCCTGTTTTCATTTCATACTCTGATGTTTATAAATAATACTGGAGCAGCCTGGTGACTTAATCTCCTTTGAATGGTCCATATGTGCCCATAGTGATGTCTCATTGGTCTCTCTATCTCTCTGGTAGCTCAGTACTGAAGACAAATTTCATTTTGCACAGCTAGTCCCTTCACGTATTGCAGGATGCATGGAATGCTGTGTCAAGAAAGATTCAGAGGACACATTAGACCACAGCAGTAAAACACGCATAAAGGGTGCTATGCATTTGGAATCATGCAGCCATTAACTTTTCTTTTCCTAGACCCGACCTACACTTTTTCAAGATCCTGTTCAGCTAATACCCTCAAGTTTTTCAAACATATTTAATTTAAAATAATTTTAGTTCAATACCTTTGATCTTTGTGAACACAACATTCTTACCACTTTAGAGTTCAAATAATACAAAATGATGAAAATTTTTAAATAAACATAACTAATATAAGACAATGCAATGACCCTTTGTTTAATTTTCCATTTCAGGTACATTAGCAAATAATCAGAATTTCCACATATGTGAATAGTGTTGATCTTCTTGGTTTCCTGTCTGCCCTTTGAGTGTTGGACTTTAAGAAGCCACTTTTCCCTGGATTCCATTGGCCACATTGGTGAAGGGAAGGTAAAAATAAGCATCTGCCTTTGGCCTTTTTACCTTGTCATCTGAGCACTTCTAGCAATTGACTATGTTTCCATGAGGCTCCTCTACTCAGGTACTGATAGGTCAGATTGACGTAACTGAGAAACAACCTGAGTGAAGTGGACCTTCTCAGCCTCCTAGGGAAAGTTCTCCAGTCAAGTGTTGGAATGTCTAAGCTATTGTCCCCACAGTGGCAGGTCGCAGGCTAAATGTTTGGTGTGATTTCATAGGCTGCAGCAAAGCTTTCAATGCCTTTCTAAATGGTCCCTGTTCATCCATTCATGCTGGTAATGACTTTTTAGGCTGGAACAAAAGTTTTACTTCCCAAAATAAAAGAGTGCTGCATAGTAGAAAGAACAGAAGTCAGAAGGGAAGACAGATCCAGACCTCAGTTCCACGATTCATTATTTCAATACACTTTCATGTGCTTCTTGGAGTCTCTGAGCACTACATTGCTCATATATGAAGTGGCAATAATAGAACCCATCTCATAGATTTCTGGTGAAAAATAAATGTGACCCTATGCATAAACCGATTAGCACTGTTATAGACTGTATATTTGTGTCCCCTCAAAATTCATACCTTGAAATCTCAGTGGGGTCAGTATTAGGAAATTAGGCCTTTGGGCGACAATTAAGTCATGAAAGTAGAGCCCTCGTTAGGGAAGTTAGTGCCTTTATAAGAGATATGATATGATTTCTCTCTTGATCACATGAGGATACAACAAGAAGTCAACCATCAGCAAACCAGGGAGTCAACCCTCACCAGACTCTAATCTGTCCAGCTTCCACAACAGTGAGAAGTAACTTTCCATCGTTCAAGCCACTCAGTCTTTGGTTATTTGTTTTCATAGTGCTCACTAAGAACCTGCTAGACTTTCAATAATTATTTATTTATTTTCTTCTTCTTTTTAATGACAATAATTTGATTTTTTTCCTATGTGCAGACATTTTCATCTAACATCCAGACATGTGTATAGGGTTAGGTTGAGGATGGCTTTAAATGATGGGCCACAGAGACTGTAAGAAATCCAGGTAGCAATGGAAGTCTTTAAAACCTCTGAACAAGAGTGACATGTTTACAATTGTCAGCAGAAAGTTAGGGAAAGGACACTGCACACATGTGGGTGATGGTGCCCATGTAGGTAGTGACAAAACAAAGACTAAGGCAGGGAGGCAGGAGGGATCATTTGGGAAAATCAGTTACCAGGGCTTTATGCGTAATTGGATGTGAGAAGAGAAATAGCTGTAATAACCAGGTTTTTAAATTTTCTGGCAACTAGATCCTAAACCCCAGACAAATTATTTAAAACCCTTTGTCTCATAGAGTGTATAGCAACTGGCATCAATAGCCCAGAGACTGTAAAATGGGAGAGTTTAATATGGTCTTATTTTACTTTTAACTTGCTAATTCTAAATGCATTACATTTTTCCATGTGATAAATCACATGAGCCATTTTTTCTAATTAAGATATTGATAAATATAATCATAGTCACTGGCTAAAAGAATTGCACATAAAGCAATAGGAAGTAAATTAGAAAGAGATGTGCTTGCTTTGTAAAAACCTAAGAGAATCAAAAGGTCTAGTCATGCTCGTGGGCTGGGCATGGTATGCCAGGACTTAGGAATATTGAATACCTATTCTGTCAACTAGATACAAGGAGCAATTTCCCAGAGTTGATATAAGACTCAAGCCTGACCTCAAAGTGTAAATTCGTGGTGCTCAGACTTTGAGATTTCACAGTCCACAAAATTACAAAAAAAAAAAAGCTATTCAACAGAAAGTGCACATTTTATTTTAACAAGTACACATTTTAAATAACAAAAATAAACAAACTCCCAATTTAAAATACCTTGTTATTTAAGAGAATAAATTTAATGCACAGTAAAAGAGAAATAATGTAAATAATATTAGGACAAAGAATCATCTTTTAAATTTAATGTTTAGCCTTTGCTGTAGTTTGAATGTGGTCTGTTGCTCAAGGGTTTATATGCTGAGAGATTGGTCCCCAGTGTGACCATGCGAGAGATGGTAGACCTCTCAGGAGGTAAGGCCTGGTGGAAGGTGATGATTAGGTCATTGTGAGTGTGTCTTCTAAAGGGACTGACTTGCTTTTCCATCAGTGAGTGAATTTCTATGTGAACAGTTTATTAGAAAAGAGCCTGTCCTTTGAATCTCTCTGGCTTCCTATCATGAAACATCTTCCAGACATAATTCTGCCTTTGTAATACCATCTGTCACGAGGCCCTCACCAGAGCTGAAGAGAAGCCAGCACCATGCTCTAGGATCTTCAGAACTGTAAGCAAAATAAACCTATTTCCTTACAAATTACCCAGCCTCAGATATTTTGTTATAGGAATGAAAACTGGACTAATGCAATCTTATAAAAACCTCATTATTTTTCACTTTGATCCATTGAAAGTGTGTGACAAATAATCCACATCCAAAAATGAGGAATTGAGATCATTGATATTTATAACGTCTACTTAGGACAATGCTTATAAGAAGGGCAGTTTAATATCATGAATGGCAACTCAGTTTTGTATCCTGCATTAACTTATTATCTGATACACATAGTAGGTGCTCAGTGAACACTTGTTTCATGCATGTGAGTGATGAATGGATGAACAAGTCAAGCAATTAATCATTGAACCCTTAGATGTTTTCAGTAGCTCTTAAATTTTTGGCAGAAACTCTTGATAGGCAAAGAGCACTATAGCCTGAAAATCAGTGTTGATGGCCTCTGAGGGTATAAACCTTTTGAGCAAGGTTTCAAAAGAAAATACCATCTAGAGAATCCTCCAGTTAATGATGATAAGTGATAGCAAGGGTAAGATTTTTATAGTCTGGGTGCCCAGGGCAGGAAGTTGGCAGACAATTAAATCAGTTTAGGTGAATTAAAGAGTGAGGTTAACATTAAATTGATACATTCTTTTCCCATTGTAGAATTTCTCCCTTATATAATCAATCCATCCCCAGCCACTTCAGCAAAGACTGTCAGTGGCCTTTTATTGGCTTTCACCACCTGCTACAGGCCTGGAGTAGAGCCACCCATTACTTCTTTCTCCTCATTTGTCTTTTTTCAGTTTTCTTCCTTTTTCTCCTTTCCTCATTAGGGTGCAATGGGAGGGACTATCACAGCATTATTTAACAGATTCTCAAATGTGGACATTTTCATATTATCACCAAATTTATAGGTGCATTTCAGAGACCCACTGTCAAGTTTGAAAGAAGAAATTGTCCATTACACAACTTAGAACATGGGTCCCATTGTCCCATTATCAGATCATACTGTCTGAGATAAACTATAAATTAGAAGCTTTATAAATCTTGTTTTCCCTGTGAACAATATGCTATTTACACAAAAGTGGTAATTTTCTAAATTGTTAAATTAAAACTCAAAATGTTTTGGTTGTTCTGCCTTGGCACTTATTTTGTTGGTTTATATAGCAGATGTTTCAAAAGATAGAAGTGGCCAGGGCCTCTATTGACCTGTGAGATACAGCCTCAAGTACCCCAGATCCTTCTCAATTTCTCTATCACACTTTACCTGGGAGACCTCTGTTGGAGGATGGGAAGAGCACTTATAAGGGCCAAAGAGAGATCTGTGGTTGGTGTATTGATGCACACCTGTAATCTCAGATCCTCGGGAGGCTGAGGCAAGAGGTTCTCAAGTTTGAGGCCAGCTCGGGCAATTTAGAAAAGCTGTGCCACAAAACAGAAAATAAAAAAGATTGGGAACTATCTCAGTATTAGAAAATCCCCTTTTCAATGTCATCAAAATGAAAAGAACCAGAAAAATCATTTTTCCCTACATTGCCCCAGAAATTCCTTATAAATAGGTTTCAAAGAATCTTCTCTTTCTATTAGAATTTATCATGAAATATCTATCCAGCAATTTAGCAAGATAATTTTTATCTCAGAGTATAAACTTCTCAAGCAAAAGTACATGCTAAACAGTCATCTCAAAAGTCAATATATCTGAGAGCCAGAAACATGTAGCTTTGTCCCTAAATTCACTACAGAGAACCAACCCTATGGTTCATGCTTGTCCCTTTCTCCCTCCCTTCCTTCCTTCCTCCCATTCTTTTCTGGAGGTAGGGATTGAACTCAGAGCCTCATGCAAGTTTAGCTCACACTCTATCACTGAGCTACAGCCGCACCTCTAGCCACTCTTTTTTAACATCCAATTTGGTATTTCCATTCTATCTTAAATTCTCTTTCTCTCACATCCTCCATATGTCACCACATTAGTCTTCCTAGCATGTATGGAGAGAAAAATTGGTAAATAGAACAACTAATGTGTGACTATTAAGTTCATCCAGATCATTGTCAAGTAATTTAGCTACAGTAATTTGCAGTAATAGTCAAGATGATTAAAAGTACAACATAATCCATTTCAACATATTTGTTTAGATAATGCCATAGTAAATTTTGTTTTGTTTTGTTTTGTTTTTGTGGTGCTAGGGATTGAACCAGGGCAAGCACTCTACCAACTGAGCTATATGTTCAGCCCAGTGCCATAATAAATTAAGGAAATTGATTGAACAATGCCTTTAACTGTTAGGTTGTACGTACTGAACTAGCCTCAGTATGTGTGCGTTTAAATGTATTTGTTCTATTATAGCAAATAATTTTATATGAAGCTAAATTATGGCTTGAGTTTTCAATGTCTGTGTATGATGGATTTTTTGAAAAATGCATTGAATAAAGTTAATTTGATTACATTTTCACTTTAAGATATTATAGTTTTGTAGTGTTTTAGACTCTGGCAGGAATTAGCTCTGGTACAAAAACTCCTAGAAGTAATTTCAACAATGGTTAAATGTAAAATCTTGGGTAAATTTTCATGATTTTCAGTCCTAGCCATGTATAAAACAAGGCTGACCTCTCAGAAATGTTTCCAGTTTCAGATTCTTCACATACAACTCTTTAAGTAGCCAAAAGGAAGAACATATGATTTAATTAATAAATGAATGAATGAATGAGTGGTTGCATAAATGGATAAGCGCCTTCCAGAAAGACTGCTTCCCTCACTTATATATGATAGTCAAGAAAGCTGTCAAGTAAGGTGGTCAGCCCATGATTCTCTCTCAGAGGTCGTCGCCTACATCTAGTGGCTGCAAAAGGAATCTTACAGTCCTTGGGATTATACTATAGAATCAGCTGCAGGAGAGGAGTCTCCCATAAGAGCCATACTGGGGCCCGTTGTGTTGGCAAGCTTGGAGACACATTCTTGATTTGAAATTGATCACATGTAAGGTCTGGATTTATGCACAATTTATGCATATGGAAGACATGGAGATGGGGAACTCAGATTCCCCCTCAGGGAAAAACTTGTGTCCACTCTGGTTGGCAGACAGCCTCTGTTAGCTCTTTTGGAGCCTGTCTTGGCTCCAGGGAACCATGCTCCATTTCCTCTTCCCCTTCAGGTCATATTGCTCCACAGCTGCCTGAATCTGTTGACTAGGCAAAGGGAGAATAGAAAGGCCTAGACCATCAGCCCAACATGGACACTGTACTCACCATACTCACACTAGAGCACCCAAGATGTTTGAAAGCGGGTTGGATAGGTTGGCATTGGATTAACACAGATTGATTTCGCTTCCTGCCAGAAGCTGATTTTTCATGTTCCCTTCACTGATGTTTATACCATTGTGTACCCCAAACTATGTCTCAGCATCTTCTTCCAGAGAACCCAACCTGTGACAGCTGTGCCTCAGTAAGAAATGATAATGTAGAAATAATCAACATTTGGCACTTCCCATCCATCCTTCCTCGGGCACATCCTCAATCCCAGATTTAGGAACTTCTCTCACATCTGCCTTTGTTTACTTAGAGGTAGGTCTTAGAAAAAATTTCAATGCTGTGACTTTGTCAGTGGAATGAAGTGCCCATTTATAATCTTCAAAGCCATATACATTTTTAGCTGTGTGTAATAGAATGTTTAAGTGACTTTCAGGGTTGCATGAGTTCACACATACACAAATGCCTCACCCCAGACCAACACTTGCCTTATTGGGCAGCCACTTACAGAAGTTTCCTACTTCTCTTTTACTAACTGGGATGGAATATTTTATTTCGACTGGAACAAGTCTTTAATTTGACTGTCTAATGGAAGTATGAGTCCTTTCCTTGTGAACACAGAGGCAGATAAATCAAAACCTTTATTTATCATTGTCAAGTAGTTGGGGAATCGGACAATTGGTTTAGGCAAATACTTTTGGGGTTGGCAAAGAGTAATGGGAAAGAGACTTTTCAGAAAGCAAGTTAGACCCCATATTGGGATCAGAGAGAAGCAGAGGATTTGGGAAATATAGGGAGAAATTCCTAAAGAGAAGAAAAGTAAAAGTTTCAGATTGGTCCTAAGATATAATTCTGAATACCTGAACAGCTTATTTGATTGATGGATTAAAGAAACCACCATTGATGTGGGGAAATTAATTTCATTATCTTTCTACTATATTTTCAAACTACTAGATGTACAAATGCAAGAGATTCAGTGGTTCATCCTAATAGCATTGCTACTGTAGGGATTCATATAGGAAGTCAGTACTGAGTTTTTATTGACATTGTTTTCTGTTTTGACAAGGAGGATTTGGAAATAAAGGGGACATAGCTAGGACATATGTGAAAAGAGAAATGAGATGGGAGACAAAAGATCCCTACTGTCTTTTCTAGCTCTAAAATTTCTGGATCTAATTGGGCAAGGTTTGAAGATCTCCCTTACCACAATTTGTGTTTTGGGGGGCGAGGTTCAGAGCCAATCCTAGAAGAATTTATTATACGCTATGAACTCCCAATCTTCTTCATATTTTCATACACAAGAAATCAGCTAAAACAAGTATCAAAGATAATTCTGAGAGGATATGTCACAAAGATTTCTTCATCTTTTGCTGAAGAAATCTTTGGGTGCCTGGTAGACTGGGTATAAATTATACTTACCTTAGTGATCATGAGCAGGCATATCAGCTTGCTATATATACTTATTAGTGGCATGCTATTATAAATAAGGTGAAATAATTTCGTTTCTCCTCTTATCACCTGCTTCTGCTTAGTTGTGTGGAATTTAGCATTACCTTTTTTTTCATTCCAAATGAAAGTTGTTCAAAGCACACAGAAAACTGAACTTCACAGGAATAAAGTGACTAAAAGGTTGAAAAGGAATATGTAGGTCTAAAGGATATACAGAAGAAAAAGCTCATTTTGCTGAGTTAAAACAGCACCATGTAATTTTCATTAGGGCAGAGATTATGCCTGATTCACCGATGTATCGATGTGCCTAAACAATGCCTAGCACATAGTAAGACCATAGTAAATGTTTACCAAATGCATCAATTAATTCAGACTGAGTTTAATAAATGTGGTTTAATAAATGTGGTTGAATTTGTTTTGTTTAATAAATGTGGTTGAAATTTGCTGTTTTCCACTCCTCGCCACCAAAGTTCACCAAATACAATGGGATTACATTATTTGGTTGTAACAATGATTCTCCATGGATACCAATTTGCCAGGAAATACAAAGAACAAAGACCATGACAGCAGATAAACAATTTGGAACCTCGACCTCCAGGTGGAAAATTGAAATATCCTGGGGTCAGATGTTCTTGCCAACGAGCAATCTTTGTCTGCAGCAGCCACACTTGATCTAATGTTTTAGTTAGAAATATGCATTTAATTTGCAGTAGAGTTAAAAATCTAGAAGCATTCAATGAAGTAGGTGTTCCTTATTTGAAAGACACTTAATTATAGGTTCATGACTGGTTGAAAAATATGTGAAGACCCCTAGTGAAACAAGAAGTCATGCAAAACTGGGCCTGGAGAAATATGAAGTGCAGCACATGTCTAAGGAACCTTTAGATGATGATTGGGTAAGAGGATTTTTCCACCAAGAGAAGTCTGTCTCTAGCAAGGTGACGGCTCCTACAAATAGCCCAGATTACAGTGCTTCAGAAATCTGCTTCATGTGATTTGTGTATAAAGGTTTTAATTAAATATATTCAGGGAACTTAGAGCAATCTTGAGCCAGAAAGCAAATTCAGAAAATGTCTGTTTTTTTCCAGTGACTTTGAAGGCATTAGTTATCATAGACAGTTTATGGTAAAGACTATTTTTTTTCAAGACATGATTTGCTGCATATAAGAACTACCACTAAACCAAAATGAAAGGTTTATTCATTAAAGCTGAAAATACTGATTACATCTCAGACAAAATGACACAGACCTAGTCTTTTTCTCCATACTGAAGCAAACTGTTATTTTTTTATAATGATTTCAGTCAATAATCATATATCTTCACTTCAAGTTGCACTTTAACAAAATTGAATACTTCAAAACTATCCCTAGGCACCATTAAGGTGATTATTACCTGCTTCAACCATAGAAAAATAGAGATGCAGACAAGTTGTGTGATTCGTCATACATCTGCTTGCATAAAACAGGCAGAAACATTTTCTGGGTTAACCACTGGGCAGTGTTGGAGAAACTCAAATTCTGTGATAAAGTAAATATCTTATAGCATAAACCAAACTAGTCAGATAGTAGCAGAGAGCTACTATCAGTATTCAGTACTACTATACTACTATTCAGTAGCTGAGAGCCCCTGAATAAGATTCCATAGCCAAATAACTGAAATCTAACATACTATGCAACTTACCATATTAGGTGTAAACTAATGTAAATTAGCATATTGGGGATTCTGATAATTTCTCTAGTAAATAGCCTATTTAATTTAACTTAACAAAATATCTTTCATTGTATTTTAAACATTTTTTCATGTATATTATCTGGAGATTAGTGATAGTCTCCAGAACACTGAAAAATATTATGCTAAAACTGAAGTATTAAAAAATGAATAATATAATATTTTTGTCCTCAATACTCTCTAGTGAAGTCAGACAAAATATAAATTATTATAATATAGTGTAACTAATGTAATATTAAGTAATGTGCAAGGAACTAAGTGATTAATTTTGCCTAAGTACAGGGAAAGTTCCAAGTTGGTGAAATTTTATCTGGTATGTCAGGAACGCCAGGATTGGGGGAACATTTCAGAAAGAGGACAGACTGGAAAAATATATCACAGGTGTATGAATTGACACACTGTGTCCGCCACTCCTACAAGCTGAGTAGTGGGTGGATCTGGAGAAATGAGACTTCACAGTTAGCTTGGAGCAGTAACTCCTGTCTTGCTGTCTTGAATACCATTAAGGAGTTTGGACTTCCTAATTTAGATAATAGGGGTTCTTGGCAGATCCTTGAATGTTTCTTGCAAGTTGATAAGGCTCAAGGAGTTAACATATTTGTTTTGTGGTTTTATTCACACTTCCTCTCACCTTGCCAAACTTGTTTTTTTTTTTTTGTTTGTTTGTTTTGTTTTGTTTTAATATCAGTATCCTCACTCCTTTGAGGAGTTCTGGAAGAGCTGGAAGAGGAAGCACCTGGAAGCAACAGCTTGCTTGGGGCAGTTGACTCTGTTAATAAGCTTTACCAAAATGGACTAGATCTTGGATATGTTACCTTATTTTGGCTTAACCATAGTCTCTTGGTGAAATTCTTTGTTAAAAATAATTGGGTGGGATGGTATTAACTTAGAATCTAGATGGCTCTCTAGAAATAAGCAATGTGCAGGTTCTCCCAAAATGTTAAATTCTTCAATGAACTGTGCAGGCTGTTCAGAGAAGCAGAAAAGAGACATTTATATTTTAACAGAGAACTCAAACTTCTCAACCTTTCAGGTTTCCTTGTCTTTAATTAAACATACTATGAAGTGGAGACCTGGTCTATTAGAAAGTCTGTACATGTTCAAGTTTTGCATTATATTAGTTCCTGATTTTATTTCATTTTAAATGTCCTCCTCTTTCTTTGAATATGAAGTAGATGTCTTTTGCTGCCTAAAATTTGGCATTTCTGACACTCCTTCGGTATATACATATGTATGTACTCCAGGAACTTGTGCCTATGTTTTACTATTTCCTAGAAATATGCACTCAACCGAGCAGTCTGTTCAGGCTTTTGCTGTACTGTGGAAAAGTACCCTTGTTTGAAAGACAGGCAGAAAAGCATCTCAAGTCATGGGGGATACTGGCATTAGTGTCTGTAGATCCTGGGAGTATATATGTGTAATATAGCTCAAGCTAACTTAGGAAAACATCATTTTCATAATTAAAAATCAAAACTTCCATTTGAGGTTAAATCAAAAGGTTTTCTTTCCTGACTTGGTTGAAAATACTAAGCCACAAATGTTTCTTCTATACATCCCACCTATTCCTTCTGTCAGCTAAGTCAAATTACTAATGCATGTTAGTTTCCCCCACCCATCCACAGCAAATTAAGTGCTTCTTATGCAGGTAATTTCAAAGAGATCCAAAATGATCTAATTATGTTGACATTTTAAAACAACCTTATTTTTGGTGTGTCCTATGTACTTGACAGAGCGTTAGCTCCCATTGCTGAAGTAAATCAAATCTAGAATATGAACCTTTTCCACTTTAGTCTAAGTTCTGTACTAAAATGAAATTTAGGTGTACCTAGCAATTAGGAATATTACTACCACAACATACCCAATTCTATAGTAATAGTTTGAAATGTAGTTATTTATTTGCTATTATTTATATTTAATAACTTTAATATCCCCTTTATCTCCTGATCACTCAGTGAAGCATGTTTAAATGAGCAAAGAAGAAATAATGGACCTAGTATACACATTTCCTGAATAATAAAAAGGGCTAGAGATAAAATAAACATGCATATTATGTTTTCTGCACTTTGATAAATGTTCAAAGAGAGTTAAACCTAATTTTTATTCTATGTTTGCTAATGTTATTACTGAAGGTGTAATTCTGGTATTAAAGAGCAGCATCTTAAAAACTCAAGATGGAAATACTGAATTAACAGATTTTAATAACTCGAAGAATAATCAAGCATGGCAATGTGTGTGTTTGTGTGCATGCATGCATACGTGTGTGTGTGTGTGTGTGTGTGTGTGTGTGTGGTGTATCGCGTATGCTAAGAGATTAAAAACTCATTTACCTCCTATGGGTTCAGGATTTGAGATAAAAGAAATGGGAACAAGAAGAAATTGGGTTATCACTGAAATTCACATAGATGTAAAAGAAAACCAAAGTGATAGCAAGAAGCCTAACTTACAAAAGATTAAAAAAATTGATTATCCATTGATTGAATTTTATGAAGGATAGGCTGATTGATAGGTATAAAGTAAAAGAAAAATGATTGATATTTCTTGTGGCTAATAACATTACTCTTATTGTGGCTTATAGTATTAAATTTTTAAAGATAATGACAGGAGCAGAGTTTTCGGAGTGAAGACTGCTCCCACACAACCACCACCCCATAATTGTGCTCTGTAAAAACAGCACAGTGGAGGACAGGAGCTTGGCAGGTAGTTGATCTGGGTATTAGTATTTGCTCTTACCAATTGTGTGATTCTGGATAATTTAGTGCATTATCATCATAAACTTGCAAGGGCTCATCTCATCTCTTTTGGGCTTAGATAAAATTTGTTATGAAGTTTTTGCTATAGTGAATTATAATTCCCTCCTTATTTTCTATTGCTTGATTCATTTGTAGTTTTTGTCTTTTCATTATAATTTCACAGCTAACAAAGAAATGCATTTTCATAAAGCATTTGAGGAGTATTTAATATGTCAAAACTCTGAAAAAGTATCCATTATTTCACCCTGAGTCTGCCACTCTGTTTCACTGCACTCTACAAACTCATGAGTTCAGTGCATATTTTCACCAGCTTTTTTATGTACATCGATTTCTGTACTTGATCATAAATAAAATCATACTATTTGGATTTTTTGTGACTTGATTATTCTTAAGAGTCTTAAAGACTCTATGTAAGGCCATATAGTCCTAAATATTTAAGTATGTTATTTTAATAAAAAACTTTTTATTATAGAACAATTTTAGAATTACAAAAATGTAGAAAGGAAAATTTCCATATATTTGTTGTTAATTTCTTTCCATTGTTCACGTCTTACATGCCTATGGTACATCTGTTACTCTCAATAAAACAATATTGACATTATTCGTGAGCTCAAGTTTCTACTTTATTTGAATTTTCTTAGTTTTTAAATAATGTCCTTTTTCTCCTCAAGGATCCCAACCAGAATATAATAGGTTATTTAGTTGTCATGTCTCTTTAGTCTCCCCAAGATTGTAATGTCTTCTCAGCTTTTCTGTTGATGACCTTCACAGTGTGAAGAACATTGGTTATGTGTTTTGGGCAGTTCTCTTCAATGTGTGTGTGTGTGTGCGCACGCAGTTTCTTGGAAGAATATCACAGAAGTCAAGTGCCAGTCTCACTAAATCCTATCAAGAGTACATGCAACCTACATGGCCTATCACTGGTAAAGTTCATTAGCCTTGATGGCCTGGTGTGACAGATTTCTCTAAAGCTACACTTTTTTCATCTCTTTTTCTACTGTACTGTTGGAAAAAGTAGTGTCAGCCATATTTCAGGGGTGGGAATTGTGCTGCTCTTTTTCAAGGAGAGATATTTTTAATATCTATAAGTATTATGTAATATGAATGAACCACTATTTATTCTACTATTCCCACATTTCATCAATTTTCCAATTAAAACAAGGCTGAAATGAGCACTCTGGTGCATGGCATCTTTGTGTGTGTGTATTTCTGAAGAGTGGCTTTATAGTTTCAAAAGGGTAGAATTTCTGGGGAAAAATGATATGTATATTTTTTGTCTTGATAGAATGGTGTCAAGTAACAGGTCCTTAAAAAGATTTTAACAATTTACATTCCTTTGAGTGTTCATGAATGCACTTTTGGGTTTTGTCTTTTCAAAAAAAAAAAGAAAGAAAAAAGGAGTTTTTATTTTCCCACAAGACAAAACAAACATTCCCTCAGATTTCATCTATTTTTAATTTTAATATTTTCATCTATTTTTGATAAAGTGAATTATTTTCATGTGTGACATGAGAGAGAAACCTAACTTTATTGTTTTTATTACTGTGTCAACATTTTTAAACAAATATTTCATATTTTCTGTTTCAAACTATCATCTTTTGCATAAAATTACTTTATATTACACCAATACTATGATGTTATAATTACTAAAATTTGGAGTATATTTTGAAAGCTATCCGGTAAAGGAAGTTATTCACTATTTTTAATTTTTCTTATTTATTCTGATTTAATTATTTTTCATTTTACAGATGAACAGAGTCAAGTTGTGAAGTTCCATAAATACATGGAATTTAGATTGGGATTTCACTTAAATTCACATATTAATTTGGGGAAAATTAACCCCTTAGCGATATTGAATCATCTAGTTCAGGAACATACATATTCTCCATTCTTTCAGATGTTCATTAATCCACTCAAACAAGATTGGTAATTTTCTATACCTATCTCCTACATATTTTTGCCAGTTGTATTTCAATATCTTATATAGCTTTATTGCTTTCATCTGCCTAAATTACAGAGTTCTCTTAATAGCTCCAGTTTTTGAGTTTATTCTCTTTCACTTTTTGAGATAATTATATCTTCTGAAATTGTAAGCTTTGTCTCATCCTTTAAAAGACTCACTCTTGGTCTGTCTTTTCCTTTTCATGTTGAACCTCGGCACTGTTTTACACAGTGGTGGTATATCTTCTCCTTTATTTAACCATGATATTTTATCATTATTAGGCTGTTTGCTCTAAGTTTTGTTTTATTTTTTCTTCATATTCTCTTTATCAATTTGAGGAAATTTCCTTTTTTGCTTTATTTTCAATTTGGAACCAGGAATGGCTATTAAATTTATCAAACTTCTTTGACATTTTCTCACTTTTATTTTTTCAGATGTTAACCTAATGATTGTTGTCTAGTGTTGTTTTCAATGAACAATAATGGATCCTTGTGTGGACTTCTCTGATGCTACATCACCACTGTGCACAGCTTCCTATCTACTATTAAACTATCTTATTTCTGCAATTAAACCTTGTCTAGATGAAAAGTATTTGTCTTATGATATGATTCCAATTTCCCTTTAACTATTTTTTATTTAAGAGTTTAGTGTTGATCTCTGCAAGTCCAACTAAATTGAGACTTCATCTCCAGTCAGAATGGCAATTATCAAGAATATAGACAATAATAAGTGTTGGCAAGGATGAAGGGGGAAAAATGTAGACTTATAAATTGTTGGTGGGGCTGCAAATTAGTACAACCATTCTGGAAAGCAGTATGGAGATTTCTCAAAAATCTAGGAATAGAACCACCATATGATCTACCTATTCCACTTCTCAGTATATATACAAAATATCTAAAATCAGCATACTATAGGGATATAGCCACTTCAATGTTTATAGTAGCACAATTCCCAATAGCCAAGATATGCGTGATAAATAATTAGAATGAATATACTAAATGTGCATTAAAAGTCATTCAAAGATATTATATCTTACACAGTATTATACAGGTATTACTTACATTTTATGTTTTATAAGAAATTTCTTGAAAAGCATATAGAACTGGTGTTTATTTAGAAGCAAGTCTTTGACTAACTATTCAGTTTCCTTTATGTATATTAGTCTCTCCAACCCTTTCCTAAGAAAATTTTAAGGATATATAGTAATTTTTTAGGCTACATTTGTTTCTTTCAAATTATCAAACTTATTACTTTTAACATACTATTCTCTTATTTTATACAATATCCCCTATGCCCATAGTTACAAATCTTTCTCTCTTCCAAAGTAATGTATTCGTGTCTTCTTATTTTCTTGTTTAAACATGCAACATTTGTGTCTGGTTTACTTCAAATTATATGAGTCTGCTCATTTTTCTTTTCTATGGGAGTTTCAATAAGTTAACATAAACTTGGTGGCTTAAGACACTAGAACTTTATTTTCTAGCAGTTCTACAGGCTGGACATCTGAAATCAAGTTGTCAGCAAGCCTGTACTCTCTCCAAAATCTCCACCAGACAATCCTATATTCCAGCTTTTGATGGCTCCTATTGTTCCTTGGCTGGGACTGCATCAAACCAAATCCTACCTGGCAGTCACGTTGTCTCCTCTTTTCCTCCCAACTTCCTCTGACTTCCCCTTAGAAGGGTACATGTGATGGCCTTTAGGACCCACCAGGCAATCCAGCATAAGCCCTGCTCTCCACAATCAGAACTTTTGCCACATCCAGTAATAGTCACAGGTTTGGGGGATTAGGGTATAGACGTGTGGTTTTAGAAGGCATCAACAGCCAACATTCTACTCCCCCATTTCAGGCAGCTACAAAATTGTCCACATTTTTAAGAAAGTTAAAATTTTTATTCTGTTCTAAAACCACACTTAAGCTTTCCATCTTTCAGTTTATATGCTGATTCTAGAAGGTTAATGGTGAAAATAGAAATAGTATTAAAACTGTTACATCTAGATATATTGTCTGGACATAGTATTGTATCTAGATTAATTTGTTCATTACAATGCTAGGTACTATGCTAGGAAGTTGCCTTCTCTAATGTCACCACTCCTCTGCCAATTAAACGATCATTTTCCTAGTGTCTAACACAAAGGCATTTCTTTTCTTCTTTCAGTCGATTCTGCATTTTAATTTCTTTTATAGCTCTTATGTGTTCTTATTTTAATTGTTTCCTTCTTGTTGACTGATATGAGACATTAGCTTCTTCTTGCCTAAAATTGCTGCTAAAATTATCTGGAACCTTGACTACTTGTTTTCTTCTAAAATCCATTCTTTCTTAAAAGGCTATGGTTTACTAACTTCTTGCCCAATTACCTTCTCCTATTCTTATATCCCAAATCTTTTTATTTTGCTAATTTGACCTTCATTTTTCTAAATGTATCCCTCATTCATTTCCTATGAAAGTGTGAGAGGTAAATTTCCAGAGGCCTTGATTGTTTTAGAACATCTTTGTGTGGATCTCACAACCCACGTAATTCACTCAAGCATGAAATTCTACACTCATTATCATTTACCCTAAGTAACTTGGAGGCTATTTTGTTGTTATTGTTGCTGCTGCTTCCTCTACTAGCAATTCTTATAGTGCTGATTAGAAAATAGCACCTCCTGATTGCTATCCCTCTGAAGCCAACTTTTAACTCCTTCATTTGGGTAGATTTTGCACCTTCTATTTTTTACTTATATTTTAAAATTCTATAATAAAATTCAGCACAGCTCCTGGAAAATGTTTTCCACCTAAAAGTTTGGTTCTTTAACATTATGCTGATTTGATATGTTCAGTTGACTACATTTTATTAGTAGTAGTATTAATAAGAAGGATGAATTTGCCCAAAGGCTATTGGGTAGATATTAAAGTCCTCCTATAACTGAATCAGAAGGGTATTATTGATAGTTATTCTTTCTTTT
The DNA here is from genome assembly GCA_004024805.1 of Geosciurus inauris. Taxonomy (NCBI): domain Eukaryota; kingdom Metazoa; phylum Chordata; class Mammalia; order Rodentia; family Sciuridae; genus Geosciurus; species Geosciurus inauris. The sequence continues at coordinate 275,032 of PVHX01000131.1, forward strand.
TCCACTAATTGTTTCATGATCCATCTTCAGTAAATTCCTGTTCTTTATCTGAAGAGAAAATCCAGTCCCTCATTATTTTTCAAAGAATTAAACCCTTAATGCTCCTATTTAATATGGGTTTTCCTTTTCCTTCCATTAAGTTTTACCACTGATCATTAATTAGTTCTCCAAATGAGTCATTTTGATTGTTTTAGAATCAATTTAAATCAAACCTGTGACATAATCATTTTTAGTTATTATTTTCAACTTGTCTCCAGACTTTAAATTAGGCGCTAAGAAACTTCCATCCTTCTTTGTACAAGAATGTAAACAAATACTTACCCAAGTACACATGTTCCTGTGTGTCCTCCTTCACTGAGGCCATTGACGTAATCACTGCAATTTAGTTTCTCCTTCTGAAGGTTTGAACATATTCTTTTCCTTTCTATGGTTTGATTCTTTTTCATTCATTTATTTCTATTTTTCACTTTACCTCTGCAGTGTGTTGTTAGGAGATTCTGGGACTCCCCTCAAAAAACCAAGCATTATTATCTCCACTGTTTATTTTCATGGCAGTTTCCTCAGCACTTAATTCCCATTCCCACCTACCTTCTCACATTTCTCCTGTTTTTTGTCTGTACAATTCCAGGGCTAGCTTTTAACCTTCTTGAGAACAGGCACCATAGTCTGTTGTTACAGAATCTCACTGTAGGGCCAAATTCTTACTGCATGTAAGAGGGGTTAGGTAAATACTGTTCACATATATCACGACATTGACCTAATAGATACCTAAAGTACACCTCATGTCAGTCAATCATAGCTTTGAGAACCAAAGATAAAGAATCAAACAAGGCACAGAAGGTCCTTGTCCTCAGGAACTTATATTCAAATATTTTATTATGGGACATCCTATTCCATCTAAGTTTGGGTTGAATTGACTTAATGTGATTACACTAAAATTGCTTTGTGTCTACTCTATGCACATTAGTGTGTTGAGTTTTCTGTGGGAGAGAGATGATGAAGACAGGAAGACGTAAGCCCTAAAGATCCTTGCAATTATAATGAAACACAAGCACTATACAAGGATACGTGAAAACTAAGAGAAAAAGACCTTGCAAGTCAGAGGCTAGTAGGATGAAGGATGAAGCTTTGATTGCAGAAACAACATCTGAATGTCCTTGAGGGAGGAAGAATTTGGGGGTGGGTAGCATTGAGGCACTGACCCACAAGAGGAAGGAAGGCACGGTGCAGCTGTTGGCTCATGGGATCTTCTTCATCCCAGAGCAACTGCAAATCCCTTTATATTCAATTCACAGAACAGCACACGGATCTCAAGGAATGATCAGTCTTCATGATTGCCAAGGCCAAGAACTTGACTGTCCTTGTCATATTCTGTCTTATCAATGTGCAGATCTGGTCATACAAAGAGTCTCTGGAAGATTTATTTCTAACTCACTATCTTAAAGAATTTATTTTATTCAGTATATTTTATTGATGTCATGTTTGAGTCCCTGTCCATACCCTTGCTGAATTCCCTTCTAAGTATGCTGCTTGTTTTCTAGAGCCATTTTCAAAACTATGAGCTCCTCTTGCTCTGACTTTTGTTTTAAAGTAGGTTCACAAAGCCATCAGAGTCATAACCTAAGAAGGAATTTTTCTTTCTTTATAAAAGTCAGCCTGTGCTCCTTACGAGCCTAATGAGCAAATAAAGTCATGGATCTGAGTTGTTTTAAGAAAGCTTAAAAGCATTTTTTTGGCAAATGTTCAAGGTTCTCTTTAAATATTTCACCATAAAGTTTCCTGACTGCTTCTCTTTGTGGAAGTGAAGTGGCATGTTGGGAAAATATGTATTCTCATTTAAAATAAAAAATGAGCACACAGTGAAAACTTTTTGTCTCAAGAAGCTTGGATTACAAGCTTCCAGCTTAAACTTCTTTTGAAGTTTTAATTTCTTTTTTTCAAAAAAATAAGGAACACAGAACAACACTCTGATATTTTTATGTAAATATGCATCAAATGCAAACATGGCTAATTTAATCATCAATAGATTTTATTTTGGGACATTTGAGAAGACAATAAGTATTATCTAAATACATCATATTATGTTTTCTGAGTCAAGGTCTTTGTAATGTAGAAAACTTTTGTAATGCAAACTATAAATAAGCAGCAATAAAACAATAAAGATGGTACATTTCAAGTTATTTGGGAACTAACTACTCACTTTCAAACATATTTGAACATTAATATTTTTAGGGGGTGGGGGGTGGGTACTGGGGATTGAACTCAGGGGCACTTGACCACTGAGCTACATCCTCAGCCCTACTTTGTATTTTTATTTAGAGACAGGGTCTCACTGAGTTGCTTAGCACCTTGCTTTTGCCAAGTCTGGCTTTGAGCTCGCAATCCTCCTGCCTCAGCCTCCTGAGCTGCTGGAATTATAGGCGTGCACTACCATGCCCGGCTAGCATTAACATTTTAATCGTTTTCTTGATTTCTTACCTAGCTTCTTAGCATCGTCACATAAAAAGAATGAAACGGGAACACAGCAAAATTTAAGCTCATTTTTTACTTTTATGCAAATCTGATGAAGAGCTTAGTGAGGATATTGAAAATAATTCAGCAACTTAATGTTACCTGCAAATATGAAATAATTCATGCTTTTCTCCTCATTACCTTAGAACACAGGAAAGCACCATAAATTGATCTGAGGAGAACACCACCCACCTGCTATGTAGAATCCTACATATTTCCAGCATTCCCTAAAAGGCATAATCCAGAATGTATGAGGAATATATCTGTGCACTCCAGTTCAATTTCAACCATTTAATAGTCATTTAAATGTAATTAGAAAGAAAACTTTTGAGAAAAATGGTAACTCAACTCAGAATTGACCTGCAATCTTTTCCATTTTGTGAGTTCCTCTTCCCTCAATCCTGGGTGAATAAAATTTCAGTGCAGTGGATATTGACTATGAAATAACTGGCATTTATAAATTGTTTGAAATGTAATAAATTAATTTTTATGTCATCTCATTTGATTCTTTTAACATATAAAATTTTTCTGGTTTATAAAAGTAAAAATTAGGAAAGAACCAGGTTGTTCTTGCTATTTTCCATAAAATTGTATTTTTTTGAAAAAAAAAATCTCACAAAAGTAATAAGTCCTGTATTGAGGTGGAAGCCTGTTGCTTATCTTTGGACATGGCTGAGACACCCCTCCTGCTGAGACTCCTTTGGTTCTGGCCTACACGTAACTGTGTCATGCTCTCTCCTTAAATTAAATGTCTTATACCTATCCCCATTAAAAATATATCTAAGCACTCAGGGGTTGCTATGATTTTATTCACAGTTGGAACCTTACCAAAAAAAATTTTTTTCCAATTCAGATTCTAATCCTATTATAAGATTCAGGTGGAACAGCTGCAGTGGTGGATAAGTTGGAATCATTTAAAATTTTTGGACTAGTGTGATTCCCTGACATACACAACCTTATTCCCAGCCTAAGCCAATCTACGGATCAGATTTATATTATGTATCTGGAACTGCTTGATGTTTTTTTCTAATTCTAAAAGCATTTAAAGAGAAAGTTCTCTTCCCACCAACTTATTTTCATTCATCCTGGTACCAAAGTACCCACTCAGAAGTCTGAGATAGAAATTGGTTTATTTTGTAAGGTACTTTGGTACTAGTGAGATACATGTGTATGTGTGTATACACCCATACATACACACATACCTATAACAATAACTGTAACTATGTGTATAGTTACTAAAGAGTAAATAAAACTTCAGAAATGCAAGATACTTTATTTTAGAAACTCAGAATAAGGAATGGAGATAAAATATGAATCAGAATAGAAAAAGATGAAAAGACTGCATTTACAGTAGTAATTATTTCATAAATCTGTGTTTGGCTTCCATGTTGTGATCTTTTCTCTAGATTCCTTCTGAAAACCTTAAAATAAAAAAAATACATATTTTTTTTACTATGTACAGCCAAACAATTTATGTCATTGTGTACTTTCTAATATAAGGATTTCCGAGCTTTTCACCTGGTCATGTGACCATAAATTTATATTATATGTTCCAGATGCACAATTTGCTTCTGGTAGTGGTGAAATGTAGCCTCTGAACCATTCAAAATATGGATAAAACTGTTAAATGAATTTTGTGTATGCTTTAATGCACAGTTAAGGAGATAGAATTAATCATTAAACAACTTTGATCCACTTATAGAAAAATCCATATTTAATATTAATTTACGTATTCACTCATTTATTCCCAAGGCATGTGTATATGAGGACATATTGGTGCCAGGAACAATGCCAGGTGCTGTGGTAACCGTGAACAAACACTCGTTCTCAAAATAATTCAAAAGAGGCAGAATTCATGTTAAAATGAGAACAGGCATGTTCCGTCAAGGCCACATTGCAATTCAGAATGTCATTTCCCAAACTCCAGTGAAGCTGTATTTTTGTGTTGTTGTTGTGTTTTAAAGAACATTTTGGTTGTAATTTATGTACTTAATTTGAAGCTAAATCACATTGATGAGGTTTATAATGATAATGCAGAACTATCCTGAAGGTTTATCCCAAATGCAGGCACAGAAACCTGACGCATGATTACACTCATGAAACACTGAATCTATTCTGAAACGCTGACCTCATTTCCACCAAAATAGATCTACGTTCTACAAAATCCGTGATTCAGTGACATCTGTTTAATCTACCATGTCATTTGAATATGAATACGTGCACTTTTTATACAGGTCAACAATGGCCTTTTCTTGTTTTCTTTGCAGGTTCAAGTTTCCTGTGTTTGCTTAGTTATGTCAGATCACTAAGAGAGCTGCCTCTTGAAAGCTGCTAAGTGGCTAACAATTTGTGTCTCTCAGCAAAATTTCATTCCATAAAAGCCCTTGATCAGGAATTAACTCAGTAAATTCTTTCACAAAGCTTTTCTGACTTTTCTGCAGCATTACAGGGGAAAAAGAAAAAGAAATAAAGACAAAAAAATCCTTCATATTTCATCTTGGCTTTTTCCAAATAAATTTTTAACCAGTAATGAATAAGAGACAGGCCACAGAAATTAGCCTTGTGGTCCTCTTTCTCTTAGCTATCACCTGGTAAACCTAACTTGCAAAGTTCACAGCAAAAACTCACCTACTAAGTGATGCAAGGGAACATGGGCTCACTAACCTCTTTTGACTTAAACTTGTAAAGCTTAGTATTTCCTCTTTGTCATTGCAGATATTCTCTTTATTGTCATGGAAATTATTTGTTATTTTTGTTTTTCTTCAGTAACTTTCAAAAATTTATTTTTTTGTAGGTAGAAAATAAGGCCTTATAGTTTGAACATAATTTGTTAGCAAATCATACAAAACTTTGTTGTGCTAAAAGTATCATGTACATTCACATGCAAGGTTTAGTGTTTGAAACATTTTTGGACATCAACATTAAATATCTTACTTGGTTTGCATCTTGCAAAATTATTTTTCTATATTACCAGCAGAATTCAGTTCAAAAACTTGGAGGTGTTGTGTTTTTATGCTTCCTCATATTATGACATGTGCAAATATAATACCTTTATATGGTGTCATTTGTAATAGAAAAATGCTTTTTGAACCTGATTAAACAATAGATCATCAGTAGTATCACTTACATGCAAAATATGAATTCCTGGGTCCTTTGGATTATCTTTGCAAAAACATTAGTAAGATTTCAAATTTATTTCTTGTGGGGTAGAACATTAGGAAACAAATGTTTAATGTGATATGTTGCAGTAGCCACAATCTTTAGTAATGATGCAGCATAATTAGAAATATTAATGACTGAGTCTAGAAAACCAGCAAGATATTTGGAATGAAATATGTCACACAGTCTCATCATTTTAAATAGAGGGAGGATATCCATAAAAGTTCACCCTGTTAAGGACTTGTAAAGCATAACTCGATGCAATTTTGTGGTCACTAATTAGACACTGAGTTGAATAACCATCCATCAAGTTCATGTTTCGAGATAACTAGTATATTTCAATATGAATTGCTTACTGAACAATATTGTCTTGCTATTAGCTTAGTTGAATTTGAAAATGATTTTATTCTTATGAATGTCCGTAAGTTTTTTAGATTTTGAAACTTTGTCTAAGTTTATCTCATTTCCATGTCACTTGAAATGTGTAAAATTAGAATGAAATAAGTGACAAGTGTACAAATATTTATATTGGCAAAAGTTAAGTAATTTAAAAGGGTGATACAGAAATTGATGACATATGGCAAAAGTGAAAAAAATAAAGCTCTTTGGTTCTGACTCTAAGCATTGATTTCATTTGTCTGTGACTTACCCAAGCATATTTTTTTGTCAAAATGATGTGTAATTTGCTTTAAGAGTTAATTAAATATACACATGCATAATAAAAATACCTGGAAAATTGTTATCAAATGTTGAATGTGGATAGTGAATATATGGATGTTTATTTTACTTTATTGTGTATTTGAAAATTTTTGTAATAAAAAGTTAAAAAAATAAAGAACCATATCCAAAGCCAATTATCCCTGGAAAAGGCTTTTTTAAAGTTATGAAAGGATGGATTGCTTTGTTTATTTTTCGATCCATACATTTATCTATCAAAGACTTATAGACTTATGTTTTAAGTGATACAGGTACAGAATAATTAATAAGCTTTATTCCTACCAGGGAAAATCATTTGCCCAATGATTCACAAACTTTTTTCCATACCATGCAAAAGAAAAATGGTAATATTTTTCTAGCACACTGGAGGTAAGTTGGAGTGGATCTAGGGCATGTACCCGAGGCTTAGGAAAAAAATATTTTCATTAAATGATAATTTCTAAAAGGAAACAAATTTAAAACATTAGAGAACACATTGCCTATTGAACCTGTGTAACAAATCCAAATGAAACCGGTAAATGAAAAACTTGAACTTGTGTGCTATTAACTGAGCGTTGTCCATTTTATTTCTTTTATTTTATTAGTCCCACTATACAGTGTGAACAATTTCCATGCAGGCTCATAAAATAAACAATCCTGCAATTAAGACATTTTGATTTCAAATACCAATTGAGAAAAAGACCTTGCATTTAACTTCTTGAGCTCATTCTAACACTATTATAACTAACTAAGCTCAGAAAGAAATTTTGTTTCTTATTTTGCACTTTCCAACTTAAAAAAATTCCTGTCATTATTTTCCGTGTAACATGTATATAGCTTTGCTGGACTTGCAGATTTATTTGATGATTTTCTTATGCAGGTTAGGAAAAGTATTTACTCTGAGGAAGAGAATACCCATAAGGCATATATATCCAAATTTAACCTAACCATTCATTTTGCTGTTTATTTAACGAGTTAGATTTTTAAAAATTTAATTTACAATGTCTATATTATAACTTTCCATCTTTGCTCAAAACATTTGACTTTAGTTTTTAAAACAAAATATCTTTAAATATAAAGTACTTTGGAAAGTTGTAGGCTATTATCACCACAGAAAATAGATTTGAAAATTGACATTCTTAAAAATATTATAAATATCACATAAAAGTTGGAAAATTAGGCATGAGATAAGCAAAATAATATTAGAATATAAATTACCATTTATCAAACAAATAATGAAATTCTGAAATCTTCATAAGACAAATATTTCTTTCAATCATTATATTAGTCCATTTTTCATTAAGGTATGAAATATCTGAGATAGGTTAACTTTAAAAAGAAAACAGGTTTATTTAGCTCACAATTTTAGAGTCTGAAAGTCCAAGCATGAAGGATCAGGCTCTTTTGAGGGCCTCCTTAGCATGTCACCTCATGGCTAATGGCAATGGGAGGAAAGTTTGTGGGAGGGAGATCAGGAGATCACATCTCTAAACAGGAAGACAGAGAGCAATTCAGGCCTCAGGTTTGCTCTTATAACAATTTACCCTTGCAAGAGCTCGGGGAGTACCATGAGAGTTAGCTTAATCCAAGGACAACTCTCTAATGACCTTAGGCCTTACCTCTTGAAGGCCCTACAACTTCTTCGTACTGCCACCCTGGGGACCATGCTGGGGGACAGTTTTAAACCAGATTTAATTCATAGCAATTATTAATTTTGACTATCTCTAGGTGACAATGTAAAGGCTTAAAGCCCATTTTAATGAGTAGTTTTATTTAAATTGCATGTATTTATGGTTGATTCTTAGAAGTCAATTTCTTTTGCCATTATAAAGCATTGGTAAGCTTACCAGGTTGACACATGTGTGTGCTGCTGTGTGTTGGTTGGGTTCTTGTGTCTAGTGAGGAAGATAGACCAGAAGACGAGCAAGGCTGTGTGCAAAGCACTAAAACAGACCAACCAACAACTGGCATAGATGCTTCGATGGGAGAGGTTCCCACACGTCTGCGGAATTTCCAGAGAGAAGAAACGAACACTCTGCATTAGGACTAAAGAGCTCTCTTCTTCACTTTTATCACATGTCATTTCTTTCTCTTACATTGACTTTTTTTCAATACAAACCTATGCATTGCGTTCTAATTTTACATGTTCAGGATAATAAGGAAGTAGGCCAAAATCGGACTGAGCTTCAGAATCAACTTTATAGACTAGTTTTTTTTTTTTTTTTTTTTGGTACTGGGGATTGAACTCAGGGGCACTCAACCACTGAGCCACATCCCCAGCCCTATTTTGTGTTTTATGTAGAGACAGGGTCTCACTGAGTTGCTTAGCGCCTCACCATTGCTGAGGCTGGCTTTGAACTTGCGATTCTCCTGTCTCAGCCTCCCTAAGTGCTGGGATTACAGGTAGACTAGTTTTATTGAGAAGGGGGGAAGGTGTTAGGTTCAAGTGGTCTGGTCACGGTGTGCCTGCTACAAGCTTGGGGAGAGTGCTGGCTCTGCTTCATCCTGCTCCTTCCCTTCACTCTCATACTCCTGTTCTTATGAACAGTGAGGTTATATTTTTGAAAATACATTACTTTATCTAACCCCATTTCTAGGAGAAATACATTGAATTCTCTCAATAAGAAGCTTGTAAATACTTTTAGCTTCTCACTGCTGTTTTGACAAAGCTACTCTCACTTCTCAATGATCACTTCAGAATGATACTATAATTTTGTTTTCTACAGTCATTCACTGCTAAGGTGGTAATGAAACTCAAGGTGCAGGAGCAGGAGTACTATGTCAGCAATTCAGCATGCCCTTTGGCCTTTCCACTTCTGGTGAGTTCTTTTTTTTTTTTTTTTTTTGGTACTGGGGATTGAACTCAGGGGCACTCGACCACTGAGCCACATCCCCAGCCCTATTTTGTGTTTTATGTAGAGACAAGGTCTCACTGAGTTGCTTAGCACCTCGCTGTTGCTGAGGCTGGCTTTGAACTCGAGATTCTCCTGTCTCTGCCTCCCAAAGTGCTGGGATTACAGGCTTGCGCCATGGCGCCCGGCTCTTGTGAGCTCTTTTATAGTAGACCTTGCATAGTAAAATCTTAAGCATGCTAAAAAATTAGGTGCCAATCTTCAAAGGCATAAGGTAAATGGAATTTTTTTTGTGAACAAGGAAATATACTCAAAACCTTTAAAAATTTCATCTTAATGTGAACTTGAATATTCAGACAGCTTTTTCTACCGCATTGTCAATTCTAAGTTATTGTAATGTTTTTCTATTTCCAAAGAGTTGGTCAGCAGGGTAAACGAAGCCTCCAGTTGATTTTTACCATTCTGACAAGGTTTTGGTTGTCCTTCCCTTTGTCCCCCAAATACAGAGAATGCTACTTCAAGTCCTTCTACCTTATTTCTACTTAGAGGGACAAACGGAGTTGCAGGTTTACTGATGAATTTGAGGAGAGACAACCAGAGGAGTGGTACTTCTCGTGTGACAGAGAAAGCATATGAAAGAGGTCCCGAGGAATGTGGTAGTTCCCTCAGGCAGATGCTCAGTCACTTCCACACTCAGAGAGCCTCCAGACCACCAGGAAAGCACTATCACACCATCACTGTAAAAGAAATTACTAAATATGCTTATACATGAGAGTAACTATACATAATGTACGAATGTGTGTATGTGTATGACAGTTGGTTTGAGCTGCAGCCAAATAGCATAGACTGGATGATTTGAAGACAATAAATTTATTTCTCACAGATCTGGAGGCTGGGAAATCCAGGATTAATTTTCTGGTGGATTAAGCTCTTTCCTGGTCTGTAGATGTGTGTCCTCAAATGGCCTCTCCATGACCAATGTGAGAGAGTGGGGAAGGGGCAGGGAGAGAGGGAAAGTTTCTCTTGAAGACACTAATATCACCACCAGGCCTCCACCTCCAGGACCTAATCTAACCCTGATTAGTCCTCAAAGGTTCCATCTCCAAATACCACCACTCTGGAAGTTAGAGCTTCATTGTTTGATTTCAGAAGGAACGTGTGTGTGTGTGTGTGTGTGTATGTGTGTGTGTGTGTGTGTGAATTCAATACCATACACATCTGCGTGTCTGTTAGTTCAAGGATATTTAGGAAAGGCAAAAAATGATTAGGACACCCTAACTTCCCAAAAGTAGCTTATTATCCATTTTCCATGGGGGTGAGGTGTGTCTGTAGATAACTAGCTACAATACACAGCAGAATAAAGTGGGTAACAATACTGATCCACAATAGGTGCAGTGTCAGAGCAGCATGGATGTAATTAATTCCAGCTAGAGGAGATAAATGATGCCTTCCCAAAGCCCATGCCATTTCAATGAGGTGTTGGGGCAGAAACTACCAAGGGTCATTGTGCTCTACTTACTAATAAGATTCTGGTTGTTTTCAGTGTTAAGTCTGTGTGTGCATCATGAGCTCTACCTGTTGCCAGGGGCTGAATGTTGAGTAATTTAAACTAGTGTTTATCAACCCTCCTTTCCTTATCTTGCCCCTTAAGAGCCTTTGTTGATTTTTTTCCCCCAATTACCTTCCCACATGAAATTTTAATAGCACAGATATAGTATATATCTATTTATGTATATGGTATATGCATAAAATAAGAGTAGAATTTTTATTATCCTCAGCCCCCATTATCAGCTCTGACCTTCTTGGGAATGATATAGCTCCTGTTCGTTAAAGTCAATCATGACAATTACTTTTTCCAAGGCAGGGTGCATGGATAGTCAGGAAGCTTTGGGGGAATCCTGAGAAGGGACATGAGCTGCAAATGTGACACTTCTTCCTTAAGATATGGTCATGCAAAGGTATGATGATAAGAACGGCATCCATTTTTTGTCATCATAAAGGAAAACTTGGAGGAATTCAGAGAAGCTAATTTAACATTTTGACACCTGGAGCTGCCAAATTAACCAACTCCAGATTTGCTCCCATTCTAGGCTCCTTGATATGTGAGATAATAGATGTCTTTGTTTCTACAGCCAGATTCAGTTGATGTTGTTATTTAGAACTGAAAATATCTCATCCTGTAAAGGTGTTAAAGTATGGCAGCCTTCGACAGGCAAGGATTTCCAGGCTCAGAGACCACTATGTGCAAATGCACAGAGACATACAAATTCAAGCTTGGTTTAAGGAGGACTGAATTTTCTGGTATGAATTTGAAAATAAAGAATGTGATGGAATTGAAAGGAGTATGAGGCTAAAACCATATAGTGAGTCTAGATGGTGAAAGCCTTTTTTCTTCAAATTAAATAATATGAATATTTTACAGTAGCATCCCTGTGATTTATATTTGGAAAAAAATACAGTGAATGATGAGATAGCTGAAGAGAGATTGGGAATAATCTTAAAAAGACAGTGGGGATAAATGGATGTGTATGAGATACACGGAGGTGGAATACTTAGAACTTGATGAACGATTGGGAAGGTAGAATGGAAAAGAAAGCAGAATTAACGATAACTGAAAATTTCTAGACTTATTGTTTCAGAGGAAGTGGTTTCTTTAGCTGATATAAAGAGCAGAATGGAAAGAGTGGGTGTTTGGAGTAAGAAGCTATAAGTATATAAGAAAGCTGAGTGAGTTTTTTGAATTCAGATGTCAGTAGAATATAGAAATGGAAATACTCAACAAGACTTGTAAATCTCTATAATAATAGCACAGTATACAGTTTGTTGATAATCTGCATTTTTTGCTCTCCAGTATCTTCAATTTGACATGAAGATTCATAGAATGGTTCTCTTCCGAGTAATTAATTAATAGGAGACTTTATAGAAATAAATAAGAATGTGATTTTTTTCAAAGTGCCTTGACAAAAGCAGAGTTTATGGGCTTTAAAAAAGTCCAGATGCTTCTTTTCAATGAACAGACTACCATTCACATGTTAGTAGACCCCATGTAGGCTCTAATTAATTTTAATAGCTATTAATCTTTTGTGTCCTCTTTTAATTTTCTAGAGTACTTGGAGTTATGGTACAGAAAATAACAAGTAAAATAAAATACAGAATCTATACAAATGGACAACATTTTACTTCCTTAAATTGTTCTCAGAATGAAAATCTATAATAAGGAACAAATAGAGCATGAATCTGAAGATGCTTATGTCTAAAGTAGAGCTGAATGAAACCACTGCTTTGGTCCTAGCTAAGAACAGAAGCATTTCCTCCCCCTCTTCCTAGAATCAAAACAAAACAACCAAACACCACCAACATTTACCATGTGGGAATCCTACTGCCTTTCAACTCATTATTTTAGAAAGGCGTTTTCTAGACTTTTTAAAGAGTGTTACATGGTTTTGGTTGTTTTCCATATGTTTTGACACTTCAAAGGGATTTTCTTGCTGGAAAATTTAGGCATTTAATCCTCAAAAGGAAAATTCCACAACAGTACTTTGGGAGAATGAGGAGGAAGTGTTTCACATATTTTGGGGGGAAAGGAAAATAGTTCATTTCTATCTTTTCATGCAATCTGAGAGTTCAAAATACTCAGAAACATTAGCCTCTTTCTTTGTCTCCATTAAAGATTTCCTTGGTTTTCCCTTTTCCCTTTTTAGTGCATGAGAATGTTCTCAGTACCCTTCACTATGGGGCTGTGTCTCTAGCATGTGGTAGATATGGCATCTAGCCACAGAGCATGACCAGTGCTGCCTTCTATGAGAATCATTAAATTGTGTTTGCACTGAAAAACACACAAGGCAATGGTATTGTCTGTTTTTTAAAAAAGTGATTCTTTCCAATTCATATTACTCTTACCAGGAAAATTCACATATCATTAGACAATAGCACTTTTCTAGTCAAAAGGACTGCTACAAAACTTTAAGAGTACAAAAACGCTTTAATTTAAGCAAGTTGAACTAACCAGTATCCTTAAATAAAGTTACATTGCATCACAGTTTACTTTAAAAATGTTGAAACTGAGGAAGGGGCACTCTGGGCTTGGGGTTCCTGTTTCAAGCATGAAACCACAGAAGTTCCTGCAAAAATATGGCATTACTCTGAATGAAATGTTTTTTGATTACACACCACAGGATTTCTACTTTCCAAACATTGCTAAGGAAGGGGAAGCAAATACTCTTTCCTCTGTTCAATATTCACTATCTCAAGGCAAAATTAAAAATGGCAGGAAAAGAAAACTGGGACATAAATGCTCATGTGTAGGAGTCAAAGAATCTGAGAAGGTTGATGGGCAGACAACAGCTGGTTGACAAACTGGAAGTTAGATTATGCCCAGAAATAAGCCAAGAAAATTTGATTCCAAAATTTAAAGTACTTGAAAAATGCTTATCATTTTATGATATTAAATTTATTTATTAGAATGTTTTTCACCATTAATTCTAAACGAATACTTACTATAAGTCTGTATTCATATACTTTTCCCATTTTTACATGAATTATTTATATTTATTATTGAGTTGTTAAGAGTTCTTTATATGTGCTAGATATTAGTTCCTTATCAAATAAGTGATTGCAAATATTTTCTCCCATTTTATGGATTTCCTTCTCACTTTTTATTTGTTTATTTATCTTCCTATTTATTTATTTATTTATTTATTCATACCAAGGATTGAATCCAGGGGCGCTTAACCACTGAACCACACCCTCACCCCTCTTTTAAAAATATATTTTTTTAGAGGCAATAAATTACTTAGGGCCTCACTAAGTTGCTGAGGCTGGCTTTGAACTCACAAAGCTTCCCAAGCTGCTGGGATTACAGGTGTGCTCCATATATTATAGTTATATATAACAGGGGTGTCATTTAACTTGCTTTTAAAGCCTTCTGGAATATTAAAGAAGAAGAGCTACACTTGGGGCTAGCTTTTCTCAGTGCTTTTTCTGCCAACCATCTGAATCAGGGGGACATGATCTATCCTGCTGACCCTAGGGACTGAGGCAGAGGTGGAGATGGCATTACAGCTGAGATAGGAGCTAGTGTGGAGGCTGGGCTGTGAAAGAGTGGAGGCAAGGTGGCCCAACTTTGCAAATCATAATTTTCTTCTACCCTTCTTGTATTAGTGTCCTAGGGCTTCCATGACAAAGAGCCATAAACTGAATGGCTTAAAAGAAATGTATTCTCTCACAGTTCTGAAGTTGAGATGTCCAAAATCAAGATGTTGTCAGGGTTGGTTTCTTCTGGAGACTCTGAGGGAAAATCTGTTCTGTGTTCTTTCCTGGCTCTTGGCAGTTGCTGGCATTCCCTGGCATTTCTTGGCTTATATCACTCCAGTCCCTGTCTCCATCTTCACATGGCCTCCTCCCTCAGTCCTGTCTCTCAATTTTCCTCTTTATATAAGGACATCATTTATACATACTGGATTTGGGGCCAGCATGGCTTCATCTTAGCTGGATTATATCTGCAGAGAGTTCATTTCCAAACAAGGCCAAATTCCCATGTTCTGGTTGGATGTGATTTGTGGGGGACACCATTTGAACTAACATACCTTTCTGAGGTGTCTTAAGGTTTGAGCTCGGTTTCTAGCACCTTAAATATGACTGATGCAGGAAATCAGCTAGCCGAAAAACAGGACGATGCTAAGACTTCTTAGCAATGACCAAATCCAACGTATCTCCTAAACTGTATGGAAAGAACAGTGAATATCATTGTCAAATTAGATGATATTAAGGGAACTAGTTGCATCTTGTTTTGTTACAGAGCTACTTGAACACATTTTATGTTTCTGTTTCTGGTGCTGGCTTTCACTTCGAATGCTCTAAAAGTGTCTGACTTCACACTCTCTCTGAACAGAGCTACTGTGAGTGTTTTAGATGCCACAGAGTGACCTACTTTAGATTATCAAAATTTGAGGTGTGAGAAAAAAAATTAAAATCAATTTTGGTAACTAAATGGAGGAAGTAGAGGTATAGAAGATCACAGAAAGCTGTTAGCTGCACTTTCATGCTGACAGTCTGTAGGAGGATCCAAAGAACCATCTGTTTGTAAAGTCTCTAGACATGTTTTAACAGTCATACATACAGACAGCCTTAGATAATCACCGTGGAAAAAGATTCTATCACACTGACATCATTTAGGAGGACTAATGATATTTAATACCATAGAAGAATAACCTAAAAAAAAATAACAAAGTGTGTGTAGCATCCCAAATTATTTTATAAAGCTTCCTATGAGCATAATATTTGAAAACAACGTTGATGTATGATCATGCCCTATTACCTCTGTCTGCTTTCATGATTTGCTTTTGAATGATTCAATTCAATTCTGTCTCCTACTAGTTCTTTTATTAGTCATGATAGATGGGCTGTCCTGAAATAACAATCTCAAAACCTCAAGAGCATAAAGCAAACAATTTTTTTTTCCTACTCCTGCAAAGTTGCATGCTGATCATGTATTGTGCTTCATCTGTTGGGGTAGACTTTTGGAGGGTCCCATGATCCTGCCTCCCGGTATTCATATTTTCTATATCTCCCTAGTTTGGCCACTATTGTTGAGTATATACTGGGCTAATTGACTTAGTTCTAATGAATAAAATACTGCAGAAATAATAGATTGTCACTTCTAAGATTGGGCTATAAGAAGACCCAGGATTTCGTCTTAGAAATTCTTGCTCATCTTCTCTTGTGTGACTTGCCCCGAGGGAAGCCAACTGCCAGGATCTAAGGGAAGCCTGTGGAGAGGCCATGGTGGTAAGGCACTGAAGTATGCGGACAAACCCAAATGAACTTGGATCCTCTTCCATTCCAGGTTAGCATTAGAGGTGACTCCATTCAGCCCAGAGAACAGCATGGCAGCAGTCTATGTGAAAACTTGGGACAGAGGAAGTGAACTAAGCTATGCCTGGGCTTTTAAGATAGAGAAACTATGAGACAATAAATGGTCATTCTGGGTAATTTGTTAGGCAGCAGTAGACAGATAATATATCTGGTAGCTTGAGGATCTGCTTGCTTTCCATCTTGTGATGCAACCAAAAGAATGTGGAGAAAGCCATCCTAAGTTGATGCATATCCATTTCACTTAGAGTTCTTTAGCTATAACTAGTTAAATGACCAACTAACTTCAAGGGAGTTTTGGAGAAATAGAAGAGTGCATTTAACTATCTCTGGGCATTTCTGTCTTTATCACTTGGTTATTTCCTCCCATTATTCAGTCAGACATTCAATCAGTAAACGTTTGTTCTATTTCTTCCTCCTTGCCTGCCTAATCATGGCTTCTACTCCTACCGGAGTCAATTCAAGATCAGAGAGTCAGGTGGGGAGGCAAGCAGTATTTTTTTTTATTTTTATTTTTTTTGTACCAGGGATTGAACTCAGGGGCATTCAACCACTGAGTGATATTATCCCCAGGCCTATTTTTTTTTTTTTTTTGTATTTTATTTAGAGACAACGTCTCACTGAGTTGCTTAGTGCCTTGCCATTGCTGAAGCTGGCTTTGAACTTGCAATCCTCCTGTCTCAGCCTCCTGAGTTGCTGGGATTACAGGCCACCACGCCCAGCAGCAGGCAGTTCTTACAGGGTCAGTACCCATGCAAGATGACTTCATTCTCTCTGAACTTGGTCAGGGTTTAAAGATGACCTTTTTCTCCTGGGTATTTTTATGATTTTTTAAAAATATCCTTTCCTTGACTTACTTAGAACAGTGAAGGAACTTGACATGGAATAGCGATGTTCTTTCTAGAACTTTGATTAATTTAATTTTCAATGATTCACTCAAACAGACTTTCCTTTTCAGTGTCTTATTCCCCTCCATTCAGTGCAATACAAAGAAAGTAAAATGGTTCCAGGTCAGCCCTCTTTCTGGAAGAGCCCACGTTTTGCTCTTGAGGAACACTCAGGCATTCTTCCAAATCCATGGAGCAGCACCAAGTTCTCTTCCCTCTGCTCTCGGGCAGGTGCCTGTCCTGCCTTGTTTTATTTTCCCAGACTACAAATTGAATCTTATCATTCTCTCTAACTGCAGAATCATCTCTCCAAGTAATCTGACTGAAGGTGGGGATTCCACTATCTACCTTAAAACAGAAAAGTTAAAGAATGAGAGCTCAGGAATGATTTCAGTTATAGAGAAATAGACTTGACTTGTGTCCACCTATATGAATACAAGCTCACTACACTATGTTTTAGAGGTCTTTGATTCGTTCACTTTTGAATCTCAAGGGCTTATAAGACTGTCTGAGTATTTGTTGAATAAATGAATTGGTTAAGGTAAGGAATTTTTCTGACTTTTCGTTTCTAGGAAGGGAGACTTACTAAAGGCATTGAGAAAGTCTGTTTTAAGCTGCTGCTCTTTGCTGGCAGAGGCCTCTTGCAGCCAAGAAGAAGGTATTCTCTATCAAAGTCAAACTAGCTCTTTAAACCAGTACATTAATGCTTAAAGTCACAGCCTCAGGAAAATCTCCTTTTGGTTAGCGCTTACTTCTGTAAATCCGTTTCTTCAGGTGACCTTGTGGGAACTGGGAGTTAGCAAGTGAAGATCCAAATTCTTTGCTCCTGGGTTACTTGATTAAAAGACATGCTAATTTTACTCCTCCCTGCCCCCACAGTTTATATTTCCTCCCTCTCTACCTATGTTCTTATTCTTCCATCTTGGCAAATCCTTCCCTGGTTGCTTTCAAAAACCTCTTTGCCGTCATGTCACTTCTAGTTTGCAGCCAAATGACCTCTGAACTTTCCTTCAGCTGGAATTGGCTACTCCTTTCCCTCAATCCCTAAGCCTTTTATTATAGTTCACACATTATTGCATGTGTGATACTAACTGTCCTAAGGGGGTTTTCCCTTCCTATTTATCTTGCTAGCTTAATTACCTTTGTATGCCCTTCAGTGCATTGTATAGAGCCTACTGCATAATAGATTCTTAAAAATGTTTATTGAATGCAAGGATTCAAATTGAAAAAATCCCAGAATTTGATATGTTTATGTTAGAGACTTTTGGATTGTGTGATATCATACACCTGTATCCAAAAAGTCATTCTAGCCTAGATTTTTGTCTTTATATTCTACTTATCTCAATGCCTCGAGGGCTAACACTTAACTGTATATGCTTATTATAGTTCTGAAATGATTTCCTGTTCACAAATAATATTTGCTCATACCATTATAAACTCAGAATGTCAGGAGCTTTAAAATGTTTTTTGTTTGTTGTTTGCTTTGTTTGTTTGTTTAATAGTCTTCATGATACTTGGTACAATATCAAGCCTGGTGCAGTTGTTACTATCAACAGGTTAGTCAGTTGAACATTTTGTGTAAGATTCCCAAAAAATTGATATTTCTATAATCTTTGAAGATGTTTTTAATTATACTATTTGAAAATTTAAAATGCTGCATATAATATGGTGATTTTTTTTTTTTTTTTGGCACCAGGGATTGAACTCAGAGGTACTTGACCACTGAGCCACATTCCCAGCCCTATTTTGTGTTTTATGTAGAGACAGAGTCTCACTGAGTTGCTTAGCACCTCACTGTTGTTGAGGCTGGCTTTGAACTCATGATTCTCCTGTCTCAGCCTCCCAAAGTGCTGGGATTATAGGTGTGCGCCACCGAACCCAGCTGTGAATATTTTTTTTTTTTCATCCAATCTTCCGTGTTTACTTTAAATTTCATCTTCTTGGAACCAAGACATCTGAGCAAAAACTGAAGAGTTTATGTAAAATAAAGTAATCCACTTAAAAGCATTAAGTGGTTAGTTTAGTTGTCCTTCCACTACTCAAAGCACAGATATTTAAGAACATAGATTTATTTCAAAATTTCTGAATATGTGGCTTTTATTTAAATGGCACAAAATTACAGACCTTGAAATAACTACAGAGAAACATTTTTAATTTAAAATTTTTATGCCATGTACAATGCATTAACAAAGTCAATGGAATCTCATGTTTTCACTCTAAACAATATGTACACTTTTGAACAAGTAAAAATGTGTCTAGTGATGTAAGTTTTTAAATAAAAACTGGATTCTTAAAGAAAAAAATTCTTGGTTCCTAAATTAAAAAGAAAAAGCCTTCTAGGAAGTCACAAGAGTCCATTATGTAATGTATTAGAATTACATTTTAACTTAAAAGAAATACACACTTAACCTAATAACACTATGCCTATGTATTCACTGCAACATTGCTCTTTCAAGGATGGTAAGCTCAGCTGTAGAAATAGAAGAGAGGGTGGGGGGAGATTGGAATAAGATCCACTAGTAGAATTCAGTGTTTTGTTACTTCAAATTTTAACCTTATGCAGCTAGAGAATTTTTCGTAGGAAAACCTGGGTGTTAACATGTGAATAACTGAAAATCTATCACCCATGCCAAATATAGCAATGCTGCAAACAGAAGAGAGTAGGAAAAAAACAACTGCTAACATCAGTTTGCTTATCTGTTAATGAGCATCAGACTGTATCTTTCTCTTAGGGTTGCCCTGCAGAGTAATAAATTAGTAGATGGGAAGTGTTTAATATTTGGTATGTAGTCATACCAAATATTAAACCATATTGAACCATAGTCAATATGTCTTAACTATAATTTCTGTGTAAGATATGTTCCATTTCTACTTTATCAGTTTTGAGCATTAGAAATGAATTGAAATTCACTATCCATTATCTATATAGTTTATATACATTGATAAAATGTATGTAACTTTCTCACATAAATGTATATATTGATATCTCTAGGCACTTTATAGATACTAGATCTAATGCCTCATGAAAACCCAATAAGATTTTTCAGGGAAGTTATAACTACATTCTTGGTTCTTGTTTGTTTGTTTTTGTTTACTTAAATGATTTAGTAATTTGTATTACTAAATCATGAGCAAAAAGTAGCAGATCTAGGATTAAAATCTTGATCTTTTTGATTTTTTCATTCATCATTTTTTTCTACTGTGTCATGTGACTACTTTTGATAACTGCTACTCTAAATCATCATTAAACTTTTATATTTATTCCAGATAATTTATTGAAAATTAATATGCAACAACTAAGCTTCCTTATTTAAATGAGGAAAATACAGTTGGACTGTTTCTAAATTCATTCAGAATAGAATAATATCAAGTGAGTGTTTACTATTTTACCTGCTATTTATTTCCCTAAGTTAGATTAATATTGAACAAGTTAATAGTTTAGATTTTTGCATAGACTTTTGGGGGAAGAAGAGTGTTTTTATGAAGTTCTTTCTATGTAAGTACTATATTAATTATTTCACACGCATTTTTTCCCATTTTTGGAAAGCTATTTTGGCAGAAGTCATCAAACTAGAAGAACAGAGGAGCCGTTGACAGAAATTAATGCAGTAGTCAAGTCATATTTGCAAAGATCAGATAAAGGTTTCCATCCATCTGGATTCTATCTATTCTTCCCTCCAAAATATCAGTAATATTTGAGCCTTTTGATCTCTGCTGTTCAGGCTGTGGAACTTGGGATGAGAGGGGAAAGGGAGGATGTAGGAAAAATATGAATAAAGGGTTTATTTGATTTTAACATTTGAGCATCCAGTATAGTGTTTGTACATAAGCCAGGTTTGCAGGCTTATTTATATTAGGAAGCTAGTGTACAACTCCAGAATCAGTGCCACTAGGAAATTCTTAAAATAGGAATTGTGCAAAGAAATAAACCCAAAGGCCAGGAAGTGCTTCACAGATACTCCAGAAGACCATAGTTCTATTGGGAATTTATTGAAGTCTTCAAACGCTATTTTTATTTGAAATTCCTGGAACTACAAATGTATGTTGTCAAAAGGTTTTGATTCCATTTTTGGAAACGTAAAACTTTTAAACATTAGAAGCACTTTTTTCTATTATCTTTTTTAAAAAAAGTCACAAAATTTTGTTTTAAAGCAGATATTCAGAGTATCTACAAAAAGAAAAAAAATACAATAGATGACAGTTAGCTTGGCTTTCTGGCATTTACCTAACAAAACTATTTTTAATTTTGTGATCAACTAAGAGATTGCAGGGACTTTTAAGTACTTATCGATCTTTTGCTGTTTCTCATTGACTCATTTGACTAAGAGATGGTAGGTGGAAAGAACCTCTACTATGCATTTACTCTTAGAACATAGAATGAAGAAAAGACCTAAATCAGTCAAGAAGACAGACCTTTCTAGTATAGGAGGCACTCAGTTTCCTGAAAGTGGATAAACCATTCATTCAGACTGAAGAACTTCTGAGACTAGGCTTAGAACCTTGCTCAAAAGAATGAGAGGTGATTATCCAATACAACTAGAAGAAAGTCTAGTCCAAAGCATCACACACTGCTTTTTGCAAATGTTTAGTTACCATAATAGAAAGACTTAATTCCACAACTCAGATGAAGCTACAAAGTTCATACCTCAAGGAGAGGGACAGAATGATTTGACTTTAAAAAGGTTTCAGTAAAACTTGATTTCCAATTACATTTTTTATATAATAAAAACTTATCTGGCATCAGACTCATACCTAAAAAAAGGATTTCAATAACTTGGACCAGATTATATTAATCAACCAGTGGGTATTTATCGACCATCTACAATATTCCAAGTGTTTGATGAGTTACGTTGAAATTGAAGCTCAAGGGTCATATATATCCTCTCTGGTGTCTTACTGGAGTTCTCCAAGCTGAGGTGATTATTCCTTTTTTGGTCTATCATTGTGATGCTACATATTTCTGTAACCCACAAGAAATCAATGTTGCTTCTTGTGCCTGTCACCCCACTGGATTGTATGCTCCACACAGTGCTGACACTAGCTAGGTCTTACTCATCTGAGTAATGCTAGAGAGTATAAAATCCTGGCACATAATTAACATTCAATTCATGCTTAATGAATGACTTAATGAGGCTAAATTAGATATTAATTCTGTATTTACAGATCTGACAGCTAGGACAGGAAATGAGACCTGGGCACAGAACACAACAAGACACATACTGAGAGATTAGTTGCCTTAAGTTTATCATATTGAATGGTGAGTTAGAGTGAAGGTACTTGGGAAGGGGGTGGTGGGAGAGATCAAGCAGCTCCGAATGACTTTCCCTTGTTCTTTTCAATTTTTCTGTGCCAACCCTATGCTTAATTTGAAAACAAGTACCTATCCATTACATTACCTTCAGTTAGTTAATCAGTATCAATCATCATGTTACTTGTTTATTTAATAAAAGCTGACTTAGTTTACCTGATTTAATGGAGAACCCCAAAGCAATAGTATACAGCGGAAATATCACCTCTTTTCCCATTTTTCTGTCAGTATCTCTTTGCATCTGTGAAATTAGAGTTAGAAATGTATTTGAACATGATTACTGACTTATGTTTTAACAGACAGCGTAAGTGAAATATGAACAAATGAGTTTAATTCTGGATCTGCAATGTATATGCTTGGGGTCTTAGACCACACATTTAATCTCTCTGACTCTCAGTTATCTCATCTATAAAGTGAAGGAAAGAAGGCCTACCTCATTTATCTTTTAGAGATGTTTTGTGTGAAAACTTTTTGTACACTCTGAGACACTGTATAGTGAGGACTCTTGCTGTTAACCATGCTTGTGATTATTTGGCTAATCATGATAACAGGACTGAACCCAGATCTGAAGGGCGCATCTGCATAATTCGTGCCTTACCTCAGGAACAGTTCCCCACGTTCCCATCTGTGAAACAGCATTTGATAAGTCCTTAAACTCATCAGATAAAGTATACATTGATGGTCCCTGAAGAATTCCTGGCACATTAATTTGCTTGCCTAGAAACATCTGGATTCTCTAAAATTAGATTCCTGATGAAAGATCCCTGAAGTATTGCCAGATTTCTGTGTAGATAATTTTATTTAGTTTCCCAAACATGAATTGAATGTTTCTTAGAGGCCAGGAATTGTTCAGGGCAATAGAGTCTTACAGACAGGAAATTGTGGCTCCTGCCTTCAGAGTGCTCACAGTTTATGGACAAGTAATTATGAATATATAATTGAATGTCCACAGAATATAAAATAAGATTAAGTGTAATTATCACATAAATTATCACAGTATTACAGGAGGTAGACTAAAGCAATCTCAGAGACTTTCCTGTTAAGGGAGATACCTGAGCTACATGTTAAAAAATAACCAAGAGTTATCAGACAGTCAATGCAAATGTAATTCCAAGTGGAGGGAACAGCATGAACAAAGAAATTGAAACTAGGGGGAAAAACCGTGACTATTCTATGTTGCTGAAACAGAAACCAAAAATGTAGCGAGGTAAGGCTGGAGAAGGCTCTAGAAGAATAGAAAATCAGTCTTTGCAGCGTTCGTGAGTCATGTCCTTGACTCTGTGGCAAAGGAAACTGTTGAGAGGCATGAAACAGGGAAGTGACATTGAGAGACATGGATTTGAAATAGGATGCTCTGGGTATTGTGTTGATTGAAGGACACAGACTAGAAGCGAGGACACTGGCTGGGGACTTAGTGTAACAAGTCAGAGAGATGAACCAAGCCAATAGAAATTGAGATAGACAAGCAATAGTTGTGAGAAGTACTTACACAGGTGTAAACAGAATTTGACATCAGCTTTAGTGTGGCAATGAAAAATAGAAATATATCAAGACATAATTCCCAGTTACAATACTACTCTTGTAGATACAAATCTCAGTCCATGAAATCAAAAACACAAAATAAAATTGTACTTTATATGCTACCTAGTTTCTGACTAAGGGGGTTAGCTATAGTATAGAAAATTCATCAAGATCAAGGTCATTCCTTAATACTCATATTATTGTTATTATTTGCTATCAGCATTCTCTCTCCTCACGAAATGTTTTGTCTTTTTGCCATTTTATTTTTAGAATCCAGAATACCGGCGCATACATGTTGGGAACACACACACACACACACACAAATATTTGTTTACCAAGTGAATAAATCTTGGTAATCTATGAGCTGACATGACTCTACCAGCGTAGTTAAAGGGAGAAAGAGCGCTATTTTAGAGACTTCTTAGCAATTCCAAACATTGAAGGAGTAAATTAGTGAATTAATTAAAAACTGAACACAGCCATAGCTGCTTTCTTTTGTTTTCTGCTCTGCAGTATCATTCCCCTGAGGCATGGAACACAGAGCTGACTACATGCTGAAATACAGGTCAAGAAAGAAAAAATTTTTCAGGAAGCAAAAACATGATTATAATAATTCAGGAGGGCTACTTTCTTAAATCTCATCTAAGAACAATCCAAATGCTTTTTGTTAGCTATCTAAATAGAGTATTTCTGTTAAAATGTAGAATTGATTTAAATGACATTTAAAAGATTGAATTAGGAAATTGGGGAGGGCATCAGGGGAAATTCTCTCAGAGAGTTATACATTTCTTTAAAACTTAACCAAACTGTGCAAAGAAAAGTCACTTATTTATTTTATCTATGGACACATATCTTTCTCCCAAACACTAGGTTCCCTACTGCTGGCTGATGTTACCTGGAAATTAGGAAGTTTTTCTTTCCTTCCTCCCTCCCTCTCTCCCTTGCTCATTCCTTCCTTCCTGTTGGTTTTGTTGGAGGAGGAAACACAGACCTGGGGCAAAGTCATGCAAACCTGGTGATGACTTTTTTCAAGTAGAGAACACCGGATACAAAAACTGAGCCAAACAACAACAAAATAATTAACAGTGTTCATTTCAAGTCCTAGGAGGAGTGGCAGGAAAATCAATGCTTACAGATGTTTGAAACCTAGATCACAACTGGCTCTTTTCTAGGTTGGTGTTAGGAAAGAAGGTGCAAGAAGACCACCTGCCCTTGGTGCTGTCTCTCTTAAGTGATAATCCATCTCCTTATCTTATCATTGGGTGGTACTTGGCTGTCATAGGCATGGAGGCACCTTCTCCATCCATGTTGGCACTGCTTTAACCATTAATATGCTCAAGAGGTAGCAGGCAGAAAGGATAAAGAAATTTTGGTGAATTTTCCAGCAAGACACAGATCCACTTTGCAATGCTATTATTTTCCTGATACCTCCTGTTTTGCATTTAAGGAACTAATATTATTTTCATTTTTCTTCTCTTGGCTTTCAAATCATCCCCTATCCTATACACTTCTAGAAGTTTACTTGGGTAGATAGATCCAAACAAAATATATTTGCAAGATATTTTCATTTTATACCAGTATTTGAATGAAATTTGGAAAAACATTCATTTTCTGCAACTGAGTATCCAACAGTTGAACACCAAATACCATAACCATGTATTTTATGCACAGTTTTTACAGTCCCATATACATGTTATAGATTTTATGCTTTTTCTTCCTACGAAGTGAATATTAGTGGTTTGCAAGGTTGAAATGGAAATTTAGAGAAATTAAATCATTTTCCTCCAATTACATCTCTCTTCAATTGCTCCTTTGAGATTTAGACTGAGGCAAGTCTTCCTCCAAAGCCCATGAATTTTTTCAGGACACTTCATCGTCCACTACCCTTTTGGTTTTAATTCTACCAGAAAATTTTCAGGCACCCTCAGGAATGCATGAATCGTCATCAAAGCAACATACACTCAGGGTCAAGAGAGAGTTTCAAATTCTGCCATTTTGTATTTTTCTATCACTAATGTACTAATAAGAAATAGCAACTGAACTCATATTCCAATTTGTTTTTACTGACTATGTAGCGTAACTCTTCTCATGTTTAAATCTCCAGTTATTTTCCACCCATCCAAAAAAGAGAGTAAAACAGTAAGGAGGTGATCAAAAACAAGCATAAAAATCCATTGCAAATAGCTTAGAACAAACCACAGCACAAAAGTAATACTCCATGAACATGTCGCCTCATTTCTTCCTAAATAATTTTGACAATCTGTGGAGCATGCATCATGTTCTCTATAGATTATTTGGTTATTTGATAAACATGGATTTTAGTATCAGTGCTCTGTTGTAACTAAAATAAAAGCAGAAGAAATAAATGTCTAAATAAGAAACTCTTTTCTTCCCCTGGTTTCTCTAAGCAGTTGGCCCGACATTTCTGTCTTGGAAATGAATCAATAAGGATTTCTTATTGAAATCAATTCTTGAATACATATCTGGTGTAGGATTCTGTACCAAGCTTTTAGTAACAATAATTCATAGCTTTCTCCAGTAGCTGAGAGCCATAGAAAGATGGACCAGAGTTGTATTTGAAGCCACCCTGGGAGTGAAGCAACTGTGCTCACAGCCAGGGCACTGAATCAGGAATCCTGAGCCAAGCATGCAACATTCCATCTGCTGGACTAAGCAAGGGTAAATGACCCTCTAAGCCCAAGGGAGTCATTCAATTCAAGGAGGAGATCTCACCTTTCACAGGACAGTAAAGCTTGAAAGATGCTTTGCTATATGACTGAAGAATGAAAAAACTTCGAAATCTAGTTAACGAAATGTATTGAGGTCATCTCCACCATATATTGATGGAGCTCAGAAACAGTGTCAGGAGGGCTATAATTAGGAGATACAGTTAAAAATTTAACAGCACTCCAGATTTCAACTACATCTATCACCCTTGTTAACAGCACTCTTTCCCCTTTGCACTTTATGGGGCTTATAGTCTTTCTTTCTCTTTTTTAGTATTTGAGAAAAATATGCAAAGATGAATATTAAAGGAAGCTCATCACCTTTTGGTGATATTTTGAAAAGATATTTGGGAAGAGCCAGAAAGTTCCTGGAAGGTAGGCTGAGTTCTGTCTCTGTCATTCTCTTGACTATATAGTTCATTCTAGACTTCTCTGAGAGGAAGTCTTCTGGCCCTTGTGCTCAAGGTCCTCAGGACATGCAGAAGTGATGATCCTTGATCCTTATTGTCCTCTAAGGCAAAAGCAGACCTGCACAATTTGCGTCTGGAAAAGCTAATTTACAACTAGGCACAACAGTTACCCCCTGAAGATTTCACACTTATAGATTACTGTCTCTACTTAAAGATGGACTTTATTTTTAGAAAAGTTTTAGGTTCGTGGCAAAACTGAGCAGAAAGTAGAATTTCATAAAACCCCTCTCCACTGACATGCTATCAACATCCCACACCAGAAGGATCCATTTGTGACAATCAATGGACCTACATTGACACATCATCACCTATAGTCCACAAAATAAAATCAAACATATTTTCTTACTGTACCTCCTCCCAGAGCCATTAATATTCTTTTGGCCTTGTGAAAGACCAACAGTAAGCTATAGTGACCAATATTTTCCAAATACATACATTTGAAAACACGGGCATTCTAAGATATACACTTCTATGTATACCTTTCTAGAAGAACCAGATCACTAGGATCTACCCATAAGTTATTATTTCAAAGACTTTATTTCTTAATCATTGCAAACAGAGGCTAATATATGTTATATAAATTTTCCCTAGTTTTGATGATCTGTAAATAATTTAAATATATATACAGGGAAAAAGTTGCAAAAAGAACATTTCCTTGGTAAAGATGGACTATCTAAAAATGGCTTTGCTAAGAACAGGTTAATGCTTTAAGTGACAAAACTAAACAAATCATAATTGTGGATAACTATTTCCTTTCTCTCATTTTAGAAACAACATAACCCATTGGAACAGAGGTAAAAAGGGGTGATATAATTTCTTTTATGTGGGACTTTTTTTCCCTATGTGGCCAATCATTTGTCCTTTTGATAAAACAGTTTCATAAAATATACAAACTAAATTTCTTATACCCTGAAAATTCATTTTGTAAAGTGATGAAAAATGTTTTCCAAAGTCCCTATTTCTTCTTTTAAGAAGATAGTTGATTATAGTTCCATAAATAATGGAGAGAAAAACTAGTTTTAAGGTGGGTCTTTGGACCAGATTCAAGACTAGCAAATTTCCATATGTGCAAATGATTGCTTGATAATTGTATTTGTCAGAAACAGGACCCACAGGAGAATACACACATACCCAGGCACATGCACACATACACATCCAAAGGCCTGAGGACTAGGAGAATCACTGGTGTAAGTTCCTATCAAAATATAAGTCAGGAGAACATTGATGTTCTATTTTAAAGACCATGAGATGAGTTAGATAGCAAATTCTCTCTTACTCAGTCTTTTCCTTCTATTTCAGCCCTCAATAGGTTAGATGAGGCTACCACATTGGGTAGGACAATTTTCTTTACTCAATCTACCAGTATGAATGTTAATCTCATCGAGAAACACTCTTAGAGACACATCCAGAATGATTCAATCCAATATCTGGGCGCCCTGTGACCCAGTCAAGTTGACACCTAAAATTAACCATCACAATAATGTTATCTTTTCAATGCTAATTGTTTATAGGTTTGTGAGTACTTAACTGTACTATTCTAGGTGATAAAAAAAAAAAAAGTCCCTGAGTACAAACAATTGGCTTTTCCTTTTAGAAGCTGACCACTTAATGAAGGACACACAAACATTTGCCATAATATTAGCATAAACAAAGGGCTAAGAGTGATCAAAAGAGTGAATGGTTGGTTTGGAATATGGATGCTGAAAAACAATTACAGAGAAGATAATATCTGAATTGGATTTTCATTGTGAGTGGAAATTGAAGAAGACATATGAGAAACAGAAGATGCACACAACACCATGGAATACTAAGAATATGGTCAGGATCTCACATTGAAGACAGGTCAATGTCATGCAAGATATTGGCAATTTTGTAGAAATGATTCCTTTCTTGTTTTCTTATGTTTGAAGCTTCTCATCATGATCATAGCCACCATTCATGAAGAGAGAAGTTAACCTAGAGAGAAGTGAAGTGACCATGCATACAGACAAGCCTTGATTGATAAGGCTTGATTTCCCAATTGCTGGTTTCATCTTTCCTTTCTATCTGTTTTGTTTCTCTAGTAATTTAGTGAAAACTGGATTAAACATTTAAACTACATCTTTATACTTGATTTCTGTTTTTTTTTGTTCATAGATATTTTTGAAAAAACATTCTACACAGATTTTGCTCTTGATAAAAATTGTAGTAATAAATACAAAGTGAGTAATCTTTTGGTCAATGTTTCTCCTTACAAACTTGATGGCTTTAAGCAACCATCTACATAATCTTTGAAGCATAGATACTTTGGGTACAATGATCACCTTTGTTACTGTTTGGGTCCAGAATGCCTCCCAGATGTTCATGTGTTAAAGGCTTGGTTCCCACTGCAGAAATGTTCAGAAATGGAGATTATAGGGAGTGATTTGGTCATGAGGACTCTGACCTCATTAATGAATTCAGCCCTTCAGGGATTTGTAATTGGTGGTACTTGGTGGAAACTACAGGTAGAACCTAGTTAGAGGGAGTTGGTCCCTGGGGGCATACTCTTGGGGAGTACATCTTGTCTCTGGTGCCTTTACCTGTCATTGTTTTCCAACTGCTGTAAGGTGAGCAGCTCTCCCCGGTTACACCCTTCTGCCATGATGTTTTGCCTTGCCTTGGGCCCAAAGCAATGGAGCAGGCTGTCCATGGACTGAAATCTTGGAAACTGTGAGCCAAGATAAATCGTTAAGTTGTTTTTCTCAGGTATTTTGTCTCAGTGATGAAAAGCTGACTAATAAATACAACCTTCATTTATACAAAACTGAATTGAATAAGCAAAAGGAAACAACTTGAAAATAGTATATAAAGAAGAATCTTGTTTCACAATTGATGATTAATAATAAAGCATCTCATTACAAGTACAAAAATAGTGCTTGCTCTGCTTCTGTGGGCAAAGATATTGCAAGCTTAGCTATTTTTATCATATTTATATCCTTTGTATTCTCAGTCTTAAGAGCAATGTAAGCACTAGTGATCAAACTTTCTAATCAAGTGGATAAGATTCTCTCTGGTTACTTTGGCTTTTTTTAAAATGAAACATTTCTACAACCATACATCTGTTTTGTTTTTATGATTCATTTTTTATCTAGTAAGTAAATAAACAAAGAAATAATAAATGAGTGGAGAAGGAGCCATATAACACCAGTCCATGATTGATTTTTAGTAATTTAACAAAGTATGAGTATTTTTTTCTTTTAGAACTGGGATTCTTCTACTCAATTAAAATTACATATTTTGTAGATCAATTTGAAAATGCCAAATTAATAATTTGAAGAAAGTATATATAAATAGGTTGGAATATTTATCTTCACATGCATGCTAATTTGGGAAACTTTTTAGTATTTTTCTTCTGGAAAAGCGGAACCTTTGAGATATGTACCATATTAAATAAGCTAAAAGATAAGTTTAGTAACTTGTTCTGGGTCCCTATGTTATAACTTTATCATATACCTTAGAAAGAAAATATTACAGTCAAGGAAAACACTTTTCTCTTGTATTGGTTACAAATATGGCCTTTAACATATAAAAGCTGGCATGAAGTTTTTTAAATCATCAAATAAGTTCACTTTACAAATCACTGGCCTATGATGTCTGAAAAATAGCCCATCATTGACATTTTATCTTTAAATAGGGGAAGTACACAATGTATGTGTGTGTGTATACACATAAAAGTTTAGAATAGAAGGGTACTTTGCATAATTCTAGAAGCAATAAATAATAGTTAACAAACAAAATAAATATTCACTATTGATAATTTTGTTTTCTCCAATGAAAATTTTAAAAACTGTACATTTCCTCTTTACACATTCTGTTCCTTTCCCATCATTTACTTCTGCTCACACTTAGTACATGTTTTGCCATCTTTTAATATCATCAGAAATAACAAAATTTCTAAGATTTGGAATGGAGCAAAACACCAAGTGCCAATTTTACTTTTCTAGAAAAAAATACTTCCAGAAAGTTATTCCAATGCAATTTTAATAATTACTTGTTTCCAATCATTCAGACTTTGACAGAAGAAAAATCACTTGCTAAAAAATACTTTAAAAGTTCAAACAGTCCATTTTTATTTTAGTAGTATTATTCCTAACATTATCAGACTTTAATAAATTATCCAGGAAAACAATCCCTGATCTTCAAGAAAGTGATTGCAAATTCTTACCACATCAACTTTGTAATAGTGCCATTAAAATTAGTTCCTAATAAAACTAAATTAGCTTCTTCAATTATTGCTTTCTTGGCTGGAATCACAGTTAAAGGGCTAAAACTGTATTTTCTATATTATTTTAGTATGATGTGGACTTGTAAGGTTAAAAAAAACAGTCTATGGAAAAGGAGTTTTTCCTTCTCTGACCTGTTCCAGGGACAGCACTAAGCATGAGCAGCTTTGGGAAAGGCAGTAAAACTTACTTTTTCCCCCCTTCAGCTTTTCCAGGGGCAAAGAGAAGGTCATGCATGACAAGCAAATGCAAACCATTGTGAAAGAAAGTCTCTTTGGTATCTGAGATGATGGCATTAGATAAAGACAAAGAGATGCTGAGGGTCAGAGTGGGAGCTTCTTCCAATGAGACAGACCCTCCTATTCACAGCTGAAGTAAATGATCTTGTGAGAATGAGGAGCAAATCAATATTTTTATGTTCAATATTCAGCTCAGGGCCAGTAAAATGGCTCTCTTATTTCTGGAGTATTCGTCACAGATGTTAGCTGAATTATTTTTGTAACTCAAATAAAGCTTTATGGAGGAATTTTGTGTATATACCCTTCTGTAGCTACGAAACTTCAGTAATGGAAATTATAGGATTTGTACAACTTCTTTGCTTTCTGATTTACTTAATTTCAATAATTTGTTTTTATTTTCTAATAAAGCAGTAAACCAATCATAAAATAGATGCTATATAATATAACTTAAGTCTTGAGAGGCTAATACACTTTGAACCCTTAGCTACAACTTTAAGTGAAAAATGATGATAGTAATAATAACTTTGTGATCCACACAAAAACAAATACAAGTAACTCACAAACTTCATTTTAAAAAGAATGTATTAGTATACTGTGTGAGGAAAGGGTCTAGAATTGGTGTCTCTTAGGAGCAAAGGACTAGTAGAAAGGGGTCGTTGGACAAGTAAGCATGTGGCTAGATTTTGAAATTTCAACCTAAAACTTACCGTTTCAGAATTTCAAGGATTCATAAAATAAAGAGAATGTAGTCGAGTGGAAAAGGACAAATACATAATTCATGAAGCAGGCCTTTCTGACATACCCTGCTGCTTTGGGCTCCTAAAAATAGATCGGTTAAGAGCAACATGTAATAATTTCCTTTAGAAAAGTGGTCAAGATATATTTTATTTGAAAGTGTTCTAAATTTTTGCAGTATAAGCAATAGAGGAATCTTCAGTCTATTTTGGAGAAAGACATGGGTTTATAACGACAGATTTGAAATAACTTTTTTTTTTTTTCTCCCTCCCTGTGGCCTTATTAGCATCTAGCTGGAAGGCAGCACATTCTTCTTTGCTCCACTGTGTTCTATGCAAATTACTGGGGTGGAAAGTGCCTTTACTAATAGATTTAAAATACACTTCAGAGTGATGCACTTTCTTGCAGACAGCATTTTTGACATGGAATCTTCAATTGGGGGCAAAGACATTTACCATCAATTTGAAATCCAGAGAATGTTTAATCTAGTGACATACCCAGTAGCATAAGAAGCCATTTCAGAATAATACGAGATTTAAAACTGTTATCACTTTTCTCTAAAATTCTGGCCTTCGTTAATGAATTCAATTTGTCAAGTAAGATCATAAAGGTGTATCAAATCCACATAGAATTATTTTTCAAAAAAATTATGTTTATTTTTGCTTAGGCCTTTATTATTTTTTCTGTTTGGTTCACATAGACTATTTTTACTTATTTATGGTTTATGGTATTATAAATTCAATACATGTATTTTAGACCTATTTTCTTTATATGGTTTAGATTTTCTTGTCATGAATTTTTAAATGTATTTGAAATTTTATTATCATTTTGTGGTTAAGCATTATAAAATGTTCATTCCAGTTATATTTGCAGGTACAAATGATTACATTAACGTAGCTGAGATTTGAAATATTTCTAATTTAGAAAAATGTAAAATGAATAAATTGGAATGATTACATTTTACTTATCTTTTTAACAGTACCCAGTAAAATTCTTCTATGTGTTAGTCCTATGAAACACTAATTTATGCTATAAATTAGCATAATCTTATTAATTCTCATCTGTCTCCCAAGAAATGCCAGATTTACAAAAACATTCAAACCACAAAATCTATAGTGTATAGACTTCTAGTAGTCTACCTGTCAGTTCTGATTATTTTCAGTAATCCAGTTATTTCACTGACCTACTTTTTCAATGACTAGTAAGGATTCTAGGCAAAAATAAAAAGATTTATTTTTTCTTGATGGTTGTTATTTTTCTTGCCTGTGATTAATAACAATTTAGTCAATGTATTTATAAAGCTAACTTTATTTCTGAATTTTTTTCCATATATTTGTAATAAAATAGTGAATTGTCCATATTACTCTATTACCAAGACAGATTGTATTTAATATATATTGTGTGGATTCCATTAAATCTACACCTTTGGAAAGAATAAAAACTGAGTATTAATGTATCAATGAAATAGCTTCAAAGTATTAACAACTGCTGACCTAGTTTATGGTATTTTTGGTACTTTCTATGGCAAAATAATTGAGTTAAAATTGACTCCTATGAATATAGTTTTAAGTTTTGATAATTATGGGGTTTGGTTTTTAATCATTTTTGATATCATCCTCTAACTTCATTACACTTAACTGTACAAAGTACACTTAATCATTCTTATCATACGCACATGCACATATCTTTGTACTAGTTTTATCTGAAATGGCAAAGAGATGACACTATGAAATGACAAGATCTCCTTACCACTTATGCTGCTAAACTAGAACCTGTCAGAGGCAAATTATTCTTATAGCATTGCTGTGAAATGTTTTTGATCATTGTGGAGTCCTGCTCAGTCAACCACAGAGAAAAAAAAGAAAAGAAAAACATCTTCATTTTAAAATAGCAGCATAAATATGTGATATTAGCAACTTTATTAAAATGCATTGAATGTGTGCTGAAATGCTAATCTTTCAAATCCACCATAGCACTATTGAATTAGTTACGTACTAAATCAGACTTTCAGTATCATATGTTTATTTCTGTTTTTAATGCTTGGCTTTCAGTAATAGGAAATAGTGTAATCACCATTCCATATGATTATGTATTGTACTTTCATAAGAGTTATCAGCCATCCTTTATGAATATCCATAATACACAATGTTAAAATGAGAAAGCTATAATTGGTAAATAGGTCAATAAGAGCACAGTTCAGAAGACAGCATATCATGCTGTCATTTTTTCTCATCCCCCCGTAATGAGGATGTTTGCATTGTAGGTTAAAAGTTGCTTCTGTGAAAAGCAAAATTCGAATCATACACAAAGCTGTTGGACCAGGATGACAGAGTTCTTAACAAGAAAGGATAGAGCAAGCACTAGCCAACCCCAATGTGTCTATTATAATAAAATTCAAAGGAAAGAGCTAATCTGAGCAATGGATATGAAATAGGAAGCACATACTTCTGAGAGGAAAATATGTGAGGGATGATCACAAAATGCTTTGTGACCTTAAAACTATTGTGGTGCCTTGATAGAGGGAAACTAACTTTCAGCTGCACAATAGGAATAAGTCATTGACTTTCTAATTTTTTAATTTTTTGATGTCCTCTCATTTATAAAATCCTATATGAAACTCTTCAATAAATAGCTGATATGGTCAATTATAGAGACAATGCTGCCTCACTAATTGTGTTTTTAGAGAGAAAAATTAAAAAGCTATTGCTAGAAGTTACAAAACTGATTTGCCACTATCTACTGGGCCCTTAGGTAATATTCAACTACATTTAGTTAAAATGAATTAGATGCATCTAAGTCTCAGTTTACCTGATCTCAACTCGAAACATTTATAGCTTAATTTGCATAGATAAAAAGAAAATTTGATATAAGCCAAGTCTGAAATTAACCAAAATAAGGTCCTCAATTTTGGGATCTAAAACGCTAGCACTTTTAACCCTTCATAATTATAACATCTGCTATGTTATAGCACCAGGAGGAATCTTCTCTAGTGAGAAACTCCAAAATAAAGAAAATAGACAAATAGACTGGATTTAATTTTTTTTAATAAAGCAAACTTTGTTCATGTTGCTGTCCAGTAGTCAAAGAAAAGACATTTTGCTGCTAATGGAAAAGAATCCAGGCATTATCCTTTTCCCTATAGCAGATATTATATGCTGTCAGCAAAGATGGTTTTCTCCGGTACATTTTGGCTTTGCAAAAGGATTCCCCTATATGACCATGATCTATTATGACCTTTCAGTCCACTATTAGACATGCAAATTTAAATTCAAGTCATTTTAAATTAACATTTTCAATTTTGAATGTATTTTCATTGTTCTCTAGGTTATTGCAATGAAATCATTTCCTTTACAAATGTAAAGAAATTTCTGTTTGCTAATTATTCATGGGTATTCTTTTAAACCTAATAGAAAGTTCTCCAGGATATTTTGTTTGACATGTGTCAATTTTAACCTGATCAAATCCAAAGTACATTTAGCCAGAAAGATCACTTCCTCTATGACAAAACTTTGGTTTGTAAAAAAGCTTATTTATTTTTGAAGTTAAAAATAAATATCTCCAAATAATTAATTAGACCAAAAATGTAATAGATGGCCATGTTCAAAGCTGTGAAAGAATTCTCTTTCTAATAATAAATAGGTTAGGCTTCATTCTAATAATACTGTGTTCGAATTATAGAAGTCTTTTAAAGGCAGTACAACATAATAATATAGAGTGAAATAAATGTGGCAGATCTGATTTTTTGACTTCTGCACGATATGACAGCCTATCAAGTTATGAGCAATGGTTTATGTCATCACTATCACTTTGTTCTCATTAAATCCACATAATCTTCAATTTCTTTTAGTTTAATCAAAGTAATACTGTATTTTATCTAACAGAGTTGAATTGTGCCAAAAGGCTCCCAATGTAAAGTAGTTGCTCCTATTCTCTGAGCTCCAATCATTCCAACCCCCACACACAGCTACAGTTGGTCTTCACTGTCCGTGAGTTCCACCTCCATGGATTCAATCTACCATTGGTGGAAAAATTCAGAAAAACTTCTGTACTAATCACATGAAGATTTTTTTCTTGTAATTATTACCTATACATCTCTCTCTCTCTCTCTCTCCATCTATCTACCTATCTATCTACCAATCATCTATCTATCTTGTACAATAACAATTTACATGGCATTTACCTATATTAGGTTTGTTAAAAAATCTAGAAATGATTTGAAATATATGAGAAGGTGCACATAGGTTAGATATCAAGAGGCAACTATAGTTTCTTTTGGGATCTTTATTCTGCTATCAATTCTAGATTTACAAAAGAAAAGAAAACAGGTTATGTAATTTTTGATATGTATTTGATGGAAAGGTGATATTTTATGCCCTTATCAATATTCTTTATTGCTATTATTTTTATCACATGGTCCCTATTCTCTACTAATACAAGCAGCATTCCATGTTTGTGTGTGTGTGTGTGTGTGTGCACTTCTTTTTATCTGTTGTTGTATTAAATAATTTAATTTTTTCAACTCTCTTGGTTTCTTTTGATGTAGTACTAAGTGGTCAAATACCTTGAACAACTTTTGAAGACAACTTTCTGGAGTCAAATGCAGTGGATTTTGTTTAAAACCTCCGTGCAGGAGTGTTCTAGGCACTGCCCAGTCTGAGCTGGATGGAAATGCTTCTCTTATCACTCTGAGAATAGTAACTTAGCATATATTTCAAGGACTGAGTGGTGGAAGTGGTCTCTTCTAGGTATAGAAGTGAGGATGATTACAGTAGAATATTTAAAGAAAATACTAGACCTGATTAAGAATCAACTTGTTTTTTATCATTACCATGCACCAGTAATTCTTCAAGCATCAATGATAAAATATTCTTCCAGGTCCATTTGCTCCCATAACCGTGCTTCCCATATATTAGTGTATTAATAAAAGTTTTTAAAATACTTTTCTTTTTTTTTTTTTGAAATTTTATATGTCCTCTGAATTCTTTACTTTTTTTTCTTTCATTTATTGATTTTTAATGTCTTTGTTTCATTCATGTTGGAGGCCTTTGAAGGAAGCCTGTTGACTTTCAACTGCAGATTCATTTTATTAATGAAATTACTAAAAATGCTAGGGGAAAAACTAATCCTGTGTGCCTGGGATACATTTGTAGAATAGTAGACTGGCTATGAGGAGATGGTCCCAGATGTCATGATATAAGGATTCTCTTTGTGGGGCTACTCCTGTGGTCCAAGATTTCTTTCAGTCCTCTGCTCTGGGAACCAGTCTGGCTGCTGATATTCTGGGAGCTGAGCTGGGAAAAGCAGCTAATAGTCTGTTATCTAAGTCTCTCTTAATAGTCAATAGCTTGCACTTCATTATTATTTTCTTTTGCAGTTTTTTAGGGATCATCTTGTTCCATTCTGTCCATTTTTATCTTCCTTAAATATACTGTTTATTTTCTCCTCTATTTTAATTATTTTTGGGCTAAATCCACCATAAATACAACTTTCTAATTCTGAATTGTGAAGTCGTATTACAACTAATTCTGTTACACCAAGATTGCTTTTAGAAATCTTTCACACTTGAAAACACATACAGAAATAAAACTTAATAGTACATTAAAATAAGTTTTAGTAATATAATGAATTTTGATGGAACACTATCCCCATAATCTGAGGAAATTTAAAAATGCGACTAATTAAATTGTTCTTTACAAGATCAAAATTTAGCATTCCATGATCAAAATTCAGTTAATTATTGATTGCTACTTGGGATCTATATGAGTTTTTTTTTTATTGTTTGTAAGTTGTGTTATATTGGTTATCTTTGTTAACCTAATACAGTTAAGAAATGTCATGAGAAACAAAAAATGTACTCAAAGTGGAAGGACCCATTGCTTATTAGAGTTCTGTAATGAATTAATACATGGATGATAATGCATTATCATTAAATGTTGGAGCACAGATTGTTGATTGAGCGTGTTCTGAGATTATTTTCACAGGAATGACTGCATTCACATCTTTCTCTGTAAGGGTTAGAGCCAAGTGATCATAATCACAAAGTTTTCCTAGAATTTGTTAATTTGCACTTAACTTTTTCTCAAATATCTATAGAAATAAGGGAATGAATCACATAACTGAGAATATTATTACATACTGAATTGAACTTTAGTTGTAATTGTCTTGGTTATCCAAATAAAGTTTAAAGTCATTAAAGAAAACTTTGTAATTTTCCTTGGGAACAAATGCTATACAGTTTCAAAATATAGTATTTTATGTTCTGTCTATTCTTGAATTCTGGGTTATGCAGGAGAGGCAAACCTAGATTAAGTTCAGAAGTTGATGAAAATTTAATATAAAGGAAAGCTTATATCTTGAAGCAACATGAAGAAAGCAAGAATAAGAAGTTAACAGTGAATAAAGAAAATGGACAATTAGAAATCTTAATAATCATTTGGACTCCACAAGTCTATTTTTCTTATTATACATTAAAGCATGTTTGTGTTTGGTTAAATTTCTAATTGGGGCTAAACCAAATAAATAACTTGCCTTAAGTGATCTGCTTTATTACCTAAAGAGAGTGAGAATTAATTGGAAAGACTGCTCAAGGACAATTTCTGGTTTTGTCAACCACAAAAGTCCCATCACTCTCCTGTGCGAACAGTCTTTCTAACATGTAAACAGAGTCGGGTCACTCTGCTTCTCCAACACTTTCAAAGGTTCCTGTCACCTCCATCTACAGCTACGCTTTTTGGTGAAGAATAATTGTAGAGTACCTCTTTGTTTTCTCTAAGCCAGTATTTTAATTTTAGCCTTTCGCGAAGCATCAATACAACGGGTCACAACAGAATGTTCAGAGATAGGAAATAGAAGAGAAATTTGTGACTCTCACTCACTGTAAATCTGGGTGCTCGTGCCTCCTCTGATTTGGATAAACATGCATTCTACCCTGTCTAGGACAAGCCTCATTTATACCTGTTTCCTCCCTAAGTATCTTTAGTTTTACCTTTCACACTCAAAGATGTGTCAAGTTGTATGATGAAATGTGTTCTTTACCCTAGTAATGAGTGGCAAAGTCTTTCTTAGTATAGGCCACTGTAAAAATTTTTAAAAATTTATTTTTCTAAGCTTTTTGTGAGTGTTTATTTCTTAAACATTAATAAAATAGGAATACTCTGAATATCCCTTTTTCTTTCTTTCTTTTATACACTTGTATAACCAGGTCCTTCTGCCTAGATTAGCTTTTCCTCTCTACTTCATTCTTGCCTTTCAATAGAATTCTTAACTATTTGTGAAGTCTTGGAAGTATTCTGGAAATAATAGTGTCATATCTATTGCATATTAAATATTTGTGTACAATTAACTATTGAGAAAGAGGTAGCACTGAGTAACATAAAAACATGGAAATGACACAATTTTGAAGCACAGTAAGTTTGGAGTTGAGGGAAGAAAGTAAGGGGAAATGTTTGCCTTTCATTGGTTATTTGTGTTGGGGAAAATGGTCAATGAATGTGGGTATGTAAATGGAATCAGAGTATAGAGAATCTTTAATGCAAGGTAACATACAAATTTTTCATGACAAGCATGTGAAGATATACACAGACACATAAACATTTACTCTGATGTTTGGTTGGCAGATGACATGAAGAAAATGGTCTCTGTGAAATAAGATAAAAAATATCTTGCATAAGTACCTGGATCAGTTCGATTCTGAGCCTCTAAAGTAGAAGATACATGAAAATACTCTTACTAAATGTTTTGGCATGGGTCTTCCAAGAAAATAGAGTCTAAACCAAGGACTGGTATGCAGGTTTTTTATTTTAGCAAGTGATCAGAACAGGGGGAGGGTAAGAATCAAAGGAAAAGCATATTGTCCCAGGTTGCTGTTCAAGCTGTTCGGTTCCCACTGTAAACGCTCTGTGCGGCTGTGTAGAAAATGACTGGGATTGCCTGTCCAAAGGAAGGAGTGATTTCCCATGTCCTGTCCCTGTTAGAGCCCTGACTCATGGGGTATTTACTCCCTCTTATTGATGGAGTTTACTCAAGTGTTCAGGTGATGCCAGGATGGATATATTTACAACTTCTTGTCACAGCATCTTCTGGATAAAAAACACTGTGCCCAGAGGGTATGAGGAGACACAAAGACCTGTCCCATACACTGTCTTCATATAAACAGAATTAAGAACAATATTTTAAAAGTATTTTCTAGTTAACTTGACAGTATTAGTATTAGTCTCTAAGCCTAAGTTTTATGCCATCCATCAAGTCTTCATTGTTCATTTGCATCATAACTAACTTCCGAACACTAACTCTGTTGGATAAAGGAAGAGGTTGTGTTAAATGATACATTCATTTGTGAATCACAGTAGAAGTATGATTTAAAGAAGTTATGATACATCTGCTTGAGGAAGGTAAATAAGAACAATTGTTTTAGAGTACAGAAACTGTCTTCATCTCTTATAGACAAAGACTATATTTTATTTATTTTTGCCTACTTTTCTCTCAGGAATGTATCACAGATAAGGCACATACGTGCATGTTTCAATGTGAGTAAAATCAATATCACAGTGCAGAAAAGAATAATGCCTCAATAACTTATCCATATTAAAGTAGGTTTGGTATAAAAGGACTTCAACAGCATTCTAGTATGTTTCAGTAATTAATAATATTACATTCTCTGCTCTTGATTTGTTGTTATTTTGACACAGAAAACTAAAGAAAATCTTAATTTTGAAATGTTATTCAAATTGACAGTAATTCTTTTATAAACTAAAATGTTCCCCTATAAGCAAATATACTATGCTTCACAATTTACAATTTGTTTTACTGTTTAAAATTTTAATCACAAATAAAAATCAAATATTCACATGGAATGATGGAACTGAATGAGCTTCACTGGTTTCTTTCTCTCTCAATTACTTCGCCATCACTGTTTATTTCAAAACTACTGTTTAGACACAGGACTTTGTAGTAACAAAGGGGTAAGAGGTCTCATCTGAGCCCACTTCCAAGCTTAAATGGCTCTGGAACAAAACAAATTCACTCTTGAAAAGAGCATGCTCTGCAGACACTGAGCATGTTGGGGACCTACTGCATGATTCAGAACTGCATGAATTAATTTCTACATACAATACAATGTTTATTAACAATGCATAAGCCAAATTGCTAAAATGAAGCTTATGTGTGTATTACTAGAACTTAAAAGTAATCATACAGATTATTTAGACCATGACTTTTTCTAAGAAGTGTTATTTCATTATAGACTTTTGTTAGAATCATGAATATATGATAAAAATAAAAAGTAGATCAAATCTTGCCAACACTATGGTTGTTTTAAAATTCTCTATAGATAACAGATTCTCTAAATTCAGAAGCAGTCCCTTCCACAACCCTATCTTTTGATAAACCTCTCTTGGTTAGTGATGCTTTTCTTTTTCCTTTTTTGACATATAGGAGATATTTACTTCCAAATCAAGGATATTTTATTATGTCTTGCTCCAGAAGCTTTATAGATTTTGCTTTTATGGTTAACTTGATGCTCCATTTCTAGTTGATTAATAATATTTATAAGGAATATATAGTAAGGCAGAATTAAAGTATACTTTTTTTTCTGTATGAATGTTCAGTTGCTTATTCCAGTGTCATTGTTGAAAAAGGACATTTGTACTGAATACACTGAAACTTTTGTTAAAAATCAATTGATCATATACATGTAAGTCTATGTATAGACTCTATTGATCATTATTTTTCTCATTTACCTGTATGATTTTCCCCTTTATGCTCTTATTATAGTATATAATGACTTTCAAATATTGAATCCATCTGCCATTTCCAGAGTGAGCGTACTTGGTTATTATTTTTATGTTGTTAGATTTATTTTGCTAATATTTTGTTGAGGATCTTGGCAAAAGCTGTTTTTAGTAAAATTTAGTCATTGATTTTCTTTTCTTATAGTGCTTTCTTCATGTCTTGTTAGCAGAATTCTGTTGCTTCTGAAATTAGTTGAAAAATGTTCTCTAGTTTGTGAAAGAACTGATGTAAATCTGACATTTCACTTTAAAATGCTGATAGAATTCACCAATTAAATAATCCAGGCCTGGTGTTATTTTAGTGGGACAGTTTTGGTAATGAATTCCGTTTCTTTGCAGATAAATAGATGTTCAGATTTTCTTATTCAGTTAGTATTAGGGAGTTATGTCTTTCAAAGAACTTCCTTGTGGACTTCATGCTTTCTTCCTCTTCATAGTTCTCTTATCTCCTCTTCTTTTTTCCATGGACCACAGCCACATCATCTCCTTATTTCTAATTTCTACCTCTGAGCCATTCTCACATACTCCACCATACTCTGCCTGAACTCCAGCTGGCCATGTCATAGTTGATGTCATGACCCCAGCAAAGAGCCATGGCAATCCTGGAGCATGTATCTCCCTTCTCATAGGAACTTCTCTTGTGTTCCATCTCTTATCTGGTACCTGAAACAGTAGCTTCTCATATTCCCCCTCGCTTCTCAGTTTAATAGCTTATAGTGGGAGGACTATTTTCACCCAAATTATTCCATTATAGCCAAAGAGGAATTGTGATGTGTTTGTTGTTGTTGTTGTTGAGAGGGTGGGTACCAGGGATTGAACTCAGGGGCATTAAACTTCTGAGAAATAGCCCCAGGCCTGTTTTCTTTGTATTTTATTTAGAGACAGGGTCTCACTGAGTTGTTTAGTGCCTCACTGTTGCAGAGGCTGGCTTTCAACTTGGCGATCCTCCTGTCTCAGCCTCTCGAACCACT
Source organism: Geosciurus inauris (assembly GCA_004024805.1). Taxonomy (NCBI): domain Eukaryota; kingdom Metazoa; phylum Chordata; class Mammalia; order Rodentia; family Sciuridae; genus Geosciurus; species Geosciurus inauris. The sequence continues at coordinate 318,009 of PVHX01000131.1, forward strand.
GGGATTGTCATATGTTTTTATTCTTTATGTCACCATCTTAGTTTAGACACTACTCAATATTATAATTATTTAAATTTTGTTTTTTTACTAATATTACAGACACTTGGTTTCTCAGGTCTCCTCTTTCAAAATGTTGGATTCAGTATTTCAACCTTATCTCAAAATGATTATTCATTGAGTAAAAGATGAATTACAAATTCAGTTTTATATTAAACTGTCCCTGATGTCTGTTCTCAGGATATCTTTTTATACATAATGATGTCTAATATCTTTGATTATTTATTGTGTGGGTGTGGGGGGTACTGAGGAGCACACCTGGGACCTTATACATGCTAAGACAGCTCTTCACCAGGCCATACCTTCAGCTCATTATCTCCAGCATCTTGGACACATTGTAAGCTCCAGCCAGCCTGGTCTTCTTATGGTCTTCAGCATGCATCCCTCTCTCTATGTATCTTTATTAGAACTACATTTTATAATGCTCTTTCTTTCTTCCTTCTATATTATGAACACCATATTAATTTTTCAAAGCCCAGTGTATCCATCCTATCTCCTATCCAAGAAATGGCTAACTATACAGTGATATTTCTCATCATAACTTATGTGAGGTTAATTATTTTACAAATTCATACCACTTTGTATTAGTTAATTTGCAAGATTATTGTATCTTCCCAGGATATGTTGCAAGTTCTTTGAGAATAGAATTTATATATTTAGCTTTCCAAACCAAGAATGTCTTTTTTATTATTTAAGGGTATAAGAGCTGATGAAAAAGCTATACCTGAAAATCTCAGAGGTATCATACAATATAAGCTTGTCTCACAAACAAATCTAACAAGGATTTTGATCATTAGGCATCTGTCTTCCAAATGATGATCCAGGAGCCCAGCCACCTTCTGTTTGCACCTCTGCCATCTTTAACATTTACCTTCCAAGATCATTGTGTCAAGTAAAATTATGCTAACAGAAGTTTTACTATGAACTATTGTTCACCTTCTGTTGGCTACAGTTGGTCACATGGGTGTACCTATTTGCAAGAGAGGCTGAGAAATGGAATTCAGCTGGGTTTTCTGTTAAAGGAAAACTGCTATCAATTTTCCATTTCTGCCACATCTCCCAAAGTACAACTACTCTTTGTCATAAGTCTCACATTTTCTTTATAAAATTTTGATGGTTCAATTTTCAGAACTGAGAAAAAAGCTCAGGCCTTCCCATGAGCCTAAGAATTTTTGCCATCTCTGATCTCAGTCCAGGTCAACAGTGGAATGGAGGAACCTAACTGCCAGGTAAAGGTATCCCAATTTTTAGATACAACATGACAGTAAGACACCAGGAGAATAATGTCCCAAAGTCTACAGACATTTGGATTCATCCACAAGAAACAAATCCCAATCTCCCAGATAAAGTTAATTTTTGAGGAAAATGGCAAGATGAAGGCATGACCTTTGAAGTAATGCCTAGCTGCTTTGGTTCAAGGACTACAGATTCTGCAAACTAAGACCATGTTCCTACTGACATTCAGAGGCAGATAGAAACAATCCTAAAAATACAGATGAGGCCAAATTAGATTGGGGGTTAGATTTAACTTTGGTGTTAAGCATCATCTGTATAGATCCTTTTCTTCCTCTTTTTTTCTGACTTAGCATTTATGCACCCAATAGTTGAGTTCTTTTTTAGTTCAATAAACATTCACTGAAAGCCAGCAGTGGCTAGGCACTATGGATATAAATATGATATATGTGTGTGTGTGTGTGTGTGTATGTGTGTATTGTAAGCTCCAGCCAGCCTGCTCTTCTTATGGTCTTCTGTAGCATGCATCCCTCTCACTATATATCTTTATTAGAACTACATTTTACAATGCTCTTTCTTTTGTCCTTCAATATTATTAAAACTGTATTGATTTTTCAAAGCCCAGTGTATTCCCAAGAAATGGCTAACTATACAGTGATTTTTTTCATCATAACTTACATGAGGTTAATTATTTATAAATTCATACTATTTTTTATTAGTTAATTTGCAAGATTATTGTATCTTCCCAGGATATGTTGCAAGTTCTTTGAGAATAGTGTTTATGTATTTAGCTTTCCCAAGCCAAGAATGTCTATATATACACATATATATTATATATGTATACATACATATAAATATTCCAATTTTATTCTTTGTGACTAAATCTCTCTTAGCTCTCATTTTGCCCTGATCATTTCGTGCCCTGAAATCTTTTCTGTTAATTTGGCCTACTTCTTTGGTATTTCATTACTGCCCAACTTTGCCCAAAGAGATGGGCTCACTTCCCTGTTCCTCAGACTAAATTAAGGAACCCAAGACATGTATAGCATCTCACACAGCATCTGCTTCAGAAATCAAACTCAAAAAACATTAGCTGCCTTTCCTTCTACACTCTCCACTTGAATAACTCCCTCTGCTTCAAGGATTCAGTCCAACTCCAGATAAGATAATTGATAATAAAAAAATTTCCAGAAAAAGCTGCAATAGAAATAAAGCATGAGTCCAGGTGTAAGAACTGGGACTCAAGTTAAAGACCAGACAATCAGATTGAAGAACAAATAACTAAACAGTGAAACAATAAGGAGAGTTAGGGGAGAAGATCACAAGATCGTAGTGTTTCCCACCATAAGTGAAGTTCGATCCCTGACCAAGCATATGGGCGATCCTAAAGACACAGGGAGAAACAGGTCAAGCCCTGAGGAGTGAGAGACAGACAAATCCCTATGAGCATCATTGGCAGCTTTCTGACTATGTTTCTCTTTACTTCTCAAAAAACTTGCTATGTACTGCCAGTGTACCTATTTACAGAAAATGATTTTCCCTGCTGTGTCCTATAATTCTGTCCTCAGTCTTTTTTTCTGCATTATACCACATGTGGTTGTTTTAAGCACATTTCTAAATTTTTTTAACTTGTCTACCATAAATGTGAAGTTTAATTCTCTTTCTTATGAATGGGTCTAGCCTCAGTCACTTATTTCTAGTAAACTGAATTTGATGGAAGTGATAGCCTGTGACCTCTGAGTCTAGATTAGAAAAGGTAACAGTTTTTAACTGACTTTCAGGATATATGTTTTAGGATCCAGAGCCAACATATAAAAATTCTGGCCTCCCTGAAGCCAACCTGCTGGAGAATTCCCAGGGAAAGGGCACAAGTCTGAAGAACTCCGCAATTATATCCCTCAGCTCTTCAGGTCTTCCCCACATCACCTGCCTGATATGTTGTGCATGAGGTGATTTCAGTCCTGGTGTTTGAGTAGCTCTAGCAGAAGCCGAGGAGAACAGAGAGAAGATTTTCTGTGTGCTCTATCTGAAATCCTGACACACAGAAACCAGGGCTGCACTGTAGGGTTTTTTCATGGCTTTTTGTTTGGTGGTAGTTTGTTATGCAGGCATAGCAACGAGGAGTTTAATTTTCCTTTAATGAGGAGTAGGATGCTGCCATAACAAAACCTAAAATGTAGCTTCAGAACCAGGAGGTGGATGAAAGGAAGCTGGAAGGACCTTGGAGGAAGTGTTAGAAACAGCCTAAAGGGACAGGAAAACACTTAAACTTTGATGGCCATACAGAAGCTGCTGGTAAGGTCTTAAAGGAAAGTAAGGAGAACATTGTTGGAACTGAAGGAAAGAGGATCTTTGTTCTGTAGCAGCAGCAAGTTTAGTGACACTGTTGCTAAAGGAAAATTTTAAAATAAATAAATAAACCTCATGAACTGAATGCTTTGGCCAAGGAGATTTCTGGGCAGAGAATCGAAATTGTTGCTTGGCTTCTTGCTGCTTATCGTAAAATGTGGTGAAAGAAAGACAAGCTAAAGGAAGAACCTTTGAGTGTAACATTTCCAGTGTTTCCTCAGTTCTAAACAAAATAGTCATTTTAGTCTCTCAGAGATTTTCAAGTTTAAGAAGACTCCAGGGGTTGGGGTTATGGCGCAGTGGTAGCGTGCTCGCCTAGCACGCGGGAGGCACTGGGTTCGATCCTCAGCACCACATAAAAATAAAATAAAGCTATTGTGTCCACCTACAACTAAAAAATAAATATTAAAAAAAAAAAAGACTCCAAAACAAAATCACATCCATGGTGGGGTTATAAGACCTTCTATTAAGACTTCAGAAGTATTTAATGTTATGACCGTATAATGTTAACAAGAAAGACATATATAACATAGACCTTTTTTAAAATCTCTGTGGTGTCCTATGGGTGCTAAACAAAATTGCTCCTTTCAGATTGTGTTATCCATTGTACCATTTGTTAATCAAAATAGGTTCATAAGTGTTGTCCATATTTCAATTGCTACAGTTTTCCCATGTGTCTCCCAAAAGCGCATGTGTTCAAGGCTTGGCCCTCACTAATTTATGCTATTGGAAGGTGGTGGAACCTTTAAGAAGTGGGGCCTAGAGGGGGATTTTCTTAAAAACTGGGGTGTGTCCATGAAGGGGATTTTGGGACTCTAGTCCCTTCATCTTCTTTTCCCTTTTTAGAGTCCTCACCATGGATAGTTTTGCCACATGTTCTCACCGTGATGTGTGTCACCACAGTTATAAAAACAATAAGGTCAATGAATCACCAAAATTCTCACCCCCCAAAATCTTTTCTCTTTATGCTGATTGTCTCAGGTGTTTGTTATAGTAATGGAAAGCTGACTAACACATTGCCTGTTATAAACTAAAGATAGAAATGTAAAATCAAATCAATCAACCACCACCACCACCACCCCCCCCGTTTCCCCTGTTTTTACTCTTCAAGTACAAATTAATAAAAAGCCACAAGGCAAGTGGCCAAATGCCCAAATAATAGGCTCTTGTGCTTTTTTCTGAAAATCAACTCAACATTTTGAATAAAATGTACTCTTAAAAATTATGTAGTGATTAAACATGTAAATGACTCCATAATTAAGGATAATACTTATGAGTTTACTGGGAAATTACAAAATAATAGCATCATATTTTATAGAAAAATATTCGAAGAACATATTATTTTTGTGTCATTATGGTTTTATTAAAGTGGCTTAGGAAACATGAATAATTAATAAATACAAATGTGACATGTATCCTTTCTAACAATTCAGAGTTCTTGGGTTGAGGAGTTAAAATTTGTTTTGTTAGAAGAAAATATTAAAATGTGAAGGGTTCAATGAAGGATTTACTTAGTTTCTTACATATGTTGGTTATGATTTTAAAATTCAGGCTGGAAATAAGGAAAGCTATATGAAACCATGTTCCCAGGAAACACATGGAAAAGCAAGAACACAGCGATATTTGCAGGCAAAGCTCATATTTACCAAGTGTCTGATTTTTTGCTTTATCTTTATTACTTGTACAACTAGATTTTTTTTTTGTAGGGAAAATCCTGGATATTATAGCTCTTTGTATTTCAACTGGCTAGGAAAGGAGGTTAGGCGCACTTAGTAACAATGAAAAATGAGTAAATGAGTGAATTAATGAATGCATACATAAGGAACACAGACTTAGGAAAAATCAATGGAAAATGTCAATACCTGAAGGACAAACAGAACTTCAGTGAATTGAAAGAAATACATTAAGAATAGTTCAAGATATTACAGAGGATCCAGGAGAAAATAATAAAGAAGAGAGATATTTGATATGGAGGGAGAGAACAATAGATTTCCACATGCAGTTAATCATTAAAATAGGTCAATGTATCTTTTGTGGCATTATGCAAAGTTCCAACTCACCTCCCTATCATTATAGATTGGCTCCCCAGGAAAACTCCTACTGCCTTGAAACCCTCTTATTTTACCTTTTTTTGTCTCCCTACCATTGGAATATCCCTTATATGCTTCAAACACAGAACACTGGATTCTGAATCTGATATCCTAGCCACTTATCTGGCCGGTGGGAGATATGCGTGTGCATGTGCAAAAAGGTGGGCATCTTTCTAAGTAAACAGAATGAGAGGCAACTGTAAGGCTGATTAAATAATAAGTTAATTAAGGATAATTAAAGAAAAAAACATAAGCCCTTCTGGGTAGTTAGAAATTCTTGAAATCTGGAGACTTCATATCATTAGTCTGAGTCCTCAGACCACCTAGGATCTAAAACAAACACCACTTGCACACCATTTTAGTCAGGCAGCAAGAATATTTTAAATTGAACCAACTAATTCTTGCTTCACAAGCTGGCAAAATAAATTTTTCAAGATATAAAGCTTTCTGAAAGAAATATTAAGTTATATACCACCACCTGTCTTTTTACATATAGTAAAAAATTGCTGTTAATGTTCAAGATGAAGTCCCAAAATGGAGCATGTCTAAAGATGAAGTGTTGATTTCCTTAATTTCCTCAACTTTTGAATAAAAAGGAAATGTCTTTATTTAATATTTATTCAGACCATTCTAATAAATATGACAAATTTTAGTGTTAAAATAATTGAAGAAAGCTTTTGTTTACCAGTAAGTGTCAAATTATTACTGGATAATTTACCTGTTTCAACATAAATTGTATCCTGGAATGTGTTGTGATTTAATATGTGAACATGTTTACAGGAAATTCATAATTTGCTATCTAGTTATCATTATTACCTTTCAACCACAGCTGTGTTACAGAAGATAAATCACTGAAATAAAATATTCAGAGGGATCTTGTATATATTTATAACTGCTCTGTGCATGAGAAAAGTTAAACTGTATAAATAGTACAAACTGAGATATGCTGAGATATTTTTGATATATAGCAACCACAAGGATTTAATGTGGAAAGAATATCAGTCAAAGAAATTTGTTCGAAGTTGAAGGAGGGATAAGGGAGAAGGGCCACTTTTAAACTTAATGGGTACTATAAGTCATTTATATTCTAAGACATTGCAAAGTAATTTTGCATACAATTAAAAATATGGAATCTGCCAACAAGAAACCAATCTAAGTTAATATATAGCTATATCCTATATGTTTCCAGATCAATTATCTATTGGGAAGGTTGATTCACATTTACCAAAAAATGTTGCAACATTTTTGGAACTTAGTGTTAACTGTAACCACCTATTGCTCAGCCTTGACTAAGGCAGTGGTGTAATTTATATGAAAGTATAAGATAGAAATTCTATATAGGTTCAAAGCATGAATCTTGTTTCTCCACCCTGCCCAAGTTGTTAACATGGGTAGAAATAACAATAAGTAAATTAAATTTTATTAAGTTTGATGAATAAATTAAGGATGGACTTTTCTATATCATTGGTTTAGAAATAATTATATTTTTTTCTTTGCTTTTTTTTATCTGTGTGCATTGCACTCCAGTGACATTAAAAACTTTTTAAAAGGCACTGACATATACATTTTCAGGTTAGGATCTCAACCTTCTAATCATAAACTGGGAAATAATTATTTACATTCATATAGTTTTTTTTCCTTTCATTTGAACTTTAAATTTTTCTGGCATGTGTTCTTAACAAAAACCAATTGATGTTTAATCTAGTGACCAGCTTGCTTGGAACATTCAAGAGTGAGTTTTTTTGAAAATCATCAAAACTCAACATTTCTAGATGGAAGGTTACTAGATATTTATCACAATTACCAGAGGCATATTTTCTCTAAATAGCTAGAAGTAAGTGGGTGGGAATTGAACATGAGACACTGGAACAAACAGGACATGGGACAATGGGATCAGAAGAAAAATGAATATTATTCTCTTATAAGTAAAGTGGAATTGGTGTTTCACTAATCAGAATCATGAAAACTGGTGCATAGATTCATTGAAAAATATTTATCAAGAAATGACTATGGCAGGGCATAGTGTTGCATATCTGTAATCCCAGCGACTCGGGAGGCTGAGACAGGAGAATCGTAAGTTCAAAGCCAGCCTCAGCAAAAGCAAGGTGCTAAGCAACTTGGTGAGACCCTGTCCCTGAATAAAATACAAAATGGGGCTGGAGATGTGACTCAGTGGTTGAGTGCCCCCGAGTTCAAACCCCAGTACCCCCCCACACACACACACAAAAAGAAATGACTATGTGCTAGGTGCTGAAAATGGAATGGAAGTCAAGGTGGCAATTTCATAGCCACAATGAAGAATAATTTAGATACAAGGCTTAAAAATACTCTGTACCAATAGATTTGTATTGAGACTGCTATTACAAGTATTCAATGGTTCCTGTATTTAAAAAATTTATTCTTTTTAATGTTGATAGAAAACTTTAAAAAGCTTCCATTCCTTGTTCTTACTTCAAACTCTAGCCATGTTTAATAAGTGTTAGGTTGGTTCAGGGTTCAGGTTGTCCACTTAGGGGCAGCCATGGACCAGTCAGACGCTGATGTCAGCAGTAGACGCGCCTCCTGTCAATCAGCGGGCTTTTCCTGACTTATCCAGGAAGGACTCTGACCTTCTCTTCCTGCCTTAAGCCCTCCCCTTCCTGACTGGGCCTTTTAAAATTTTCTGTACCCTGGAACTCGTGAGCCATTCTCCCGGACACACTCTGATGGACAGGAGAGTTCAGCCCAAGAGCGTGTATTTCCAATAAAGCCTTACCCAGCAGTTTTAATTCGCCTCCTTTTGGTCATCTGGCTTCACAATAAGTCTATCCCTTGTCTGTAAGATAACTAGTCGAATTTTAGAAGATAGCTCTCATATATATGCTGACTTCTCCTCAGGTTAAACTCTCCCTTTGCCTTAATTAATTCCTCACATCAGACAGTATCACATGCCTGACTTTTGGGGGGTAATCTCCTTGGTATACAATAAATTTGTCATGTCCTTATTCAACCATGGTTTTGGAGCTATCCACCAAATTCCACAGGCAGTTCAACTAGTACAAAATGAAAGGGGAAAGAAATATGCCTTTCCCTCTTTTGTTAAATCTATTTAAGAAAGCCTAAGATCACACTGCACTGTATTTTTAATTAATTTATTATTATTATTTTTCAGGAATTTGTTTTCTGTGTTGTTCAGAGGAGGAATGGTAGGAGGATGCCCTATTGTAGATCTTCTTAAATTCTATCTTTTCCATACGGCTTTGGTCTGAACCCCCATGTTCTTTCTACTGCTCATCTGTGGGCTGCTTTTAGACTTCCATTATAGTATGTAGAATTTGCTTTATCTTGTTGTTCTTTCCTGCCAAGATCATTTTGAATTTGTAACCAACTCACATCAAATATGTTGACTTCCTCTCCCAAGTTCATGTCTGTAATTGGCTTGATAGCACACTATCTAGCTTTACCCAATCCTTGATAAAAGGTCCATACTGTCTTGACCAGAAAATTCTGAATCTCCATCATTAGGAATTAAAAAAAAGATCAAAAGGAAAGAAAGGAAGAAAAGAAAAGAAACATCTGGTCATCTCCTTAGATGCATTATGAAGGTTTGAGGAAGGGGCTACACCAGGCCTGACCATAGTCACATGTGTAAATGCTAGATGAACTTCAATGCAGTGACATTTTAACTGGAGTTTGCTGGGACCCACATTCAAAAATTGATTCAGTCAGTTTGTGCTGATGCAATGGATTTGGTATTTTAACAAATTTTCCTGGTAATTCTGATGCAGGTGAGGTGTAGTGCTCATGTTGAGAAACACTGAGATACTGAAAATACTGCCAACTTCAAAGACAAGTAAACTGGTTTCATACCCCAGCTCCATCATCTATAGGCAAGACAGGGCAAGCTAAGTAGTCTTTCTGAGTATCAGTTTCCTCATTTTAAAATCAGAATTTGCATACTGATGTCAAAGTTTTAAATTAAGATTTAATCAATGTAATGTATACAAATGATTTGCATACAATAGGTAATAATTAGATATTTTATTATCTTACCAATCAAACCCACGATGCAATAGTTTGGCTTGACCAATAATCCAACCACTTCTGGAAAAAAATGTGAGTTTTTGGTCACAAATTGTGTGGTTGTGTCAATATGGCTGAATATAGAAGCAGCTAGATGTGTGATTTCATCTCAGTGGACAAGGCACCTTGCCATTACAATTGCTATCTTGTGAGATTAATAAATCAAAGAATCACTAAAGGCAGAAATACTGACATTAGATGGGCAAGACTGGTTAATTAGGACGGTCTTAGAGTTTTATACATGACAGACACAGGTTATGGAAATTACTAGGCTTTTCCATCCTTGCTTTCTGTGGATAAAATAAAAAACAATTATTTTTTAAAATACTGATCATTATGTTAACTGTTTATATTTCAAAGTAGAATCCAAAATTTCTCTTATACATTGTGAAAAAATTTTCATGTCTCAGTAACTCTCAACTCCTAGAAAGTGATCAACAATATTTTCAAGTGAATTATCTGTTCTTAACACTGAAACCTGAGGACACTCAACAGAAGCAGAGAAAGTACATGAAACTGTATCATCTCCATGATTCCACTTAGTGAATATGGTGTGTCTTGAATTTTGTGAATTTTCACCAATCTTTCCAATTTGTTTTTTATAACTCAAATTTCTGCAGATGACCAAAAAGGAAAATAAAAAGAATTGTATTAAAAGAGTGACGATACCACTGAAGAAATAGTCCTCAATAAGATAAAATTGTAGCTTATATTTTATAATTCTCATATCAATGTGACAGTTTATAATTCTCAGATAGATATTTGGAGAGAGATACTCTAAATACTTCAGTTCTAACCCAAGTCCTCCAATTCAAAAAGTAAATTGCTGATATGCTCATATCTAGACAAATTAAATGAGATTAATAACACTTTATTTCCCAGAAAAATTACAAAGAAAAACATCAAGCAATTTAAAAAAAAGAATGGAAATTAATGTTATAAAGATGTAAATTTTCTTTGAAATGTATCAACTGTTCAATTCTTGTTTGTATTTCAATTTTATTTGTGATTATATGTCAATACATGTTAAAAGAAAAAACAATTTCAAACCATACAAAAACATAGAGGTAATACATGGAGAACTCTCATAACTTTACCCCCTTCCAAGAAATGAAGTTTTAATCTTTTAAAAATATTTTTGTGTACATTAATCCAGAGCTCTTTTCCTACCATGGAGAAAGGATTTTTAAAAAATTCTGGCTAGAGTTTATAATTGAACATCTAAAGTGTTATAAACTAAAGATAGACATGAACATATGCAATGGATCAGTTTTAGAGTTAATTTTGAATATCCATGCCAACCTAGAACAACGTGAATTTCTATCCCTAGAGTTTCAATTCAAATTCTTTTATAAACATTTAAATGTAAAGAAGAGAAATGAAAAAACCTACTTCACATTGTACTTTCAACCTTGACAGTCAAATTTAATGGACTAAATCTTTTGATGTGACCCAAATCTTTACTGGTACATTGTGAATTAGGCACATAGTAAAGGTATATTTGAGTTATATTTTTAAGAGTCTGAGATGAGGTTTTTGTGATTTCCTGGATATGTCATTTGAGGATCAATAACTAAAATGATTGATTACCTTATAAATGGTCAGATTGAATTGGTCAGAGACATTTTAGTCATTAAGACAAAACTGTCAGGTGAACTATTCAACCCTATATTGACAACTAAGTACTTAGCAATGATATTATCCAAAACTACTGTTTTAGCTACAAATTGATCAAATCCGTTTGACAAATAGATATCACCTAATCTATTTATTTGTGAATATGGATCAATGTAGACCTCTACTTACTGTAGTTAACTAATTGAAAATTAGCATAAGAAGAAATAAAAATATATGCTAATTACATTCTGATAGTAGATACATGTTTCTTGCATTAATGATCAGGTTTTACTGAGTTTCTGTTTAATTTGCACCATCAGAATGTGGGACTGTGTTCACATTCCCAAAGTAAATTATTTTTTAAATTATTGGTTTAATCAATAAATATATAACTAGCAATGAAACAGATGCTGTAGTCAAAATAAATAAATAAATTTACTTGAAATAAATGCACAAAAATATGTCATATAATTCAAGCACCTTCCTCATAATTTAGATATGTAAAGAGAAAAGCAAAGCCCCAATAGTTTTTATTGTAATTCTTTTCTTCATTGGCATATTAGGTCATCACCGTGTCAATTTAAAAGGAACATAATTATATGCTATTTAATGAAGAAAAATGGCTTATTGTTTGCTGGATCAGCATACTGCAGTTACCACTGATTCTAATCTAACAGTCAGTTAATTATGGCAAACGGCGATACAGAGTAGATGGTCTCTGCCTAGCATTGAGTAGTTTTGCACATAAGAATATAGGATGGCATCTGGAATGATGTGGTTCAGCAGAACCTGTTGGAAAGTGGCCTTAAGGGACCATGTGAAATGCTGCATCCTATGTCAATGCATGGTGATTCCTGGGCATATGCTTAGCAAGCAGTGTATTAATAATACAGTGTATTAATAATCCTGATAAGGATTATTCTTCGTTGTCACTGTAGGCAGGTAGGGTGTGGCTAGAGAAGGTAGGTCCCTGTGGGGGTTGCCTTTGGGATATATGTTTTGTCCTATCTGAACAGAACACTCCCTCCCTCTCTCTCTCTTTGTTTCTCTTTCTCCTTCGTGGTGCCCTGTCTCCAGCTACTTTCCTCTCCCACACCCTTGCACCATGATGTCTCATTCCAGGCTCAGAGGAATGAAGTAAGCCATCTATGGACTGAGACATCTGAAACTGTTAGCCACAAAATAAATTTTTCTTATTCTAATTGTTCTTATCAGGTCTTTTTGTCACCAGAGCAACAAAAACAATAACTTAAGACACATTCAAATTATTACAAACACTAGTGTATTTCAAAAATATAAATTCCTAAAAGCTGAATGACCAAATAGGAATTCATACAAACTAATTTTTGATAGCTACTGCAGAATTACTCCTTAGAAAATTGTTCACATTATGATCAACAACACTAGTATCCACTTCCTTACATGTATAACAACATACATTATCAGTCTTTAATATTTGCCAATCTTTTGGATAAAATCATATTTTGCATTAATTTGGGGGCATTTATTCATGTTTGATCACATTACATGTTGATTTTCATTTCTTCTTGTTATGGTTTGGATGTCAGGTGTCCTTCAAAAGCTCACCTGTGAGACAATGCAAGAAGGTTCAGAGGAGAAATGATTGGGTTGTAAGAGTCTTAACCCCATCAGTGATTTAATCCCCTGATAGAGATTAACTAAGTGGTAACTGAAATCGTAGGGTGTGGCTGGAGGAGATGGGAATGGGGGTGTGGCTTTGGGCACATATTTGTATCTGGTAAGTGAACTCTCTCTCTGCTTACTGATCATGATATGAGCTGCTTTCCTCTGCCACACTCTCCTGCCATGATGTTCAGCTTCACTTCGAGCCCCGAGGAATGGAGCCTGCTGTCTATGGACTAAGACCTCTGAAACCATGAGCCCTCAAATAAACTTTTCCTTCTCTACAATTGACTAACACACTTCTGTAGATGAATTGCTTAATAAATAATACTGAATCTATTCAATATGCCTTTTGATTTTTTACCCCCATTTTCATGGTGCCAGGGATCAAACCCAGGTCCATGCACATACTAGGAAAACACTACTGCTGATCCACATCTCCAGTTCAATTTTTGTAGGTTTTATTATTTTTAATAAGTTGCTGTCAAATTGGCAATATAGAATTTTCTGGACTATTTATAGATTAATTGCCCTGGTGTAATTATTCATGCATATTTTTCTCATTTTATAGTTGCATAATTTTATTGTATTAGAATTTGATGTCACATGTCTTCCCTTATTATTATCTTATAGGTTAAGTTATTTCTCCAAATTCAAGAAATTCATAAGATAAAAATAAAGCAAGTCACAATTGTTTGTTTTGTAAAGGTTCTCTGTTTTCATTTGAGGTGGGAGACTTATTTTCCAGAAAGAATGGAGTGAAAAGAGAGCATATGAGACACAGAAGGGACCTCAAGAGCTCTCTGTGTGTTTTCATGAATTAATCTCCACTTTGTCATTTAGAATTCATATGACCACAATCAAATAGGGTTACTCACAAGCATTTTAAAGATAAATATTTTGGAAATTGTCTTTGCCTTAATTTCTAAGTTAAATTTTATATTAAGAAAATGTCTTGTGTTTTGATTATTCTTAGGAATGTTCAAGTTATAAGAATACATTTTTATCTGTCATTCCCTAAAATTAGTTTTGTAAAAATTCTTCTCCATGCAGTAGAGATGTTTGTTAGAAATTTTCTTTGTTGTATTATCCAAGTCTAATTCCATAATAAGAATAAGTCTGATGCTTTTAATTACTCTTAGAAACAATTAAGTTATAAAAATACATTTTAGGGCTGGGGATATGGCTCAGTTGGTAGAGTGCTTGCTCGCATACACAAAGCCCTGGGTACAATCCCCAGCACCATAGGAAAAAAAATTTAATCAGCTTTTTTCCATAAAATTAATTTTGCAAAAATTCTTTTAAAATCAGGGTTCCAGGCAGTAGAGATGTTTGTTACTCTGATGTAAATTATAACTGGGAAGCAGTTAAAGTTTAGCAATGTTTTGTGGCTTATTCTTGATCTCAAACTTTGATTTATTGTTTTGGTAATGGTACCAAATATATTTTAAGACCATTGGTTCTATGTACTAAGAGCTAATGTCAATTTCTTAATACTACTAAAATGACCACTGGATAGGGAGATAATATGCATGATATTTATTGATATTTATTGCACTTAATTTCACTGACCTAAAGCAGAAAGTCTGTTCTCAGGGCTTTTATGTATTACCACAAAGTTGCATAATAATTATAATTCGCATATTGCAATGAAAATATGACCTGCAGATAATAGATTATATAAAAGATACCTGAGCACACTGAGGTAATAGAAAGTGGCTTTAGAAAAGCAAAGGATATAATCCCTTTATAAGTATTTTAGTTTGAAAATGAGTGACATATATATATATATATATATATATATATATATATATATATATATATATATATATTTCAAGTAAAAAACTGGAATGTGTGGTTTATTGACAATGGTTATTTTGAATCATTTTTGTTGTTGTTGTTGAAAGACACATTAGGAAATGCACTCTCCAAGAAGAATTGGAATTCTAGAATATTTTGAAATTCTATATAGATAATAAAACAATATTTAAAAGTAGGCTATTTCCCAAAAACTTTTATGAAACATACATACACATACATATGTATAGAGCTTTTATTTAAAAAAATCAAGATTGCAAGTTATTAATATGCTATGTTTTGCAAAAGTAAATTGAATATATTAAGAATAGATACTTCTGAAAGAGATAATTCTAGGGTTTTAAATTCCAAAAGTATTACAAGAAATCACTACTCTAATAGAAATTTCCTTCAATAATTGCACATATAGTTTGATGGTAAACACATAATTGCATATAGAGTCATAAGCCTTGTATATTCAATATTTTAGAGTACATACATGGCTCTATAATTTGCAAATTTCTCTAGAATATCCTGGAAATATTTATTTTGATTTTGTCATGTGGCATGCTTGCAAGGAATGATATCTTGGCATTATATTTCCTTCAGCTAATTTTTGAGAAAAGTCCTTGTGTATACATCATTGAAAGGTATCCAGGAAAACAGTTAAGTTTAACAGAATGCTCTCTTTATATTCAATTGAATAGAACCAGACGGATGAGATAGTGTATTTTAAATTTATCAACACTGAACATCTATATTACTTATATTTTTTCAAAAAGAATACATACATTCCAACAAATATACTATGGTGTTTATTTCAATTCAGTGATTCTGACACTATGATAAACTTTGTATTCTAATATATAAGTAATCACAAAATTATTGAGATTTAAGGAATGTATGTAAGCTCTATCAGCACTCCCATAATTTGATTCTACAAGGTAATCACAAAATGTCGATCTGATAGATTTTTAAGTTTCCCCAAAGAGAAGATCTCATTATTTCCTTCTGTTGTTAAAACACTCTTTTCCTTGTATTGATCTGAAATTGGTCTCCTTAGTGCCTTCTGGTTGATGCTGAATTCAGATGCTCTCTTCAGGACCCAAGGTCTTTCTCTGCAGCTGCAGGAGCACTTTATGCTGATGGCTTGTTGCTGAGTCTTTTGCCAGTAATGACTCAGGGCCACCAGGATTCACTTGCACAAGCTTATCTTCTTCCCAAGGCATGCCCTTACGCAGTGACTGCTTGTGTCATATGTGTGTGTGATATAAACCACGTGCCTTTTATTTCTGGACAACTCCAAAGTCCATTTTAGCTCTGAGGACCCTGTGGAATAAAGTACACTTAATTTGTAACCTCTTCACAGTTCACTTCCATCACTTCTTTACATGTATTTTTCCACACCTACTTTTCAATGAACCTCCTGCACGCAAATCTACATTTCAGAGTCTGTCCAGAATCTTATTATGAAACCTCCACCACTTCCATGACATGACACTTTGGAATCTTGCTGAACAGGTTGAATCATTTAAGCATGACCTAAATATTAAGAGCGATCAAAGGACATTTTCTATGCATGTATCATTTTAATATATATCTTGATATTGTGGATTATTTAAGCAATTAACCCATTTGCTCAATAAATTACATCTAATGTTTGGGGAAACAGTTTTTAAGAGTTCTGTGGTGAATTATAAAAATGGCCACTGATTCTTCCACTGCTATCTGTATGGTCTGCTTGGACATTTGCAATGTGTCATTGAAGTTTCTTTCATAAAAAAGTGGGTTTGGTCATTTCATTACTTCAACAACTGGGATCCAAATTAAAATGATGAAAGCAAAGGTTTCAAAAGCACTTGCATGTGGGTATCTGCCCTCACTTATTGCTCTTTTGAAACATGAAACACCTTATAAAGATACCCCAGTTTGCTACTGGGGCAAGAGAGACCGCCCGAAGCAAAGCTGAGATCACAGATAGACCAGTCCGCTGAACACTAGATGAGAGGATGAGGCCATCCTACACAATCCAGCGCCTGCTGGTTGACACTATCTAAAAGCATTACCTAGCCCGCTCACAAATTAATAATAATAATATTTGTAGTTTTAAGTCACTATGCTTCCCTAAATTGGCAAAAATTAACAAATAAAAATTCCTTGTAAAATATATGGATGCTCAAACTTGTGATTGTGATTTGTTTTGCATCAGATCTTTTGAAAATCATACTGGCACATTCTGGCAATGCTTGTTGAGTTGCATTGTTAAAAATATGAGTTTTATATTTTAATACTGATTAATATAAAGGAAATTTATGAGTTAGAGTTAAGTCAATGATGTAGGAAACATGAAACTAGGAACTTTTTCAAAAAGTCAGAATTTGACTCTTTAGTGGCATTCTCCAAAATATGTTCTGCAGAAAACTGTCTCAAAGAGATGTTAATAAATTTTGCTTGAATAATTTGTTCCAGTGCCAAATAAATTTGGGAAATGATAAGCTGAAAAAAACTTCTTTATTGTAGAATTTTGGAGGTTTCAGTATGCTTATATGTAATGATAATGTCTTTGAGAGAAATATATCATGAAATATTTCTAAAATAAGCTGAACTCTATGTCTTGGTTGTCTATGGACATCCATCAACCAGTTTTATTGATCATACTCTGATGTGTGGGATACCTGGGGAAACACTCTATCTTGTATTCTTTATCCATGTTGTCATGGTGATAGCCATTTTATCAAAGCCCCCAAGATGAAGCATGAGATTCAGGCTTACAGCCAAACGACTTGGAAAATTTACCTAGCCGTAGAAATCAATTTGCAGATGGATATGCGAATCAATCAGAGATAATATGCCATAAGAATTTTTTACTGGGACTTATAGAGGAAACCTTTATTCTGTTATGGGGAGGGCTAAGAAGTTATGATTTGGCTGGCCACATCTTTTTACTGCTTGGAGCCCAAAGAGCCAGGACAATTAAATCATAATTTCTAAAGCTAGTCACTTCTTTCATCCTCCAACATTTTGATTTCTTAAATTTCATTTTTATTTAAATAGGTTTAGATTAATATATTCTTATCACTTAAAATGGAAACACTCATAATCAAGAGATCAATAAGTCCCTTTTGTTCCACAATAAGTTTGGAGAACTAGTATTTCATGAAAAACTTTGCAATAATCTGGAGGATGTTAATACAGTAGTCAATGCACAGACTCAACTGCCTGGATCCAAATCTCACTTTTACTAGAAGTTCAACTTGTGACTTCGGGTGTGACACTTAAACTCTTTGTGCTTTATATTGTTTATAAAAGGAATACCATATGGCTAACCTGATAAGGATTTTGTGAGAATCTATTTAGTACCTGGGAAATATTTAGAAATGTGTCTAACACGTAATAAGTACTTAAAATTTCATGTAGAGTGTAAATTGATAATTTTTATAATCATAGACTTTAGCTAACAACAATGTATGAATATGGCCTCTCAATTGTAACAGATGTATCATACAAACATAAGATGTTACTAATAGAGGAAACTAGGAAGGAGGGGTGAAGGAAGTGTTTGGGGACTCTGTACTTTCTGTAAACCTAAAACTTCTCTAAAAATAGGGTGTTTTTTTGAAAAGTAATTCCAAACACCTGCATTAATACTTAGGCAAAACAAAGCAAGCATAAAATAGCTGTTTTTCTGTCTTTTGCCAAGAATATTACATATAACCAGTATCTATCTCTAATACATTTTCTATAGCTAAGAAAATTTCAAGCAGCTAGGAAATTTTTTTTTGCTGTAATTATCATAGTCCTATTGAAATAAAATAAACTTGGAGACATTAGAAAAATTAGGTAGAGTAAATTGAACAGTGGCTTTTAGAATCATGGATTTCTATGCTTTTTAATAAGTAAGAAGCTAATGATGATTTTTAGTTGAAGAAACTGGGAAAGATGAAGACAAGTGATTTGCTCAAGGTCAAGTTGCCAGTAAATGAATTATGAAATAATTCTCATTATTATCCATAGTGCTTCCCTGGACCACAAAACTTTCAAAGTAAGGAGGGATTATTGTTGCAAATCTTTGAGGATTGCACTTTACTAGCGGTTTAGTTTTCAGTTTCCATCTGGATAAGAACAATCACTTTAGGAAAAATGTCCACATCTGCTTGGGAGTAGAATCCATGGGGGTCAAGCAAACAACTAGGTTTACAGTGTTTGGAATCTTACAATGTGGGTATTTTAGCCAACTTTTTAATATTAGAGTATATAAGGGGTTTGGGATGTCCCTAAATGAATATAATATGTTGAAAAATAGGTTTTCTTATTTTTAAAGTAAGTTTTAATTTTTTTTGTTTTTAGTGATCTGCATTTTTAATATAGTGTTTATTTTCTATACATGAATGATATGGATTTTTTTTCTGACTTATCTAATGAATTAAAAGTAATAGAATATATTTGTTTCAGTGCCTTTGAAAGATGTTCTCAAATTACTAAACAAACAATGACGGTGAAAAGTTTTCATCCATTAAAAAGTATTGATTTCTGAGAAGTCTGCCAATGAGTTAAAAAAGAGGGATGAGCAGGTGCTTGTTGCATGGTTGAGAATAAGGAACGCAGATCATTTTTTTTTGATGTCATAGCAAAAATTATCTTTCTTACTCTTTTTCTTTTTTTTTGGACCCAGGGATTGAACTCAGGGGCACTTGACCACTGAGCCACATCCCCAGCTCTATTTTGTGTTTTGTGTAGACAGGGTCTCACTGAGTTGGTTAGCACCTTGCCATTGCTAAGGCTGGCTTTGAACTCGAGATTCTCCTGTCTCAGCCTCCCTAAGTGCTGGGATTATAGGCGTGTGCTACCGCACCGGGCTTCTTTTTGCTTTTTAAATAGGTCTGGGTTAAAGATTTTCTATGGCCACAGAGTCCAAAATCCCACCTGCCATTCAGGAATGCTTGCAAACTACCCACAAAGAGTAAAGGTTCTTGTGGTATTTGGAAGCATGGTGTCTAAAGTGGTTGGCTCATTTCCAAATAGGGTATTACCTTTGCTCTCTCAAAGCCACTTTGAATATAACACAGATAATAAATCCAATTTTGAGAAGTAAAAGCAAAAGCAACTTAGAAAATACCAGAGTGTAGCTCAAGAACAATTATATTACTTTAAAAATTTTTAGAAGACATGAGCTCCAGATCATTAACATGTCAATAAACAAAGTGATATTCTTGGAAAACATATTAAATATTATAAAAATGAATAAATATTAAAGAAAACTAATCAGAAACTCATGCTTTTTTTTTTTTAGTTTGATGTGTAATTGAATTATTTAAATAACAGAGCTGTTCTGAGCCTAGGATAGGTTTTACTTTCGAGTAATGCTTGCATCTGTCTTAACACTTTCTTAGGGATGTTTTTGAATTAGTAAGTGGTCATGATTTATTTGATGAGTGGTATTTTAAAACATGAAATCCGTGTGTAAGTATACAAATACCATTTTTAGACTTTAAAATGAGAATTATCAATGTGAATTTCTCCATCAATGCCAGTTTTCAGCTACTGCTCTTTTTTGTTTTTGTTTTTTTTTTTTTACTGTTTTCACCTACTGCTGTTTTTTATATTTTTTATGACTTACTTATGTAGGTTTGATATAAGCATCAAGATTTCTATTAATTGTTAAAAAGAAATCATTTAGTAGGTCAAAATCATAGGAATGTGGACAATTGCATGGAATTTTGCAGAACAATAGGGACTTTCAATAACATTTTCTCATACTTATTGCTTTCTAACTACCCTTTACATTTGAACTATGGAAAGGCCTAAAATTAATATTTGTACCATATTAATATTTATCAAAATGGCTGCTTTTGTTCTGATTTATTGTTGTGTAAATCCAGGTCAAAAACAAAAAGAAAAGAAAAAGGTTAGTGTAGGTATCCCACTAGGATTCCCTTAGCATTTATTAGCATCTGTATTGAGAGGCAGAGTTGGCAATTTAGAAAAGGAAATAACATAGTTTCATTCCAGTATCTTAAGTTTAGAACCCATTTGCAAAATTTTAGCAGTATTACCACTGAAAACACAGGTCCATAGACTCTAGGTACCAATTATCTAGCAAAGCCAAGCCTCCCCCTTTAATTTCCTTTACTTAACCCATGATTTAATCCCTTTCCATGTCAGTATTAGCAATGTATTGCCTTTGATCCTCTACTGTAATAAAAATAGATGTTTTATTTAAACAAAGTAAAGGCCTGTGTATTTTGTTTTGCATACAAATAATCCTTGTAAAAATTCCTAGCTCTTATTTGTACAGAAAAACCAATTTTTGGTGGACTGAGAAGAATACACTTCTACTTTTTTGTGTGTGAATATTTTGTGAATATTTTGACTAGAAAGAATGATTCCTTTGAATAGCAACTTAAATTAGCAGCATACAATAAAAATAGTGTGGCGTGAGGCATTTGGAACTCACTCAAGGAACAGTATAAAAACTGGGATCCAACAAAGTAAGTTGTAATGATTCAATCATTGTTTTTCAAAAGAATAAAGAAATATGACATTTATTTTACCTTTAGAATGTGTAAGATACTTTCAAGATAGCTTATTCAAGATGGATTTTAGTGAGAAAGATATCAATTATATAGTCAGACTCACCAGATTGGAATTCTACCTTTGTCCCTTACCTACCTTTGGTGACTCCATCTGTTATTTCTATATATGAATTTGAATGTTTGACAGATGTACTTAATTGGTTGATCAAATCAAGTAGATCAAACTTGATTGCAGTCTTAAAGGGAAGGAAAATAATAAGTATTACCATCAAATTGATCATTTAAAAACTATTAATATTTGTATATTATAATAGCCAGATAGAATGTATTCTTGATTCAATGTTGATTGTCCTTTGTGTCATCTTATGACTTGTGAAAAAGTCATCCTTATGAAATGGATGTGGGAAATTAAGAGAAATAATGGAGTTAACCTGGCTATCCTCTCCACACCCAGAGAAGGATTGTTTCTCACCTGGGCTTTGGAAATCGTTGTCATTTGTTATAACTTGAATCATCTCTGGGTCTGGCATAGATATCAGTTTCTAGTGCTACTAAAGCTACCAATATGTGGTCAGCACCTTTTGGGAAATAGTGCAGGTATTGCCCAGAACGTCAAATTGTTAACCTGTAGGTCTCTCTGAGACATATTCCATCATAGCATATGCCTCTAGAGACTTAATTCTATCTCTCTCTGTGGGTTGATCACTTATTTTTGAGAATTATTTTTATTACATGTTGTTTAGTTGACTCCTTTTTATCACAGCAAAACTTTAGGTACAATCTATGGAGATAACAAGAGTCTAACTGTACAAGAACGCAGGACACCAAGGAAAGATCAACTTTGGAACAATGGAGCCTCTTCTGTAGAGAAACACCACAAACCTGGTTTTTGCGTTGGTCTGTTGGTCCTCCTTGGATGTTAACTCTGACATTTCTTCTAGTGGGTGGTTTTGTTTCTGATTTTGCAATTACAAGGAACAAAAAAAGAAAATGATCATAGGTGAAGAGCTTGTTTCTAAGAACAAAATGAACCATGATCCATGGCTTAAAATTTCCATGGATACACATATAAATACACAAAGCCTTTACTAAACAGATAAATACATGTGTCTGTTTCATAAGGAAATAAATAAACACACTAAGAGGTTATGTACTTTACCCAAAGCTATTTACTCAATAATTCTACGGGAAAAAAATATTCCAGGAACAGAAATGGAAATTCCTAACATTGAAAGTCTTGCTTTGATTACTCAACAACACTTTCCATAAGATAACATAATGCTATTGACACTAAACAAAATAAAACCAGAGTTTTATGGTAGCTGGAGGTTAAATCTATAATGCAAATGACTTGGCACAGTCCTTTGCACACAGAAGATACTTAAAGAATAACTAGTGAATAAACTACATTAGTGGTTCTCAGTATACACAGATCACCTAGGGAGCTTTAAAAAAATACCAAATGCTGTGGTATTAAAATACATTCCAGATCAATTAAAATACATTCTCTGGATGGGAGTAAATGATCCTGATCAACATGCCCAATCTATACCCTTGATCTCTGTCTCTCAGTTTCTTTTGCTCCACAGTTGTAAATGCTGCCAATTTTCATCCAGGTAAAACAAAATGTTGCCTAGTATCCAACTTTAGTTATTGCTACCTCCAATATGTTTAGAGTTTATTGAAAGAGGGGTCCCTATTTCTATCAATATGTTTTCCCTATTCTAATGACCACTGCCCCTGTTATAAAATGTGGTTTTTCATTGGTGAGGTCTTGGACTGAAGTACTGCTATCTGGAATGTGGGACTGAAAATCCTTTTCAAGTGGATACCCACTTGGATTAATGTGGAGTTTGGTTTTGGAGCTGTATGGTATTATAATGAGACTGAACCACTGGGAGGCAATTTTGAGCCTAGAACTTAATATCTTAATACATTTTAAGTCAAGGGGGGCTTGTGGGTACATGGCAAGCAAAGGTAGTATTAGCATTTGTGATGCTTTTGTTATGTACCAAAGTGAGCCAGTAATGCCCCAGTGAGCACATAGCTGAAAGCATCTTTATTTAAATGGGTATGAAGTGCAATTTTACTTTATTTATGCCAGCCATTTTCTCACACCAGCACAACTCAGTGAAAAGAGGGTTCCCATCCCATTAATTTCCCCTTAGGGGAAAGATAAAGTTGACATGCATCCAACATTCTAATTTTATGAAGCCCTGTCTGAGGGAGTGGTTTCTATCTCACCTAATTTTTCATTCAGATTGTTGGAATGAATGACATAGGTTGGAGGCTCAGGGCATCTGTGAATAGCAAAAAGTGACTGGTAGCTTTGCAATGGCTGGTAAAGCTTTGCTTGATTGGGAGAATGCACTCAGCCTGAGATTTCCCCTCTGGGAGTGAGAGAGGAGTGGAATGTTCCTCCAGTGTTTCATCTTCCCTGAGAATTCTCTAAGGGATTGTTTTCTGTGTCACCTCACTCTTCACTTGGAGTACACTGAAAACTGGAAGTTTGGAGGCCTGGGGGCGGTATAGAACAATAGAAAGAAGTGTGTGGCTTTCAGAAGCTGGTGTGACTTCACATGATTAAAAGTAAGTACTCAGGGCTGGGACTGTAGCTCAGCGGTAGAGCACATGCCTCGCATGCGTGAGGCCCTGGGTTCGATCCTCAGCACCACCTACAAAGCAATAAAATAAAGACATTGTATCCATCTACAACTAAAAAAATTAAAAAAAAAAAAAAAAAAAAGAGAAAGTACTCAACCTGACTTTTTTGGAATAAAAAGAGACAAATCGTGTGCCTCCTACATCCTGGATTTTATGAGAACATTCTGATGGATTTTGTTTGTTTGTTTCAACTCACTCCTTAATCACAATGAGAGAGACGGAGAGAGGAGTACAGCGTGCACCCTGCATTCCAGCATTTTGGAAGACTGCCCAAAGGACAGCTAGCTGTTCTAGAAAGACTAAGGGCATGGACAGGGAGTTGCATGTCAGTCACGGAGAACCAGAGAGCATGGAATAGCTTGCTGTTATAGAATCAGAGAATTGTCAGAGCCCCAGCAACCAGAGCAAGAGAGTTCCTTAAAAAAGTATTTGAGGAGATTCCTCTACTGCTTCCTAAAATTCCTTTACATGCACAAATCCACAAAAAACATATCCACAAGAAAGGTCTAAAAGGTCCCCAGATCTTTAGCTGGGCTAACTGATGAAAGTGTTTCTCTATACAGAGCTAGTTTATAAACAATGGGGGAAGTAGCTGGTTTTTTTCAAAGGTGCAAATATAAACAAAAGTTTCAAAGAACATAAAGAAACAGATAAACATGACCAAACCAAAGGAACAAAAAAAGTCTCCAGAAACCAGCCTCAAAGAAAAACAAGTATGTGGTATGACTGGCAAGGGATTAAAATAATTGTCACGAAGATGCTCAATTATCTCAGGAAAATAATTCATGAAGAAAAAATATCTGAAAAAGAGATAGATACAGAAATTTTGGATCTGAAGAATACAATAACCAATTGGAAAAAAAAAAACAATCGAAGAAGTTCAACAGCAGATTCGATCAAGCAGAAGAAAGAAATAATGACCTAGAAGATAGAGCATTTTAAATTATCACGTTAGAGGAGAGAAAAAAAGCGAAAGAATTAAGAGAATTAAGAACCATTGACCAAACCAATCGTTTGGATGTTCCAAAAGTAGAAGGAAGAAGGAAAAAGGCCAAGATCTTATTTTTAAAAATAATGACCCCAAACTTCCAAAATCTGGGGAGGAGAATGGACATCCATATTCAAAAATCCTAACAGGTTCTAAATAGAATGAACTCAAATAAGTCAACACTGAGACACATTAAAATTAAATTGTCAAAAATCAAAGATAAGAGAAAATATTGAAAGCACCAAGAGACAAACACATTGTCATATAGAAGAGTGTCTCTGTAAAACTATCAGTAGATTTCTTTTTTTTTTTTAGTAGATTTCTTTGAAGAAATCTTATAGACTACAAGTTGGATAATATATTTTAAAAGCCAAAATAAATAACTTGCCAACTACAAATTCAATATCCAGAAGATGAAGGATTGATAAAATCTTCAGGTAAAAACACAAAACAAAACAAAAAAATAAAACTGAAGGTAGTTCATCACTGCTAAACCTGTCTTAAAAGGAATGGTAAAGGAAGTCTTCAATTTGCAGTGAAAAGATACTAAACAGCAACTTGAAAATATAGAAGTATAAAGCTGGTCATTAAATGTAACTATATAGGCACATACAAACACTGTAATAACAATGGTGCATAAATTACTTCCAATTTTTAGAAATTATGAAGAGACAATATACAATATTACTATAGCTACAATAATTTGCTAAAGGACATACAATGTGAAAAGATATAATTTGTGACATCAGTAACATAAAATGATGGCAAGGTAAATTTTAGAGTTTTGCAATTGAAGTTTAATGGATATTAGTGTAAAATAGAGTCTTAGAACCTTAAAATGTTTTATGTGAGCCCTATAATAACCATGAAAATATAGAAAGAAAAAATAGAAAAGAAAGCAAAATGGAATCAAATCATCACAATTTGTTAGCTTTTTGTTGCTGAGATAAACAACTTTAACAGGGGATGGATTTATTCCCACTCACAGTTTCATAGGTTTGTGTTCATGATCACTTGGTTGCTCACATCATGAAGCAAAAGAGATTCAATGGGTCCAGGGTCCCAGTGTCTCCTTCAAGATCATATTTGCAAGGATTTCCACTAGGCACCACTTCCTAAAGTTTCTACTCCTTCCCAATAGTTTCACAGGCTGGTGATCAAACTTTAACACTTGAGACTGGAGACACTCCAGATCCAAACTGTCGTACCCACAAAGGTTCACACTCATCTTGCGATGAAAAATGTATTTAGTTCAAGAGTCCCCAAAATCTTAATGGTTCCAACATTGCTCAAAAGTCCAAGTCCAAAGTCTCATCTGAGGTTCAAGGCAAACTAATAGCTCTGAGCCTCTGTGAGAATAAAAACAAGTCACATACTTCCACAACACAAGAGCACAAGCTAAACAATCCTGTTCCAAAGCATGAATAGGGGAATAGAAAGGTTACGTGCAAACCAAGACAAAAATCCAGCAGGGCAAACTCTAAATCCTATAGCTCCATTTCCTGCACCTTGTGCTCCTGGTAGCAGGAGGAGGGTCTCTAGGGACTTAGGCAGTGCTACCCCTATGGTTTTTTGGCTGCAGCCCACATGGCTTCTCTCTTAGGCTGGTTATGGTCACCATCTGTGGTTTTTCTTGGCAGATGTCTTGTTCATGACATCTGCAACTTCCTGAGGTCCCTATTCTGGCTTCAACTTCATTCTTCATCACCACCTTTCCGCGGTCTCCTTGTAGGGACTCTGCCTGGCCTCCAAGGCTGATGTTTAAAATCTTGGTGGAAACCTGTGTTCATCCATAGTTCTTGCCTTCTGCATGCCAGCATAAATCAGTATTGTGGGGATGATACCAGTTTCTGCCACCTGCTCAAGCAGTAGCCAGGTCTGCTTAGGCCATGACTACAGTAGCCCCTGTATTCTTAAATGGCTGAACGTGAGAAAATGAATCCCAGGTAAATAATTCCTTAGTAAGAGCTACAGGAACAGGTGCCCCATGGATCTCTTCTCTAAGCAAAGTTTTGCAAAAAATTAACATTTTAATACCCTTCACACTGGGATGGGTGGTTGGGGTCTTGCCAATTCCTGAGATGCCCTCAAGGAATCTTTGCTATTGTTGCAGTGCAAAATATATGGCTTCTTTTTAATGGAGCTTATCTCTTTAGCAACTGTATCCTCCTTGGCTGTGGCTTTAAATGCATCCCTTTTATGGAAAAATGGCAAGTTTTTCAAATCTTTCCGCTCTGCTATTTGCTCTTCGTTCTCACTGTACATCTGGCTAAAAGCAGCCAGCAATCCCCATGTCAATGCCTGAATGCTGTGATGCCTTGAAATTTCCTTTACCAGAGTAATTAATCTGTCAGCTTTAAATTCAGCATCCTACAAAATTTCAGGGCATGGGCAAAGTGTATAACATGAATTGTCCCTAGTGCAATTCCCAACAGTCCTCCTTTCCATCTGAAACCTCATCAGTACAAAATTTACTATCTGGATTCCTATCATCATTCTGATCTTCTGAATTCCCGACAGAATTGCCCATTACCTCTGCTTATAGCCTTCTAGGCTTTTTCTAGCCTATATATCTAAATTTTTCCAAAACCAGTTCCAAAGACTTCTAAACCACATGGCTATGTACAGTCCCAGAAATGACCTTACTTCTTGTTAACAATTTTCTGTGCTAGTCAGCTTTCCATTGCTATGACAAAATATTAAGATAAACAATTTAAAGGAGGAAAGATTTATTTGGCTCATAGTTTCAGAAGTTTCCATCTATATTCACTTGATCCTGTTGCTTTGGGGCTGGAGTGAGGCTGAACTTCATGGTGGGACACATGTGATGGAGGAAAGCAGCTCACATTGTATTGGCTGGGAAGTGAATGAAAGAGAAGGAACCAGGATCCAAACATCCCTTTCTGGGTCATGTACCCAATGACCTCATTTTTTTCCCCTGGGCCTTAGCTCCTAAAGTTTCCTTCACTATCTATAGTGCCACTGTTCAAGACTCTGTTAATTCCCATGTATTTGTCAATTTTTTAG
Source organism: Geosciurus inauris (assembly GCA_004024805.1). NCBI lineage: Eukaryota > Metazoa > Chordata > Mammalia > Rodentia > Sciuridae > Geosciurus > Geosciurus inauris. The sequence goes on from PVHX01000131.1 coordinate 346,070, forward strand.
TTTTCTTTCTACTATTGATTTCTAGAATTATTCCATTGTTGTCAGAAAATGACACTTGATATGACTTTAATCTAAAATTTAAGATTTATTTTGTGACCTGCTTACCAAGCCTTGAACACATGAGACTTTGGTGATACCCCAGATGCAAACTATAACATACTACAAAGTATCAGTGACTCACAAAGAAAGATAGCAGAAGTGGAAATGAGTGACAAGAGTTACAAGACAGACATAAAATAAATAACAAAATGTTAATAGTAAACCCTTCATTATCAATAATTACTCTAGAAGTGAATTGATTAAATTCCCAAATCAAAACACATAAAATGGCTAAACAACAAGATTTAACTCTAGGCTGCCTACAAGAGACTAGTTTTAGACATAAAGACAGAGACTGAACATGAAAGTGTGGAATAAGATATTCCATGAAAATGATACCCAAAAGGTGACCATATGTATATCAGAAAAAATAAATATTAAGTCAAAACTTCAGTGAGAGACAAAGCAGGGAATTTTATAATGATAACAAGGGTCACTTGAGTAGGCAATTACACCAATTACAAATACACACCTCCATAATACCAGAGCTCCAATATATGTGAAGTAAACATTGATAGAACAATGTAAAAAATAGGCAGCAACATAATAACAGTAGGAGATTTCAATGCCCCACTTTCAATAATGGATAGAACATCCAGAAAGAAAATTAATAAAGAAATAGCCTGACTGTGACAAAATATTGAGACAAACAACTTAAAGGAGGAAAGATTTATTTGGGCTCATAGTTTCAGAAGTTTCTATCTGTGTTCATTTGATCATCTATAACACTTGACCAGTATTACAAACCAAATTATTCTAGCACACATCTATAGCACATTGTATCTAAGAGAAGCAGAATGTACATTCTTCTGAAGGACACATGAGACATTCTTCAGGAAGCATCACAATTTAGGTCACAAAATAAGTCTTAAATTTTAGATTAAAATCATACCAAATATCATTTTCTGACAACAATGGAATGAAACTACAAGTCAATAGTAGAAAGAAAACTGGAAAATTCACAAATACATGGAAATTAACAGACTACTGAACAACAAATTGTTCATAAAAGAAATAAAAAGTGACATCCTGAAACAGACAAAAAGGAAAACATCAGAAATACACAAAGCAGTACTACAATGGATTTTACAGCAATAAGCACCTCCATTTAAAATGAAAGATTTCAAGTGAACAACCTAACTTTATACTTCAAAAGACAAGAACAAACTAAGTCTTTAGCTACCAAAGGGAGAAAATAATAAAGATTACAGCAGAGATAAACAATAGAAAACTGAAACACAATAGAAAAACATCAATGAAGTTAACAGTTGGGTTTTTAAGGATCAACAATTTGAAAAACCTTTTAGATAGACTAATAAAAGACCCAAATTCATTTGTGCACAACAAAATGATGTTTCAGTCAGTGATAAACTGTATATGTAACAGTGGTCCCATAATATTATTATATAGCTGAAAAATTTCTATTGCATAGTGACATCATAGTCGATGTAACCACGGCACATTGTAGCAAAATTTATTGCTCATGTTTGTGGTGATTCTCATGTACATAAACTTACAGCGCTGTTAGTCATATAAAAGTATAAGTTCATACAATTATGTACAGAACATAACACTTGATAATGACAATAAATCACTATGGTATTGGTTTATGTAGTTATTATATTTTTATTATTAATTAAGAACTTACTCCTGCTTGTAAAATGGGTAACTATAAAATAGACTCAAGCAGTCTTTCAGGAAAGATTATAGAAGACAGCATTGTTATCATAGGATATGACAGCTACATGCATGTTATTGCTCCTGAAGACCTTCCAATGGTACAAGATTTAGAGGTAGGAAACAGTGATATTCATGATCCTGACCTTGGGGAGGCCTAAATCATTTTATGGGTATTACAGTTTGGATATGAGATGACCCTGAAAAAGTCCTATTAATGCAAGAATATTTAGAGGTGAAATGATGAATTTATGAGAACTATAACCTAGTCAGTCCATTCTAGTTTGGACTAGATAACTGTGGGGGTATGTGGCTAGAGAAGGTGAGTCACTGGGTGCATATGCCCTTCAGACCTCCCTCTCTCTCTTCCAGACCTTATCATGAAGTGAGCAGCTTTCCTCTGCTAGACCTTGCCCTGTGATGTAACGGAGCAATGGAATTGGCCATCATGGACAGAGACCTTTGAAACCATGAACCCTGTTTTAGTCAGGTTTTGTTTTGTTTTGTGTGTGTGTGCTGTGACTTAAAGACCCAACCAGAACAACTGTAGAGGAGGAAAAATTTATTTAGGGGCTCACCGTTTCAGAGGTCTCAGTCCACAGAAGTCTGGCTCCATTCCTCAGGACTCAAGGAGAGGCAGAGCATCATAGCGAAAGAGTGTGGCAGAGGGAAGTGGCTCACATGATAATCAGAAAGCAGAGAACAACTCCACTCTCCAGACACAAAAGATATACCCCAAAGTCATGCCCCTACTGCCTACCTCCTCTAGCCATACCCAACTGCCTTCAGCTACCACCGAGTTAATCCCATCAGGGGATCAACACGCTGATGAGGTCAAGGTTCTCATAATCCAATCATTGTACCTCTGAGCTTTCTTGTATTGTCTCACACATGAACTTTTGGGGGATACCTCACATCCAAACCATAACATTTCACCTCTAGACCCCCAAAGTTCATGGCCATCTCACAATGCACAGTACATTAAGTCCATTTCCAAGAATCCTCATAGTCTCATCAGTTCCATGATTGCCTAAAAGTTCAAGTCCAAAGTCTTTCCTGAGGCTTAAGGCAATTCTGTGAACTCCTATAAAATTAAACCAATTTTCCAATTTAGTATCTAATATAACAAAGGTACAAATTAAACATTTCCATTTAGAAAAACAGGGGCATAGGAAGTAGGGATAGGACTAATGCAAGACTGAAATCCAGCTAAGCAAGCAAGTACTGTAGTTTCACGTCTGACATCTGGGGCACATAGCATGGTGATATTCTCTCCAAAGGGCTTATGTAGATCTGCCCCTGTGGCCTTGTTGGTTGCAGCCCAAAGGGCTTTTCTGTTGGCTTGTCTCTGCTCAGTTCCTGCAGTTTTCCTCAGGGAACATTCCTTGGTACTGGCGTTTCTTAATCTCGGGGGTCTCCACTGCAGCTTCAGTTTACTCCTCACATCTCTACACTTTGCCCCCTCAGGGGCTGCCGACAGGGACTCTGACCCTGCTGCACTTTGCCTGGCTTCCCAGGCTTTCCTTTGAAATCTTGGTGGAAGCCTCTATGTCTCCCTAATTCTAGCATCCTGCATTCCTGCAGAACCAGCACTATGTAGTTGATGCCAAGGTCTGCCTCCATCTCAAGCAGTAGCCAAGCCTCCAGGGACCCTGGCTGCAGCAACCTCTGAGTGCCTCAGTGGCTCAGCACATTGAAACAACTTCCTAGGCCCCCTTGTGTAAGAAGGGTGCCCCACTGGTCTCTTCTCAAGAGAATTTTTCCTTTTACTCCCTTGAGCTTGAGATGGGTATAGTCTTGCCAATTCCTGAGATGCCCTCGAGTTATCTTTCTTCTAGTCTCTGGGTAAACTTGTTAGCATTTCTTTCTTGGCAGTAATGTCTTTAACAACTGCAACTTCCCAAGTTTTACTCCCTCTTTCAAGTACAAGAGTTTCATATATTTCTGCTCTGCTTTCTGCTCCTGATTATCATAATAAATTTTGGCTAAAAGCCACCAGCAATATCCATGCCATTGCCTGAATGCTATGCTGTCCAGACATTTCTTCTTTCTGATTAAGAAGTCCATCACTTTTAAAACAAACTCATAGAAAGTCTCAGGACACGGAAAAATGCAGACAATTTCTCAGCCAGGACATAACATGAATGGACTTTAGTCCAATTACCAATAGTACTCCTTTTCCTCTAAAACCTCTTGAGCCCTATCTTCACTATCCATGATCTTATTGGCATTCTGGTGTTCTGAGTTCATACCATAATCAGCCATTAAGCTCTGCTTACAACAGTCTAAAGCATTTCCAGCTTGCATGCTGAACATCTCAAAATTCCTCCCACAAATTCCAAAAAAACCCAAAGTCCTTCTGAACCATGTGGTCAGGCTTGTCATGCCCCCACTCCTGGTAACAATTTCTATTTTAGTCAGTTTTTTCACTGTTGTGACTAAAGACCCAACCAGAACACTTGTAGAGGAGGAACAGTCTATTTAGGAGCTCATGGTTTCAGAGGTCTCAGTCCATTGAAAGCTGGCTCCATCCCGCAGGGCTGGAGGAGAGGCAGAACAGCATGGTGGAAGAGTGTGGCAGAGAGAACAGCTCAAATGATGATCAGAAAACAGAGAGAGACTCCACTTTCCAGATACAAAATATATACCCAAAGCCACGCCCACACCCACCTTCTCCAGCCATCCTCTACCATCTTCACATTTTATCAAACATATCCCCATCTTTAATTAATACATGACCCCATCTTTAATTAATACATGACTGTGAATAATATCAGAGAGGAAAAAAGAGCAGCTAATGCCAAGAAATAAAATGGATTGTAAGAGACTACTGTGAAAATTTTACAGTAATGAATTGGATCATACACCAGAAATGGAAAACTCCTAGAAACCTACAACCTACCAAGATTGAGTCATGAAGAAATAGCAGAGCTATGCTGTTTTACTTCTAGAAAGGAATTTGGACAAGTATTCAAACCTCCCAATAGATTCAGGACCAGATGGATTTACTGGTGAATTCTACCAAATATTCAAAGAAGAATTAATACCAATCATTTTAAAACTCTACTCAAATGTTCCAAATAGAAATAACATTTGCAAATTCATTTTGTGAGATCAGACTACAAAGCCAAAAAAAAAAAAAAAGAGAGAGAGAGAGAGATTACCTAAAAAAGAGAGGTATAAGTCAATATCTTTGAGGAACTCAGATGCAAAAGTTCTCAATAAAATTGTAGCAAATATAATTCAATTTCATGTTAAAATTATCACTCACCACAACCAAGTGGCATTTGTCCCTGGGATGCAAGAATTGCTCAATGTATGAAAATCAGTCAATGTGATATGCCACATCAATTTTTAAAAAAAGGATAAAAGTCACAGGATTGCCTCAGTGGGTGAAGAAAAAGCACTTGACAAAATTTAATACCTTTTGTGATTAAAAAAATTTCAACAACTAGGCATAAGAGGTACTTACCTCAACATAATGAAGGCCACATATGAAAAGTTCACAGTTTTCATTATTACTCAATGGTGGGAAACTGAACTATTTCTCCAAGATCAGAAACAAGGCAAGGACACCCATTCTTGGCACTTCTATTCAAATGGCACTTGAAGTCCCAGTCAGAGAAAGTAGGCAAGGGGAAAAAAAAAGTATACAAATTGGGAAGGATCAAAATTACTTCTGTGCACAGATATGTCTTATAAGCAGATAATCATAGAAAAAAAACAATTTTTTAAACTAATAAACTTAGTAAAGGAGCACAATGTAAAACTCAGTTGAATTTCTATATACTAATAATGACCATTTCAAATATATCATTTATAATATCTCCAAAGAGACCAAATATTTGGGAATAAACTTAAATAAGGAGGTGAAAAGCTTAAACATTAAAATTACAAAACCTTGATCAAAGAAATTTAAGAAGACAAAAATAAGTGGAAAGATATTTGTGTTCTTGGATTGGAAAACATTATATTCTTAAAATGTCTATAGTACTCCAATTTACAGATTCAATCTCTTTTAAAATTTCCATGTTATTTTTTCAGAAATGGAAAAAATAAGTCTAAAATTCAAATGGAACTATGAAAGACCCCAGATAGCTAAAACAAGGATAAAAATAGCAAAACAAAATTGGAGGCCTTATTTCAAAACACATTACAAATGTACAATAATCAAAAGAGTGTGCCATTAACAACATACATGTAGACAAAATGGAACAGCGTAGAGAGCCCAAAAATAAACCTGTATGTTTATATAGTCAACTGACCTTCAACAAATTTCCAAGAGTATACAATGAATATAAAGGAAGTTCTCTTCAAAACATAATGTTGGAGAAGCTGGATAGCCATGTGGGAAAAAAATTTACCTTTATCTCACACTGTACACATGAATCAACTCAAAAGGAATCAAAAACTCAAACATAAAATCTGCAACTATAAAACTTTAAGAATAAAACCTAAGTGGGAAATTTCATGTCATTGGTCTTAGCCAGATTTCTTGGATATGACAACAAAAACATCAACAACAGAAAAAATAGAGAAACACATGACATCAAACTAAAACTTTGCACAGTAGAAGAAACAACCAACAGCATGAAACAACAACAGAATATGAAAACAATTGGCGAACCACATATTTGATAAGGTGTTAATATTCATAAAATGTAACTCCTACATCTCAACAGCAACTAAACAAATAACCTGATTCAAAAGTGGGCAAAAAAATGTGAGTAGACATTTCTCCAAAGATGACATACCAATGGTATGAAAAGATGCTCGATGTCAGTATTCATCAGGGAAATGTAAATCCAAACTTCACTGAAATGCACTGTGCTTCCTAGATATCTTTGTCAGATAATTTACCTCTCATTTCTGCTCTTGGAATCCAGAGAGGGATATTGGAAGAAAGAGGAAAGGAACAAGAGATTCCCTTCCCACTCTTAGTTTCTGACAGCATCAACAGTGTTCCTCATTAAAAGAGAGCAGCCATCTGCAGCTCCAGTTTCCATATTCTTCAGGTCTCCTGCTGCCAGACACAAAGAAGCCCCTCAGAGGTATTAGTAGCAGTTTCGACTTGGCAGCTGGAGTTACAACCAGTTCCTTAGAAATCTGAATGTCAAACACATGATGCCCCTTTCCACAGAGCCTTTCTCCATAGGTCCAAACACTGATCTCCTAGGGTCTAGTGAATCTACCATTCCCTTTCGGTTTTCCCAAACCTAGGGGTAGTAGCAGTTATTAATTTCTGGGTAAACTTAGCATCCCCTATATACTTTTTGAGCTCTTCACTAAGCGTATAAGCAATTACCCGAATTAAATCATTTTCTTCTTTTCTTTTCCTTTTTTTTTTTAAGTGAAGTAATTGCAGAGAAGGGAGTTAATATTGACTGGGCTCCTGTCAGTGGAATTTAGTGTTTATTTAGCAAGGCAGATGCAATAATCTCAGCCATGATTATGGCCCACATTTCATTGGGACGTATCAAATTCACATTTCATTGATGTATCAAAACTGTCTTTTCCTTTACTTTTTATTGTGTTTACATTTTCCTTGTTACATTTTGGGAATTGACAAATTCTGCAGAAAGAGATGGGATCCTAAGCTAGCAACTACATCATTACTTGAAAGGAAAGAAGAAAGGAAATATTCTACATCCTTTTTTCATGGTCATAGAAAAATTTTTCATGGTTATAGAAAAATTAATACTTATAAATCATATTAGAAGATTAAAACTCAAAAAATAGAAGCTCTGGGGACAAAATTAGCCAGCTAGAAAGTGGCAAAAACAAGACAGTAAACTGTCTTCTGATATCTTTTAGTTTTATTCCACAAATTTATTGCAATATTACTGTATCATAAAAATGGATTAATCTATGTCATAATTTTTTTATTTTTTGGTACTGGAGATTGAACTCAGGGGCACTCGACCACTGAGCCACATCCCCAGCCCGATTTTGTGTTTTATGTAGAGACAGGGTCTCACTGAGTTGCTCGGTGTCTTGCCACTGTTGAGGCTGGCTTTGAACTCACGATTCTCCTGTCTCAGCCTCCCTAAGTGCTGGGATTACAGGCTTGCGCCACTGCGCCCGGCTTACGTCATCATATTGCTTCAGACTTTTCTTCATTTGCAGTAGAACCTCTATTGCAACAAATCTGTTTCCTCTAAGCTCTAATTCACTACATATACAAATAGAAAAATACTCAGGTATTTCTATGAATTTGGTGTCTGCATGGAAAGTGTCCATGTCTTTCATACATGATCATATCTCTAAAGACTGTTGCCTGTTGCTTCAGAGCCCAGTTTTTCCCTAAGCAAATTACACCCTGAACAACAAGGGTCCAGGGGGTTGGGAATCGCACACAGGATCCTCTTCATTTCCACTGATGCAATAAGGGGGGTATTTATCTAGAATTGATCAACTAATTCCCACCAATTTTCTGCAGCTGGAGTATTAGTGCTCTGACTTGTCTTTTAACTAAATTGTAGGAGCTGTACCAAAACCTCTGTATTATTATAGAACTATCTATGAGAAGATGTTAAATTCATTTCCCTTTCTAGAATAAATGTGTTGTTTTTCCTTTCAAACAACACTAGATAAAAGTCGGCATTATTTTAAAAAGACAGTTACAAATTAAGTTCTTCCCCATCACAGTCTTTCACAGGTCCTAATCTTTTCTTCTATGAATCTAATCAAGTTCATCTCTTAACAAAGAATGCCTGTGCTTTGCTGTAATTTGAAATGTGGTTAATTTCTTTACACACTTCAAAGAAAAACATTCATGTTCTTTGGAGTTAGATAGATGTAGGGTTAAATCCCTGCTCTGTTCCAATCAGCAGTTGCTTAACTTTTATAAGGCCATCTCTCGCTTAAAGACTGGAGATCAACTGCCCACCTCTAAGGTTAAGTGAGGATTAAATGAGATAACATCCATCAAGGACTTAGCACTGCTTAACCAGGAACAAAAAAGCTTAAGAAAACATATGATAGCTCTTATTATTTTTCCTTTCTTATGTGACTTTAAGCAAATTAACTTTGATACTTTTATGAGTTTTTAAACTTATTCTGCAAATCAAATGAGATATACAACAATCATAATTTTTTGGAAATTGTTAGACTATATACATGTTATCATAAACAAAACTTAATTCTCACCATAACCTCTTTCAATAAACTTTGTCAAAGTTTGCTTCCCTTCCAAGATGAAATCCTAGGCAAATTGCATGCATAGACTTCCAAGTACAAAGAAAGACCAGTGCCAAAGGTCACATCTCCCAACCAGTTTAGATTTTCCTTCTCTCCTAACCTGTGGCCGTCTCATGCTAGTGAAGTGTGGAGAGGTGACCAGGGATGGTGATCAGCATCTTCATCTTCTTTTATTGGAAACTTTCCCCCTGCTTCCTCCTCCACTTGTAGTCAGAGCTGAAGAGAGATTACCTGATGATGTAGTCACCATCTGGCTTTTTTGATTTCTGTGTATTGCACACTCAATTCTGCTGTTTTCACAACTGCCTCATATGAGCTGTTTTGAGGAATACTGGAAAAGCAAGCAATGTCTATTTTGAGACTATTGGTTTTAAGCAACCAAGGTATTAAGAAGGAGATATACTCTCCAGGACCTTCAGAATCTACAGAAGTTCCCACAAAGCCACTCCTTTCTCCTTAAATTTATCATTCATGTGAAATGGTATGCATGATATGAAACACACCCTCAGCAACATCTGCAGGGTGGCTTAGAAGAACACAAAGTCATTTTCTTAAGGTTCTGGAATTCAGAAGTTCTAAATTATGTTCATTAGATGAAACCTATGCTACCAGCACAGAAATCCTCCGGAGGCACTCATGCAGAAGCCACTCCTTGCCTCTTAATTTTCTGGTGGCTGCACATTGCTGCCTCATTCCCATCTCTGCCTCTCTGATCAGTCACATTGCTTCTTCTCTCCCAAGTGCAATCTCCCTCTACTTTCCTCTCCTAAGGACATGTGCCATCACATTTTGGGGTCACCCAGATTATCCAGGGTCATCTCAAGATCACAACTGGTCATATCTGCAAAGACACTTCTTCCATATAAGGCAACACCTGCATGTGCCAGGCATTAAGACTTGCCATAAATCTCAAAGATAAGGTGAATATAGCTTATATTAAATATTATGACTTCTGCTTCTGTTTTGAACTGCTTCGGGATGCAATGCTGAATCAACAGCAATGAAAACACCCTCAGTCATTGGACACTGTTTTAAACCTCACTCAATTGTTTAAAGGATGGAAAGAGAACAATATAGGGAACCAAGAATTAAATCTAGAATATGAGAAGTGCTCAATGCATTTTAATATTTTTTCTTCCATTAATCATATAATGCATCACATTATATAAATTTATTAGACTGCTTTTTCTAGAGAGAATTATTTTCTTAATTTTAGAGTTTTAATATGTCCCTTTTTGTTTTCTTACCATGATAGCACAAGCTGATATTAAAATATTATTGAGAACCAACTGATAAATATCAGACCATGACCTCCTCTGAAAAGAGCAATTCATAGTTTGTAAATAATGGCATTTATGGAAAATACCACTTCAATATTTTCTCTCCTGCTTTGTTTTTAGCAGGTTCTTGTTAAGAAAATATTCCAAATTTTAATATTTCAAATTACCTAGGATATTACATCATTTAATCAAATTACATCTTTGCACATCTCCATTCATTCATTCATTCTGGAATATTACTTTTAAGATCATGAAAATATAATAATAATTCTCATTTCAGTTTCTTTGATATTTTATCAAAACCAATATCCGTCATCAGTCTGTGACAATATTTGACTCTTTTATCATGATTTAGTTTTTCCATTTTTAAGGACACATTTATTCTCTCATTACATTACAATGAGGAAGCATCACAAGACATTCTTGAAACTGCTTGACAAAGTACTTCTTTTAGGGTATTCAGTTCCTCAATAGCAAACTCTAAATTTTAACAAAAAGTAGCATTAGTAGCATTGTTAAGGCAATCTTTTATGGAAGTATGAGAAATTTATGTGAACTTGTGTATGTTTTAAATATATCACTCAATGAATTTTCAGAACCTTAACACACATAACCATGACCCAAGCCAAGGAAGAGGTGTTACCAGCACCTCAGAAATCCCTCCTTACGTTGTCCCATTACTGCACTCCTCCCCAGTGTGCACCCTCACTAATTTCTAAAATCATAGTTTGATTTTATTTGTCTATGAATTTTATTAAAATAAAGTTCTAGTTATTTTGTGTTTGTCATGTGTGACTTCCTGTTTAATATCATGCTTGGGAAATTTATAACTATTTTTCACACACTTATAATTAGTTATTTCATACTGATACACAGGATTTTACTAGAATTATGAGCAATGCAAGTACAGAAACTTTGGTAAACGTGTATGTATTTCTTTCTGTTTAGTATATCCTTAGGATTTGAATTGTGGGTCATGAACAACATGAATGTTCAGTTTTAGAGGACACTTCCAAACTAGCAGCAATTCATTACAAACTTCCTGCTGCTGCAGATCTTCACCAATACCCAGGGCTATCTGGCTTTTTATGTTAGCAATTCTGGTGAAGACATACAAATAACATATTTTGGTTTTTATTGACTTTTTAGCCAGTGAAAAATGCAAGTATTTTTTCCTATATTTATTGACCAATTACATATGGTTTTATGTGAATTGCTTATTTAAAAAAATAATAATCAAAGTGAACAATGTTTTGTTGATTTTTCTGTCAGGTTTTCTCTCTCTTTCTTATTGACTTTTTTGTAATCTACATAATCTATATATGGTATTTTGTGGGGCAAATGTTTTGTCAATAGTTGCCTTTTTAATCCATTAATTTCGTTTTATTATGTTAATTTGATGACTAGTAGTTATTAATTTAAATCTATTTGTGGGTTTAATCCCCAACTCTGCAGAAAGAAAAAAAAGTTATTTTGTTTTGTTTAGAACCTTGTATTACTCCAAAGGCATGAATATGGTCATCTCTGTGGTCAGCTTAAGCCATTATTGTATTATTGTTTTACTGTTCACACTTTGACCACAGACCATTTTAATTGATTTTTGTGAATTAGGTGAGTATAGATTAAGATAATATTTTTTCCCAAATGGATAATCAATTGATGTAGTGTTACTTATTGAAAAACTGTAAGTTACCCACTGCACTGTTAATTTTGTGATAAATTAGGTTGGGGTGTATATGTATGTATGTATATGTGTATGTATGTGTATCAACTCTCAACCACACACATATATGTGTGTGTGTATATATGTATATATGTGTGTGTGTGTATATATATATATTTACACACATATATTGGTAAATGTGATTTTTTTTACAAAACATCTCTTTTAGCAAATATATCAAATGTATGAGAAATTAAAGAGAACAGTACTATAAACCCATACTTCAAAAATTACCAACTCACATACAACCACTTTTAACATATCAGCATATATTTCTTTCAATGATCCAATATCATCTATCATTTTATCTATTAGTGTTTTGTTATATCTTTGTAATGTATAAGTTTTCCTTTTATAACACATTCTAGTATTATATGATTATCACATCTAAAGTAGTATATTAGCATTAAATGTCCATTTAAGTTCAATTTTTGACTATCGCACGAATTTTTAAGTTTTCTATTAAATTAGAATTTAAACAAAATTTTTTATTAAATTAGTTTATATATTACTTTGGTCTCTTCCAATCAACAAGTTTTTCCTTCTTCTCTCTTGCAATGCATATTTTCCTTGTAAGGCATTTGTTGAAGAAACTAGTTCATTGGTCCCATAAGGAATTTCACATTTTGTATTTTGTTATTTTAAGCAATGGTTTCTTACTTATTAGAACAAGAAGCTTTAAAAAATCATAGAGTTTTAGGTAGTGAAACAAAGCAAAAGTTACCTTGATCCCATCAAAGTGAAGGTATCAGTTGAAATTTGTTCTGATAAAATGGATAAAGCATATGTAAAAAAAGATCTCCTTTTTAAGAGTTTATCTAAATGAACAGCCTTAATGGAGTTCCATATACCAGATTTTTTCAACCATGGCTCTACTGACATTTTGTGCTGAGCAATTCTTTGTTATAGGGGGATGTCCTATGCTTTACAGGATGTTCAGCAGTATCTCAGGCCCCTCTACTCTAGATATCAGGACCAACCCTAGTTGTGAACATATAAAACACTTCTCATTCATCTATTGCCATTGCTTGCTGTTATATTTTTATTCCTATTCTTTGTATTTTCTCATGATTTGTTATCAGTTCCTTTAGAACTGGGGCAATGTCTTCATTTACAAATTAAGGTTATGGATAATTATTCTGCCTTTCTCAAATGGTCATTATTAAGGCCAAATGAAATAATCCATAAAAACCCTCTTTGATCATTTTATGGAGTTCTAGTAAAAATGTTGGACATTTTTGGTTCTCATGTTTTTTGGTGTGCCTCACCATTTTTAGTAGTGTCTTGTGCATAGTACATTGCTATCTCCTCCTTTATTTCAAACTCCTTCATCTCCTTCATTTCTGGGTAGATGTCAATGTTTTCCCATTCTTTTCCCTTTCTTCATGCTGATTAGTCAATTTTCCTCTTGACTTAATTCCCACAGTTTCAAGTTACAGCCTTCGCACTATTATCTCTCAGTTTCTCACACAGTACTCTTTTTGTATCTCTCACATCCACCCTCCCTATTTCTGCTTTATTTACCTACACTCCTACTCTCCTCACCTTAGACACACTCCTAGTTCATAGCTCCTAATTTATGTTTTCCTCTTCCCTTCTATCTTAATAAATCTTTTCTGATAGTCCCTAAAAGTCTCTTGATATTTCCCCTTTGCATCTCCTAATCTATAATTTTTTTTCACTGTATTATTTTTGAGAAAAAATACTGAGTGTCTAAGTACAATAAATATTTTTTGAAAGGATAAATAAGACCTAGGTCCTGTCCCAGAGGATCCCAGAGAGGAGACATGGATAAAATTTCTGTGCTAAGAGGTCTTGTTATAAAGATGCTTCCACTTTGTGTTGTGAAGCTCACAAATGAGGCAAAAAATGACATTCAAGAAACAGGAGTTCCATTTTGTCTTAACAGACATTACCCAAAGAAGAAGTAGGGAGAAGGATTTTAGCTCCCCCAAAAGCTCATAATTCTTCAGTATTTCTTAAGATGGAGGTGAGTCTCAGAGAGAAGTGGAATTTTGTCCTTGTATATGTTACTTCATGCATGTTTATAGTTTTCTGATTGGACTGAAATCTCTAAGAGAGGTTGTACTATACATGGCATCTTATACTAGATGGATCCACTCAGTGCTGTTCTAACCATAATGCTGATGACATGCTGCAAATCAGACAAGATGGCACATTCAACTTTCCCATTGATTCTAGAAAGAGCAAAGCATAGGCTACTTTGGTGCCTCAAAATAATCATCAGGCGATTAAATTCATTTTTTAAAAATTACTAAGTGGAATTCTTTTTCACACTGAGTCATTTTTAGTGGACAGTTTTCAATTCAATGAAGATACTAGATTGTTCAATTTCCTTTTCCTCCCTAATTGTGTTTAGTAGAAGAGAGAAAATGTCTCAAATTATTTTATTTGTTGTTACATTTTCCCGTTTCTCTTCTTAGTTCCATTGTCTTCCTATCCATTCTCTTCCTTAATTTTTCCTCTCTCTCCGTCCCTTTCTCTCTCTCTTCCCTTCCCTTTCCTTCCTTCCTTCCTTCCTTCCTTCCTTCTTTTCTTCTTTCCTCCTTTTTTCCCCCTTAAAATTAGAGATCCTGTCTAGAAGACAACTGAGATCCCCCTGGGTGGATTTTTTAGTGCATCCTGCCATAGTGTAGGAGAAAGTGCTGAGGAAATATCCTGGAGTCTGTTATAAGAGTCTGAGTATGCCATAACATCTTCTAAAATTTTCCAGTGATTTTATAACAAACACCAGGCAGCCTTTTATGTGTAAGTTTATATGCAGTGGAGTGACTTCAAAGGAGGTGACTTCTTTTTCATCCAGTTGTGCACCAATCATGCTAAGGTGCTATTACTAGATTGAGATACTTGCTCTAAAGATCCTGAGTGGCTTGACTGATTGCCAGAAGCTTCAGTGGTGCTCTCATTCTTAACATGAGCATGTTAATACTGTTAATCTGAAAGGCATGCATCATGTTAAAGGATAAAAAGAATAAAGATCTCTCTTTTGTCAAGTTACAAAAGAAACAATTTATTACTAACTGTACTATTTCTTAGGGGAGCCATGGAAGGCAAATTTATTCTTTCTTTCCATCAGTTATGATGAGTGACTCCATGCACTGAAATGTCACCAGGAGCATCTTTCCCACATTGTATGCATTTTTTATTTTCCTCTTTCTGTATATTCTTTCTTTTTCCCACTTCTCTCCTTTACCTTGGCATTAAGGTTTTCTAACCAATACCTCTCTGCCTTACTCTCTGCCTTCACTCGGTTAATTGCCAAGGGAAGGTCTGAGTCCCAAAAGGCAGAAATCTTCAGTCTTACTGAGGACTTTTCTGCACATAATAAATCTTTTCTTAAGTCAAAATACAGTATTCTGTCCATGAAAAACTCTGACCAATTTGAAATACCTAATTCATTTTGTGTGTAATTGGACCTTCCTTTTTAATGTTATAACAAGCATCTATTACATTAAATTGATAGCTTGAAAAGTTCTGGATCAACATCAGGCAAACAAGGGCAGGAAGAGCTTTTTATAAGAGTTTGAAGGAGAGACCATCACTGTCTAGCCTTCTTCTTCTCTCCTCAGCAGTTCTAATTACATAGTCTAAATTCATGACCACAACTCTAAATACATGACCTGGTAGGAGCATCTCCGGGTAGAGTCTGTGGTCACAGGGACAGATGACAAAGCTTCCAGTTGCATCAGCTTCTTCCTGCTTCCCAAGAAATGTCCCTCTTGAACCACTGTGCTATCCCTCTGCTGGGGCAGAGGCTGAAGGACAGCTGGAAATCACTTTCCCTCATTGTCCCAGGATCTGAAGACGGGCATGAGTAGACTTTTCACCCTTCAGTGCCTATAATAAGCACTCCGCAAGAACCAAGTTTGAAAGCTTGGCAAGCCCAAACATGCCTTTGAAGGAATTAAAATGAAAAATAAAGTTGTATTTCAATTATACTTTGTTTCTATTTGAAGGGGAGGAAAAGTAGTTGGAAATAAAATACTACATTTTAAATGTTGTAAGTAAGCTTAGTAAATCAATACATTATACTCATACAAATATTATTTTCTTTAAATGCAATGAGTGTTAGGTAAAATATATACTGCATCATTTTGAGATATTTGCACCTGTAATTTTTCACACAGCTATTGAACCAAAGAATTCAATATGAATTTATTTAGTCAAAATGGTGAGCTGAAGGGTTCAAAGACAACACTTGAAACAATGTCAAGGTAAGAAGACATAGTCCAGATGCATGCTACCCCTTATAAAGCCAAACTCAAAATTATCTTGAAAATTACAAATTTGCTGAGTATTTTTAGTGTCATTCAAAGGAAAACCTAGCATTTGTACCATAACAGCAGTGCTTAGTTTTGAGTCTGGAATGTGGTCATCAATCCAGCTGAAAATAGGCAACAGCATCAGTGTTTGATAGAACAGAGACTGCATTGCAATTGGTGTGTGTACACAAAAGACTGATTCTTAGTATTGTTGGAAAGAGGGACTGCCACATCACAGACTGCTACTGTTCCAATGTCTCAGAATCTGCATGAGAAATAGAATAAATAGAACAACCATCCAGCAAAAACTTTATACAATACCACTTCAATCTCAGTGGTAACCCATCATTTGACCAGAATAAATAGGTTTCATGTTTTGCAAGTGTCCATATTTTTAGGTTCAATTTGTGAAATTAAGTATTCTTTAACTAATGGGATAAGATGGTGTCTCTTTAAAATAATACAAACAAACAAACAAAACAAAAATTCTTTTGAGCTTTTATTCCTACCTGAAAGAGCTTTGTGAACTGTGGGACTTGTACACATGAACACAGCACTATTTCTTTCTGTGATAGGAAAATTCAGCACAATTATGGCTAATAAAATCTTTTACTCTTATGGGAATAAGACATGGTCATGTTTTTCCCCCAAACAGCTGGATTCAGTGAGTTTGTAGCTGGGGAACTATCATTGAGGCAGGAGGTCATCCTGAGGGAGTGAGTTGACAATAATCAGGATTACATAGGACTCATCGGTCAAGAGTGAGCAGTGTAAACTAAAAATGCCTTAGACCATGACATCACTATCCAATGGACATGGCTTCCGTTTTCCCTTTCCCTGGAAAGTGGGAAGGTCAGCAATGCCTAACTGTACCAAAGGCCTTTTGAAGTACATAAGGTCCTGACTGTGACTGCAGCACAACCTTGGTATGATCAAACCTATTTTAAATCTTCTGCTTTTTTTTGAAATCGCTAGTGATTGGTGGTAAAATAATGCTGCAAGACCTATCAATAGAAACAAGAAATATTAAACAGGAATGATTTCAATCCATTTTGCATCAATGAAAATTGTAAATCTAAATTAAGTATAGCAAAAGAGAATATCTTAAGTAAGAAAAAGTAAAATTAAGTAAGAAAAGAAGAAATTTAGAAAATAGAGCTTGGCATGCAAGCAAGACGCCCAGGTTTCTGCTTAGTGCCTTTTATCTTATTTGCCCCATAATCTCCATCACACATTGCAATGTAGTTACCATTAGGGTATTTATTTTCATCAAAAATCATCCCCCCAAAATCACAGAACAGTTAAATATTTTGGCCAAAATCACAGATACACAGATAAATATGAACAAAAAATAAAACAGGAGGTATTAGTAGAAGTCAAGGGTGAGGGGCTAGCTCAGTGGTAGAGCACACACCTAGCATGTGGAAAACCCAGGGTTCTATCTGCACCACTCCAAAAAACAAGCAAACAAACAAACAAATGAAAGGTGAAAGTTGGGTTCAATTGTAGAAAAAGTGTAGAGTGATACTGAAATTGTTATGGCAGAATGTTGATGGAAAACTTAAGGTATGATGCCCTTGAGCACATAAACCAGGAGTCTCCAGAAAACTTAACTACTTTGGAAGCCTGGGGAAAGCTCCACTCCACATGTTCCCCCACAGGCATAGATGCCACACATCGTACCCCTTAAAACACCAGAGCTCTATAAAAGGTAGCAATCTTAAAGGTAAGTTCTCCAGTACCATTATAGGATAATTTGCCTGAAATCTTATACATTTAGCAAAATCATTATTATTATCTGTTAATACTTGTTTGTACATGTAAATTAGAAAACATAGTCTTTAGTTTTTGTCAAATAGAATGTGATAAAATGAGGAGCCTAATTACTGGTACAGATTTTAAAAATAGTTTGGGAATGGATTTGAAATTGTTAGGTAGGTCTTGCTGACTCCTTTCTGGTTATTCCTCCTACTAATTTGGTACCGCTAATTGGCATGGGCTTCTATTATAGAAATGTGGCCAGTGAAAAGGGTTATGAGTTATGTCTGCATTTTTTCTTTGCAATTGTAGGCATAGTGAATCTCAGTGGAGTATAAAGGGCAGTTTCCATCAGGGGCCACAGCTTTGCCATAATAGTTATTTCTCATGACTTGTATACAAACTATGGATGGACTGTTTTTTAAGGAACATACTCAAATCCTAAAGCAATTTACATTTTCAAAGATTCTAGTAAAATTGGCAAAATGTCAAATGTAGTAAGAAACTGGAAGCTGAAATCCTTCTCTGGTCTGTGTACACATTTTACTACTATCAAATTCTTCCTTGCTTCCTGGCTTTTTTATTTGTACATACCTTATTTTCCTACCAGTCTGATATTATTTAAAATTCTCAGTAGGCTGTGTAGTGCTTTCTACAGAAGTATGTTATCAAATACTTGCTACTAAAAGAGCCTTCAACATTAATGGAAGAGTGAAAATGATTTGTTCCTTCTATTTAAAAAGGAATGCTACAATCTATTTCAATGCAGTATACAAAATAATAGCTAGAATTGGAGCTTGTTTCAAAAGTCAGATTATAAAACAAAGATTGTAAAAGAACATGCTAAATGCATAAAGTTTTAAAATTCACAGCAAGTTTATAGTTTCATTTTCAAAAGTGCTATGAATTGTGAATGTATATATTCCCTAAACAGTGACAAAAAGAACACTCCAGGAAATTTTTTAAAAATATATTTGTGGAGAGCAAATATAAGTAACTGTATGAATTAAGAAGAAAAAGAAATGCAATGTAGTAGCTGAAGAAAACAGAAGTCTCCCATACTCTGGATGCTTTGGTTTATTTCATTTGAACATGTTTGTATTAGCATCAATCTGAGAACAAGAAGGAAGAGAAAGCATGCAAAGATTAGATCTGGTGTGCAAAAAACAAAATCTAGGTGACTTCAGAGACCGCAGCATACAAAGATGCAGGAAGAAGAGGAGTTGGAGGGAAAAATTTGGCTGCAATCAAAATCAACCAGACTCAGAGGCTTTTCTGAGATTTCAGGCAGCTCTAATTCTGAGAACAAGATGCCATAAGATTAGTTGTACTGGTAAACTCAGAATCATATAACATTTACTATCCTCACATCTGTATTTTCTGTGGAAGAATTCAAAGCTAAAAATTCTAAAGCACAGAAAAGGATGAATATTTATTATGAAAATGCAGAAAGTATCATGTTTCTGCCACTCTGCAAAGAATGACTTAATCCATGGCAGAAATCATCTATTCAAGTAATCCTCTATTCCCAGTATTATAGATCCTGGTTTGGCTTAATTGTCATGATCTAGTAACTGAGATTATTGCTAGAAGATTGCAAATGCTGAGCTCCTCTGTTGTAGGAAAGTGATGTGGGAGCTAGCTACCAAAAATTTTTTAAATGTTGAAAATATGACGATTTGCACGAGATGTTGACATTCATAAACTGAATATTCAAAGCAAGGAAGCAGTTGATCTGAAAACCATATGCCATATGCAGTGATTATTTATTTCCAGAATTCTACAATGTCATGCATAAAACGTGTGGCTGCTGCTAAAGTCAGAATAATGAGGCCTTTGAATGTACAAATTATTGAAACAAGTCCAAAGAATCTTTTTCAACATCACTAATCATCATGGAAATACAAATGCAAACCACAATGAGATATCACCTCACTCAAATGAGAACAATTACTATAAAAAAAGCTAACGATAACCAGGGCTGGTAAGAATGTGGAGAAAAGGGAACTCCAGCACACTTTGGGAGGAGAATGTACACTAAAGCAGCTAAAAGATGTTTCTCAAAAAATAGAAGTACCACAAAATTTATCAATGCCACTATTAAATATGGATCTAAAGTAAAGGAAACCAGTATATTGATAACATTTCCCCTCCCACTCACAATGACTTAGAAATGGAAACAATCTAAAGGTGTATCAGTTGATGAGTGGATAAAGAAAATATGGTACAGGTACACAATGGAGTACCATGCAATTGTGAAAAATAATGAAATTCTCTCATGAGAAAATATGGATGGGACTGGAGATTATTTTAATAAATGCAATAAGCCGGGAGTAGTGGGGAGAGAGATGGAGAGAGGTAGATTAATGTGTACTAAGTCACAGTTAGGAGGAAGAGGTTCTGGTGGGAACAGCAGGGTGACTATAGATAATAATAATGTACCACACACTTCACAAAGCTAGAAGAAAAGATTTTAAATATTTTCACCATAAAGAAATGATAAATATTTGAGAAGCAGAGATGTTTAACCTGATCTAAAGATTACACAATGTAAGCATGTATTGAAACATCCCATAGTAGTCCATAAATATGTATGATTTTTATCTATCACTTAAAATATATTCATTTTAAATTGAAAGAGTCTTATATGCAAAAATATGTAGAAAGTTGACAGGTAATTATTAACTAAAATCTTGTGTACATGAAAATAATGCATTTGATGCTACTGGTTTGACATGTGAGGAAGTTTTGAATGAGGAGAATTTTATTTCTAGGCCAATCCAGATGATAATTTTGAAAATTATGATGATCAATAAATAACATTATATTAAATCAACATTATATCAACATTATATATAAGGCAGCATCAGATCACTGGGAATGCATAAAATTAGTTCAACCTATACCACCTAAAAAGTAAATCAAATAAAGTTTTAGTTCAACTTTTACACTTAAAATGAAAAAGTATGAGCGGAGAAAGGGATGAGAATGATTAAGAATTAATTTTAAAGTACTATAAAATCATGAATTGGGGACTACTTCAAATAGGAGGTGCCTTAAACTGAAACTAAATGAAGGTGTGAACCTCATTTTTTGGTACTGGGGATTGAACCCAGGGGCACTGAACCACTAAGCCACATCCCCAGCTTGTTTTATTGAGTTTTTAAAATTTTAAGACAGGGTCTCACTGAATTGTGTGGGATCTCCCTAAATTGCTGGTACTAGCTTTGAACTTGCTCTCCTCCTGCTTCAGCCTCCAGAGCTGCTAAGATTACAGATGTGCACCTCCATGCCGTGACAGACTGAGTTCTCATCTTGAAAGTGTAGGAAACAAGCAGTTTCCATGCCCATTCTTGTTTTTGGTTGAATTTAGTTACTTTTAGGCAATGCCTTCATTTCTTTTCTGGCTGTTAGCCAAGGGCTGCTCCCATCCCCAAGATACCACTGCATTCCTAGCTATGTGTACCCTTTATCTTTAAGCAAGCAGTGGTGCTTTGAATTTTCTGACTTCCTCTTGAGCAACCATCTGGAGGAACCTCTCCACCCTTTAGGAAGTCGTGTGATTAGGACAGGCTCACATGGATAATCTCATCTTAAGGTCGACTGATTAAAACGTCAGATCTTAATTACATCAGGAAAATCTCTTCTCAGAGGTACCTAGAGTAGTGTTTGATTGAAAAACTGGGAGATATGTTTTCACCAGGGACCAAGGATTTGGAGGGATGATGTATGAGAATTTTGCCTATCACACAGTTCAAAAAGACATGACCTAGTTAAAATGGAGAAGAAGTCAGGAATATTTTATTGTATAGAAAATGATCAAACATTATGTATACTTTCATTAAATAAAAAGGGAAGGTTGAGAAACCATAGCCTCCTGAAAGACCTATAAATGAGTATGAGAAAAACAGGAGTACAGCTGATATTTTGAGGTATATAAAATAGACTAGATAATCAACATAACAGTAGAAGAATCCATGCTTCTCTTTTGGAACCTGGAAAAAATATGGACTCTATCGCAAAATAAAAAAATAAAAATGGTTAGGGATGTGGCTCAGTGGTTTAGCACCTGGTACCAAATAAAAAAGAAAAAAAAAAAAAAAGAAATTAACAATGGGGGAAATCAAGTACATAAGGAACCTGTAGCCTTTGGAGAAGTAATAGAGATTGGCTGAATATGTAGTTCAGGGTGATGAGCAGATCAAGAGAATGAGGAAAACTTCAGGGACAGGAATAGGAATGTAAGGATAGAAAAACACTATGAAGCATAAGGAGAATAACATGGTAAATTCAGATATTAAAAGATCATACAAGAAAAAACTAGGCAGCTAATCTTGAATTTATACCTAGTATCAAAACAAACTTGCATTTCTTCCTATCTAATGACACAAGTTGATTGTGATGATGAAGTGCAATTACATGATGGTACATGTGGCCAAAGGCTAGGAGACTCAAATAGTTCTTTTAGGCTTGTAATAGACAAAATTTATTGTGCTCTTTCTTTCCAATTTCCCTGTCTACAGAGGCAACTACTTTCAACATTTTAGCTGATTCTTTTGGTATATACTTCTGTACTTTAAATAGCACAACTAAATTGTTGCATCTTGACTCTGTTCTAGTTCAGGTCTTCTTTGTCTCCTGTTGAGATCATGAAATTTTTAACTCTTTTACTCCCATGCCTTCAGCTCCTACCATGTGTGTGCGCGCACACACACACACACACACACACTCTTCTTATTACAGTTGTCATAATATTGGTAAGATCAGTGTTTACATAATTCTGAATATATTAATGCTATTAATGCTATTTTTTTTTTGGTACCGTGGATTGAATTCAGGGGTATATGACCACTGAGCCACATCCCCAGCCCTATTTTTTTGTGTTTTATGTAGAGACAGGGTCTCACTGAGTTGCTCAGTGCCTTGCTGCTGTTGAGGCCGGCTTTAAACTCGCGATTCTCCTGTCTCAGCCTCCCAAAGTGCTGGGATTACAGGCGTGTGCCACCACACCCAGCTATAGGAATGCTATTTTAAGCCCTGTTGTATACTAAAAGTATTATTCACCTTCTGGACTAAAATATCCTCTTTTTGCCTGCTTATTTTTTTCACATATTTAGCACTAATTCAAATCCATCCTCTTCATCAGTTGTCTAAATCTCTCCTCTTAGAAAACAACATTTCACAAACAAAACATGTCTTTTGAAGACATCTGTCTTGAACACTCTGACCTGCTGCCATTCTGGGTTGATTTTCCTTTATGCCTGACCTTTAGTGACTGCTATCTTCCTGGACTTTCCATTTCATTATGATCCCAAAGATGCTCCTTGCTTTCCCCCTGCATTTCATACCATGCTTCTCTCTGTGTCAGTACATATCCCCTGCCTTTTTAAATGAAACTCTTCTTAAAATAGCTGCCTGTGAAAGGAATATAATGGATTTTTTGGGAGACACTGAGTGTCTCTCTCATTACCCCTGATTTATGGTTTGGCTGGGTATCAAGCCCTAGGTTTGAAATAATATTTGCTGAGAATCTTGTAGACAGTGCTCCGTTGTGTCCAATGCCCAGTATTGTTCTTGAGCAGCCTAAAGCCTTCCCAACTATGGATTCTTTTCATGGGTCCCATTACTTTCCCCTCCCTGGAAACAAATAAAATCTGATCTTTGCCTCTGATGTTCTAAAATTTTATATTAATGCATCTTGATATGGGCCAATTTTTAAAATCTATATTCTTATGAACCATGTTCAATTGTGGGAAATATTCATGAATTATTTAATTGATGATTTCTTCCTTCTGTTTTTATTATCCTCTTTCTAGCATTTCTGTTATTTGAATATTGTTACTTCTTTGTTCCTCTATTTTCTTGGAATTGTCTTCTCCTAATTTTCCACTTCTTATATTTTTCTCATTTCATACTGCTCCACATTGGGGTAGATTTTTTCCACTTTATCTTTTGAACATGTTGATAGATTTTTTAGTTCTGTTAAATTCTTCTGTAGCACCTTTTTTTTCCTGAAAAATCTCATTTTTTAATATCAATAAAGCATTTGTATATTTCCCCTGCCTAGACTTTATTTCCAGAAATGTCTTTCTTTGCTGTAAAAGTTTTGATCTCTTTTAATTGGAAGATTTTTTTTTTTTCACAGACAGGTGATGATCTTTAGGTATTTGTTAATATTTAAAAGTCATTTAAAGTTGATTTGGAACATTAATCTCCTAGATTGGGCTTTGTTACTGTGATCATCATTGTAAGTATGTCATTTTCTTGGAGGGAAAAAAATAAATTTGTTTTCTCTCTCAATTCCCCATATATGATCTTTTAATAGCTTGCATAAATATTATAGTCCTGGGTGCTGTCATTCTAGAAGGTAAGTTGAGGAGAGAGCTAGGGAATCAGTACTCAATATTGTAAGTGTTTATTTAATCCTCTGTTCAAAAGAATATTCCACACTCAAATATCCATCAGTCCAGAAACTGATCTTGCCCATTATCAATCTTTTGCTGGTGTAAAATACTCCTTTGAACACAGGCAATGATTGAGAAGATCCGAGATCCTAATTGTTTCTTTGTTGTTTTTTAAACTGCTTTTTTCACTCATCAGTTTTATTGAGAAATATGGTATACAACAAACCACATTTATTTAAAGGACATAATCTCGTGAATTTTGACAGTTATAGTCACCTATAACCAAATCTCCACAGATACAGGATGTATCAGCAAACCACCAAGATTCCTGAGCTCCCTTAAGTCAATTTTTCCTTCAGTCCTTAACTCAGACAGGGACTAGAGGCGATTTTGCAATGCATATAAATAGGATGCAGTTGGTAATCTCTTGTGTTTTCCTTCTTTCAGCATGATGATTTTGAGATTCATCCCAGTTTTTGCATTACAGTGAGTCTTTACTTATATTCCTGTTATATAAACATATTTATCTTATCAGTTTCACTAACGGATGAACACTTAAGCTATTTCCAGTTTTGGGCCATTGTCAATAAACTTGTCATGAACATTCATGTATAAATCTTGTATGCACGTGAACATTTCTTTCTCTTGCCTAGGTACATGCTTTCACTACTAAGAAACCACCATTTTTTTCAAAGTGAGTATATCATTTTATATATGACCTATATCCTTGTCAACACATGTTGTTATTTATATTTTATTTTATCCTTGCTAAGGAGTGTGCCGTTTTAACTGTTGCTTAAATTTTTTCAACTAATTATTCTCTTTTTAGTCCACTGGGCCTTTCCTCCCAAAAGAAAACTGGCATTACAAATTTTTTATTTTAAAGGGTATTTTTCAGTATGAATTAGGTTGTTTCTTGGCCTTTCTGTCACAGATTAAGGATTCAATTTTCCTAGATTGTTAAATGAAATACCATCTATCTATACATTTTCCATCCTCTGAAGTAGGCTTGTGGTTGTCTCTACTCTCTATCTTTATCTTTGTCTGTATGTTTTCACATTTTAAAAAGTCTCTTTATTTTTATCTTAGTGAATTTTTTGAGGAAATATAAATACATTATATTTAATTCACCATTATTATTTCTCAGCTATGTATTTAACACGTGTTTTTAACATTTAAAGTCAATGTCCAAAGATGAGATACAAGGTAAAACAATGAGTGTTAAGATAAATACTCTGGAAATTATAAAAGAAATGATAGTACAAGATATAGAATGTAGATTCAGAAAGGCATACACCTAAAATGGGGAGTCCCTTTGGAAAACTATTATTATGTGAGAATGATAGTTTGAAAAAGGGCCCTAAAGAGCAACATGGAAAAGACACATCCTATTTTTCAGAGATATGAGGGAAGTAATGGGAAAACTTTACTGTGGAGAGATATAGAAAATACAAAGCAACTATCTCAGTAAAGTGGAGGACTATTATGTAAGGAGGTATTTTGGTTTTAATTTAAATGAATGTGTTGTTGCAATAATAGCTTCTCAGGGAGTCCCATTTGATAGGAAATGTGCACTGATATTTTCTGGAATACATTTTGGATGATCGTATTCACCACTCCATGCTCTGAATCCCTTTGACTAAGTAACATGGAAGGAAGAGATGTCCCATAGGTAGAGAAAAGTGACAGACAATACATTAATCTACAATATGATCTCTTCTAAAGGGTTTTGAACCATAATTTCAAAGTGTCACATGTCTAGAGAAATATGATCAGAATGATGATATCCTAGAAAAAACAGGAATGTTTGAAAAAATCAGTGTTCAACATTAAGTAAATATTTAAAATGAGTATTATTACTACTATTGATTATTCCAAAGTTATTAGGTGAGAACTGAGATAAATGAGAATGTACTCTTAAGAGTGTGCATACAAACAGAATAAATCATCTTTTTTTTTTTTTTTTGGAGGATGGTACATTCTGAGTTGGGAAGGCTAGAGGTCTTTCTAACTCTCTAAGAACCAATTAATTAATCTCATAGCTAACATTATAGTTACATTTAGAACAAATTACCATGTCTGAGGGCTGAGTAACACAGCATGATGTTGGTTTTTATAAGGTTTAAGCTACCCATGTGAGGTTGTCTGTCTAAAACAATGTATTAATAAAACAAAAAAAAAGAAATATACAAAATAGGTTAAAATTCTCTAATAGTATTTTTAATTATAAATATTTTCACCCTTCATTCTTCAGATACCTTTAAATATCCATGATTAGAAATTAAACTAGAGAAACTTAACTTATTCATTACATTTCCCATTTGATACACAGAAAAACCAGTTGCAATTTTCAAATAAAACTACATAAAAAGGATTACACTTGGAATCTATTTTTGTACAAGATTAATAATTATTGCATGCTACTGATGTGAAGATAGAATAATGTGAGTAAAGTTCACAGTAAAACCATATCACAAACTAGAAAGATTAAAATGCACTGGGTAGCCACTTCTGGTAATGTTCCCCAAAGGAAATTCAGGCTAGATAAACATAGACAAGATTGGAAAACATGCACTTGATTAACACTAGGTATCACTTTTATCTGCTTTATCAAAGTTGTTGTTAAAAAAAAGGGACAGTTTTCCACTTTTAACAAAGGACAGGTTTCTTTTAATAAATGCCCAAGTGTAATAGAAGAAAATAGCAAGGAAGTTTTAAGGGTTTATTTTTATATATATTTTTAAAAAGAATAGAGTGGCAAAATGTAGTCTCTATGTCCAATTTTGATTGTTAACTACTATTAAATTATACAGTTTTTGTTTGGGTGTTTACTGGTTTTAAATGTATTTTCTAATATCTAAAGAAAAAATCTATAATAAAAATAATAATGATATTTATGTTTCAGATATGTATAACTAAAATAATCAAGAGTTGTAGGAAATACTGTAAATCAAATTACCACACAGAGAAGGTATAATGTGGAAGAGCTAGGTGTGGCAAAGCAATGTCTTTGAATGAACTGGGGAAAGGGACATTTAAGAGGTGTGGTCTTACACGGACAAAGGTCAACTAAAATGACTATAATTTTCCTGTTTGTAAAAAATGACATGCATCAATAATAGGCCAGCATTAGAGTTTCTTCCAAATAGTGAACTGTTAAAAACATGTCTGCAACATAGCTAGATGCTACTGTACTCATTCTTTATCTAGTGAAATTCATACATTAAAATTTCCTACTCATGAATAAAGTTAAAAAGCTCCAACATTTTATTTCCAAAAGTGATTCAGGGTTTGATACATATATTTCACTGCTGCTTCTGCCTTTAGTCCATGTAGCTATCAGATTTATGTTGTTGCTGTAATGGAGACCACTCTGCATCCCAGAGATCATTTGCTTAATAAATTTCACATTGCTATTTACCAAGTACTAAAACTAGATAGGGACAAACTGATCCACCCTGCAACTGGATGAATTAAATTTATGTTGCACCCACTACTAAAGATTAACTCATAGCTTTGTTAGTGGTCTACAGCATTCTACCTTGTAGAGCATTTCTGAAATACTTAGAAAGACTTGAAATATTTATATACTAAAGCATATATGTCGAGTATAGAACATGTTACATGAAGATAAAGAGGTAGAAATGGGAATTTATGATACAGGAAGAGCTTGGAAATTTATTCTTTTTTAGATCAAATTAAGTGCAAAGCTCCCATGCAAGAAATTTTCTCTTGATTCACAGTAAGATAAAGGATATATTTGATGTAATTCAAAGTTACTTCTCCATAGCCAGCAGCAAATCCATTAAAGTGCCATTCTGAGTTTCATCTAGACCCATCATCAGCATCCTGTGACATGGCCACTCCGTATAAACACATCTTCCAAATGCTGTACAAGTGGACAAAGATCATCTGTATGATCACATTTAGAGCAGGAGTGGTTATGTAATAATTCAGCTGCAGAAGTAGCCACAGGCATATTAAAGAGCACAACTAACCAATCGGTCCTGTGAAATTTTAAAAGGAAAAAAAGTTGGTAATATTCATTGAAATGAAAAGTTCAGCTTATATATTTGAAATAATAACAATCATACTCTTCAAGTACCTTATGCAGCTACAGTGTAATTACTTTGTTCTTGTTTAAAAATGTGTTTATTTTATTTAACAAATTTTGCGGATTTTTTCAAGTGATCAAACATATACTGTTTTTGGAAATTAATTTTGACAAATATTCTTTGTCTTAATTAGTTTTAACTACTTGAAGAAATCATTTGACCTGTCAGTTTTCCCATCTATTAAATGAGTAGATTGGACAGGTGAATTCTAATTCCTTTCAAGTATTACACAGACCTGGATTCAGAAATGTATGTAATGTTTAGCAAAAGGGTTGAAGTCATTAAGAAAAACTACTTATTGAGTGGTGATTAAATTTCAGTTTAACAAGACTATTTAAGGAGGGAGAAACATTGAAAAGAATGGATTAAAGGAAATTTTTTAGAGAAAAAATGCATCATGTTTTTCAAAGTTGGAAAACCGTACCAAAAAGTAACCCATGAGGATTAAATTTGAAAATCTAAACATAAGTTCAAAACAGCAGCACATGGACTAAGATAAAATATTTTCATACCAGAACAATTGATTACTTACAGAAAGAATCAATGCAATCTCTAGAACAGGTTTATAAATAATTTGCCATTCTAAATAGAATGGATTATATTCTTCCATGTTGGTAAATACAACTATTACTCATTATAAACTTAAACAGCAGAAAATTGAACTTAGAAATTTTCTAATGATGGGAACTAATTTATTTTGAATTATGTGTGATCTTGAAATTAAGAACTTTTCAATATGTAATGTATTATATTGTACATTATAGTACTCTTTAAAGAAATAGTAAAATATATTCTAAGCTCACTATAGTATCTGTAATAGACTATAGGGATAATGGGGATTGGATGAAGAGAAGAGAAAGAGAAGCTGGGGCAGGGAGGGAGCTAAGGAGAGTGAGAGAGAGAACCTTCTTGAAATCAAGAAATATCTAATAATGGGTAATAAGTCCATTTCCAAGAAATGTCATGGAATATTTTTCCCTTTCAGTTTTTAAGTAGACCAATGATTTTTTATGTAATGTTTAACATTTAAGCTATGATGATTACATAAAAAACAGGAATTTTTTTCTTTTTCTCATTTAAATGTTGTTTTCTGTAACAGATATATTGTCTTTTCCCAACATGGGAAAAAAGACATTTGAAATGCTAATATTAGAAAAGAAATGTTTTTAAGTATGGCAAATTTAGTAAAGAAAATAAAATTATTATTACGTATTATCTGAAGGTAGTAGGATGAGAATTACTATCATTGTATTAAAACTTAATTCTTTACCATTTATTTTTTCAAATAAGTCATTGGGGAATATTTTTCTTTAAGTTTGAGTTTATAATCCTCTCCACAAAAATTGTACCTGTAACATTTTCACTGGGCTAGGACAAAAAAGTTGAAGTCAATTTTTCCTGGAAGTAATTTGATTGTTTTCATGCGGAGAATTCCAGAGAGTATATGGCAAATAGCAAACATTACATAGTTTTGATTGAAGGACATTTAGTGCAATGCATATTCAAGATCTCATGAGAAGGAAACATCCATAATTTTATGGCAATCCAAAATCCCCTTCAATTCTCACTCTCCATGCCTCCCTTCCACCACTAACTTATATCCAGTGGTGAACAGCGTGTGCTATGCTAGGTGACACAATTTGGAATGAGGCACCAGGGTTTTGTTGTGACCTAACTGAAAGCTTTTTGCTGACAAACAACTCTGTATTAGGGAAACATTACTTGTGAATTGGTCAGCAGCAGGCTTTTCATTCCTTTAGATTTAGCTACTTAACTTATTTAGCCTACTACTATGTTAGCTATTGAATTATTGTTTCCAAAATATGACAAAACTATTTGCAGAAGTCCACTCCTCCAATAAATTTTCAGCCTACCATCCATTTTCTAAGCTTACCTGAAATTTATGTATTCAAACAACTTGAAGCACATGCTTTATAAAGTCTTTTGCCCTAAGGCTGCTCTGTGATGATTAACAGAAACTTCTTTGCCAGCAAATAGAATTTTATCCTTGTATTTTGAGGTATTCTGCTTAAACAGAAAATAACACTTGGAAAAATTTCCACTGAAATGGTATATTTTACATTGTTATGACAAAGTCTTAAAATGTCCTGCATAAAGTGTTAGTATAGTGCTTCAAAACAAAAGAAAGGTCATGGAATATTTTCTCCCTTTTAGTTTTTAAGTAGACCAATGATTTTTTATGTAATGTTTAACATTTAAGCTATGATGATTACATAGATTACTAATCAAATATCCGTCAAATATCTACTTGTTCTTTGAAGGTAAAAATCAAGAAGGACTTAATGTTCTTTCTTTTAAGAAGCAAAGTTAAATATAATCCCAGTAGAGAGTCTGAAAATGTCTAATATAATCTAGGGATATTTTTACACACTTTTCCAAAGAACAGTAAATATATCAATCTTTTACAAATAATCTACTTATTCATTTAAAAATACATTGTGAGTGCCTTCTATATGCCAGGATTTTTTTTTCTTTTTCTCATTTAAATGTCAAGCTTCTAATTAGCCATTTGTGGCTAATTAAAATTCATGCTATTTTACCAGAATTAAAAATTGTATTATCTTATAAAATGTTGTTTTCTGTAACAGATATATTGTCTTTTATAAGCTAAATTTGAGACTGAAAAAAATCAGAAGATACTGCTGCTAAAATTTAATCACTTTTTTCTTGTCACCATATTCTAATATTTATTGAAAGTTCCTTCCACTGTTCTGAAACTCTATGTGCAAAGTTTTATTTTCACTAAAGAGAGAAAAAAAACAAACTTAGCTTCTACTTTTATTTAAGGCCTGAAATTGCTGCAGTCTTTTCCCCCTACTTTTCCACTGGTAATATTGTGGTAATCAGTTGTGTTTGTCCAGTGTTAAGGACATTGCTCTCTCTTGATCTTTGGCTCCTTTTAGCAGTCTTGAACAAAGAAAACACTATATCCTTTGGAGACATTTTTTCCCTGGGCTTCCAAGACATCAATATCTCCCATTTTTTCCTTACCTCACTGGCTGCTCACCATCTCTTTTGGTGGTACTCTTCAATGTCCAATCTATATATTAAATGCCCAAGGGTAGTGTCCTAGGTACTGCTTTTTTTTTTTTCCTGGCCATTATCTTTTATGCAATTTCCTGGATGATCTTATCTAATAATGTGGCTACAAAAACATTTATATCAATGGATCCCGTTCCTATTAGACTAAATGCTGACTAGGCATTGTATGTCTATTAAATACCCCAAAATATTATGAAATATTTTATAACATTATCTTCTTTACTATTCCCAAAAAAGTTGGGAAAAAAAATTACTGATATGAATGATCTGTAGACATAATTAGAAAAAAAATCAAAATACTAACCTAACTCAAAGGTAGAGGAAAAGAAAAAAGGAAATTAATGTATAATACAACTATATGATTTAGCATTTAAATGTTTAGGTATATTTTTATTTAAAAGGATAATGTAGGTAATGTTTGTGCTTACTTGTAATAAATATATTGAATTTAGGAGAGGTGATAAAATCATAAGCCTTTACACACAAGAAGCAAATGAAATCTAGTTTTGAATGTTATAGTACATATAACTCACTTGTATATGATAAGAAAAAAATAGGAAAAATACCCCTAATGGAAGTAAGACAATTTGTCAAAAATAATTTCTGAATTGTTGAAGTGGAAACAATAAGCAAGTTTGATGTTCTGTAAAATATCTGTAAAATATTCTGGCTTTTCCCATTTGTATCCATTTAATTTCTTTCTTCTAATTGTTCTGTTTAGAGTTTCCAGGACTATGTTGAATAGATGTGGTGAAAGAGAGTATCTCTATCTTGTCACAGTTTTTAGAGGGAATGCTTCCAATTTTTCTCCATTTAGAATGATGTTGGCCTTGTGTGTAGCATATATAGCTTTAACAATGTTGAGGTGTGTTCCTACTATCTCTAGGTTTTCTAGTGTTTTGAACATAAAGAGGTGCTGTATTTTGTCAAATGCTTTTTCTTCATCTATTGAGATAATCATATGATTCTTTTCTTTAAGTCTATCTGATGCATTATGTTTATTGATTTTCATATGTTGAACAAAATTTGCATCCCTGGGATGAATCCCACTTGGTCATGTGCACTATATTTTTAATATGTTTTTGCATGTGGTTTGCCAGTATTTTATTAAGAACTTTTGCAACTATGTTTATCAGGGATATTGGTATGAAGTTTTCTTCTTCATGTGTCTTTGTCTGGTTTTGGTATCAGGGCAATATTAGCCTCATAGAATGAGTTTGGAAGGGTTCTCTCATTTTCTATTTCATGGAATAATTTGAGTATTGGTATTAATTCTTTTCTGAAGGTCTTGTAGAATTCGGCTGAGAATCTGTCTGTTCTTGAGCTTTTCTTGGTTGGTAAGCTTTTGATGGTATCTTCAATTTCATCGCTAGAAATTGATCTGTTTAAATTTTCTATGTCCTCTTGATTCAATTTGGGTAGGTCAAGACTTTCTATTTTATTAGAGTATAAATTTTCAAAATAAATTATGATTATTTTCTGTATTTTAGTAGTATCTATTGTGATATTTCCTATTTAATCACAAATTTTAGTAAATTGAGTTTTCTCTCTCTTTGATAGCTTAGCTAAGGGTTTATCAATTTTATTGATTTTTTCAAAACACTAACTTTTTGTTTTGTTGATTTTTTTTTTGTTTCAATTTCATTGATAAAAGCCTTGGTTTTAATTATTTCTTGTATTCTACTGCTTTTGGTGTTGATTTGTTCTTTTTCTAGGGATTTGAAATATAATGTTAAGTTATTCATTTGTTGACTTTCTATTCTTTCAATCAATGAGTTGAGTGCAATGAACTTTCCTCTTTCCTTTCTGTCTTCATAGTGTCCCAGATATTTTGATATGTTTTATTGCAATTATCATTCACCTCTATATTTTTTATTTCATCCCTATTTCTTCTGCTATCCATTCATAATTCAATAACATATTATTTAGTCTTCAGGTGTTAGTAGCTTCTATTTTTTATTTTACCATTTATTTCTAATTTCATTCCATTATGATCTGATAAGATATAAGGTATTATCTCTATTTTTTTTTTGTATTTTCTAAGAGTTGCTTTGTGGCCTAAGATATGTCTATTTTAGAGAAGAATACATGTGCTGCTAAGAAGAAAGTGTTATCATTTTTTTTTTTTTTTTGGTACTGGAGATTGAACCCAGAGGCACTCAGCCACTAAACCACATCCCCAGCCTTATTTTGTGTTTTATGTAGAGACAGTGTCTCACTGGGTTGCTTAGCACCTCGCCATTGCTGAGGTTGGCTTTGAACTTGTGATTCTCCTGTCTCAACCTCCCTAAGTGCTGGGATTACAGGAGAAAATGTTATCATTGATGGATAAAATATTCTATGTATGTCTTTTAAGCCTAAATTATTATTTGTATTTTTTAGTTCTATAGCTTCTTTATTTAATTGTTGTTCAGAGGATCTATCCAGTGGTGACAAAGGT
The DNA here is from genome assembly GCA_004024805.1 of Geosciurus inauris. Lineage (NCBI taxonomy): Eukaryota > Metazoa > Chordata > Mammalia > Rodentia > Sciuridae > Geosciurus > Geosciurus inauris. The sequence continues at coordinate 380,112 of PVHX01000131.1, forward strand.
GTGTTAAAGTGACTCAATAATATTGTGTTATCATCTATTTGAGTCTTGAAATTGAGAAGGGTTTGTTTGATGTATGTAGGTATTCCATTGTTTGGGACACAAATATTTATGATTGTTATTTCTTGATATATAATTCCCTTAAGCAATGTAAAATGTCTTTGTTTTTCTCTTATGATTAACTTTAGCTTGAATTCCACTTTATCTGGTATTAGGATATAAACCCTTGCTTGTTTATGAGATCAATGTGAATGATACAGTTCTCCTTATCCTTTTACCTTCAGTCTTTGTATGTCTCTTGGAGGTGAATCTCTTGGAGACAGCATATTGATGAGTCTTGTTTTTTAATCCAATTTGCCAGTCTATGCTTTTTGATTGAGGAGTTAAGGCCATTTACATTCATTGTTATTTTTGAAATATGATTTTTTTTCCTGTCGTTTTGATTGATTTCTGATTTTAGATTTGAATTTGTTTCTCCATTGATTTTTCTGTTCTTTTAGTGTAGTTTGTCCCTTTTCTGGTTTTTACTTTTATTTTTTCATTTCTTCTTCAAGAAATATTTAATAGAGTATATTTTGTAATGCCAGCTTTCTAGTTGTGAATTCTATTAACTTTTATCATGGAAGGTTTTTATTTAATCATCAATTCTGTAGCTTCATTTTGCTGGCTATAGCATTCTTGGCTGGCATCCATTTTCTTTCAGAGCTTGGTGTATATTATTCCAAGACCTCCTAGTTTTGAGGGTTCTAGGTTGGGAGACCCACTGAAATCTGGATTGGTTTCCCTCTAAATGTTCCCTGTCATTTTTCTTTGGCAGCCTTTAAAAGTCTATCATTCTGTATGTTACATATTTTCATAATAATGTGCCTTGGTGTGAGTCTGTTTTAATTTTGTATATTTGGGGTCCTGTAAGATTTCTATATTTGATTTTCCATTTTAGTCTTTAGGTTTGGAATTTTTTCTAATATTATTTCATTAGAAGGATTGTGTATTCCTTTTGTTTGTACCTCTGAGCTTTCATCTATCCCAATAAATCTTAAATTTGGTCTTTTCAGTTTATCCCATATTTCTCAGAAGTTATGTTTATGGTCTTGTAACATATTTTCTCCATGGTCAACTTTGTTTTCAAGATTATATATTTTATCTTCATTGCCTGAAATTTTATCTTCCAAGTGATCTAGTTTGTTGGTGATGCTTTCAATTAAATTTTTAATTTGGTTTACTGATTCCTTCATTTTGAGGATTTCTGCTTTTTTAAAAAAATAATTCTTTATTGAACTGATTTTTCACTTACTGCAGTTTCTCTCTGATTTCGCTCCTTATGCTGTCATTTACTTTGCAGATCAATTTACCTATGTACATTCTAAACTCTTCTGATATTTATTCCACTGTGGTATTGATGGATTCTTTATCTTGGTTTTTTTGGGTGATTTGTTCCCTTGCTTTTTCATCTTGTTTTGTGTGTCTACCCATCTAAAAGTATGGACCTGAGACAGCAGTTTCTACCTTTTAAACTTGTAGTGTCCCTAAAGGTTTCCAGTACCTCACTGTTTAGGAGGAGACAAATAATAACAACAAGCAATAGGAACAATATACAGCATTCATCCAAATAGTTCCTACTATGATGTCTACAATGTTAATTATAACAATAAACAGAAATGATATGATCAATTATTGCCTACAATAAAAACAGAAAGTTTACAACAAGACTTACAATTTCAAATCATGGACAGAGAGAACAGAAGTGATATAGGATGTGATGATTATGAGGGATGGAGAGAAGATAGAAGTAAAAATTAAAGGAAGAGTAAAAGAGAGAAGAGTAGGGATTGGATATTAGGAGAAAAAAAGAGTAAAAGAGAATCTAGAAAAACAGGTAAGAGAAAAAATATATAAAGTAAAAATTTAAAAATTAAAAATAAAAATGAAAGAATATAAAACAAAACTAAAATATACTAATCAAACATCCTAGTCCTTAAAAAACTGGTACATGAAAAATAACTGGCTTCAAAAATGTTAGAAATGAGGGAAAAAAACAAATATGAGTATATATAAATGTCCATGTACCATTAAAGTCACAATTAAACAGAAAAACAAAAAAAGGAAAAAACAGAAGAGAGAGAAAATAAAACTCAATGAAGAGTTAAAGAATTCTTTCCATTAGAGAATCAAAAGAGTCTCAGCTTCTCTTCTCAGCAGTTTTAGGTGGAGTCATATGGAGTATGGTGTTACATCCTTCAGATTGTTGGAATGAGAGAGTTAACCCTACAGGCAGAATTCCAGGAGGCAAGGTTTAGGCTTAGGTGGACTCCAGGCTCTTTGCTGAATACCAATTGGTCTGGGGATTTTTAAATCAGTGCAGTTCCAGGGCCCAGTAATTGCTGGACCATGCTAGAACGATACCCCAGGGATCTCCCTAGATTCCACTCATGTAGGAGAAGAGTCAATGTTTAGTTTTCTACATCACCTGAGGCCCCCACATTTCCTGGTCTTGGGTTCAGTCTTCAAACTCAATCACTCCCACCCCTGCCCTTCTGAATTCCCTGCCAGATGCATCTCTCCCAGCTGGTCTTGCAAGCAGCCACATTGGAGGGTGAGGGGTAGAGCCCAATGGGTTTCCAGGATCAGTTGTCCCCCATATAAACCTCTCTCCATGTTTGATTTTCTCCTGGTCACTTAAGCACACTCTATGTCATGCAGTCTGTGTTTACTGGGCCTGTATTTCAGGCCAAACTTGGCTTGTCAGGACTTGGCTCCCTCCGCTGCCAGCCCCTGCACCACAGCTGCAAAATTGTTCCTTCCTTTGTCCTTCACATACCTATAGATGGCAGCTTCTTTCCTGAACAAGAATATTGTGCAGCATGTCTTTCAGTTTACCGGGACAATGTCCTTTATCTCTAAATGCTCTGTACCCAGACATACCTCAGGCCTCCTAAAAATGCAGGTTGCTTTAATTACCTTATCCTTCCCCTTTGCTCATGGAGGGACTGCTGTGGCTGGTGCTTCTGGCCCAGCCATGACAATGGCTGTGCTGCTAAGAATTTCTTCCTCATTTTATTATATCCAACCTCCTAATTCCCTGATCTGCTTTGAATGTCCAGTTTTAAATTCCAGTGAAGCTCCTTCTTTTTTTGTTCATCTACCTTTCTGAGAAGCTGCTTGTCTGTGCTCTTGGTTTCACACCATGGAATAAGCAGGAAAGCAACCTTCTCTATTTCATCATCTTCTTGTCTTCATTTTATAAACAACCACCAGACTGAACTTTTTAAGACATGAATCAGATCATAACACTCCTCTACTAAAACCCCACAATGAAGTCCCAAGAGTCTAGGTTAAATCTCAAGTTTTCCCCTGGGCTGCATGGTGTTTGGTGCTCTGACTTCATCCTATTTGCCCATCCCATCATATAAATTCTTCCTTTGCTCCATTACCTTCTGGCTTCATGTTTGATTATTTATTTATTCATTATTTTTGTGCAAACCCTTTCTTAACAAGTACGTTATTACTTTCTTTTCCAAAAATATCTCTTGCCATAGCTTTCTGCTTGGTTTGTTCATTTTTATTTTGCAGTTCTCTGGATAAAAGTCACCCCTCTCTGTCAAGTCTTCCCTAGTCATACTCTCCATTATTTTTGATCTATTTTAAATGTGCTTACATTATCATTATTTTCTGTAATTTGGGGTTTTCATGCTTATCATATTTTTTTCCTACTAGAATGCATGTTCCACAAAAGAAGGAAAATTATCTGTCTTGCTCATTTCTATGTCCCCAGCTTTTAACACTTGGTAGAGGCTCAATGAAAATCTATTGGATTAATAAAAACTTCTAAAACTATTTCTATTAGTTACATGTTGAGAAGTATTCCAAATTATTCAAAGTATATTGTCTTTTAAATATATACTTTTGGAACATTAGAAGATTAAATCATTTCTCATTGTTCCTAGTTAAGTAGATGATGGAAAGTTATTGTGTGTGTGTGTGTATGTGTGTGCTTGTGTGTGCATGTGTATGTGTTCTATATTGATGATATGAAAACTAAAGGTGTATTTTTTGCAGGGTGACATTATGATCTTTTAGAGACATACAAATCATGCAGTAAGTTTTCTCAGATCCAAATCAAGGGCCATATGCTTACATTCTTTTATGTTAACAAATGTCTTCTCTTTTTCTTATACCAAAGACTGATTGATAATTTAAGTCAAATATGCAGATTTTCAAATAAGATCTTCAAGTGGGGAAATAAGAATGAAAATAACTATTTTCCAATGAAATCTAGTGCCCTCCACTACTTGAATCTTATGATACAACTCTAAATATACCTTAAGCATCATGAAGGAAGGCGAGAGCAGGTATGTAAGAAATGGAAAGGAAGAAGGGAGCAAACTGGAGAGACAAAGCAGAGATGCACTTTTGTGAATTTATACATTGAGTAGACTCAGTAGGGAAAAGATTTAGAATCCACCAACAAATCTAAAACACCTTTAAGCCACTTCTATCACTTAGTCAAAATATTTACAATTTTTAAATTTTCTTTACATTTTTAAAATACTTTATTTTTTACAGAATTTTTAGATTTCCAGCCACTTGAGCAAGCAGTGCAGAGAGGTCCTATACACCCTCTGCCTCTACACATACACAGCCTCTGCCTCAGCATCTTGCACCAGAGTGGTACATAAGTTGCAATCAATGAGACTACATCAACACATCATTATCACCAAAAGTCCAGAGTTTACATTAGGGTCCACCCTTGGTGTTGTAAGTTCTATGGGTTTTGAGTGATGTGCTAATGTATAACCATATTTTCTTGACCTAAAAGTCCTCCATATATCACCTGGTCATATCTTCAAACAGTGTTGTTTTTTTTTTTTTAACCATTTCCACAATTTTGCTTTTAGAGAATGACTGGTAGGTGGAATTATACAGTGTATAACCTTTTCAGATCAGCTTCTTTGATTTTGGCAATTATAAATACAGCTGCTGTAAACATGTATGTGAAGGATTTTATGTGGAGATATTTTCAAGTCATCTGGGTAAATTCTGAGGAGTATTATTGCTGTTTCATATGGAAAGAGAATGTCCAGTAAGAAACTACCAAACTGTTTTTCCAAAGTTGCTCTGCCATTTTACATTTCCACCAGCAATGAATGAATAATTTCTATTGCTACATAACCTTACCAATAGTTGGTGTATTCAATGTATTGGATTTTTATCATTTTAATTTTAATAGATATGTAGAGTATCTTATTGTTGTTTTAATTTGCAATTACTTGATGACATCATAGTTGAACATATTTTTGTATGTTAATTTTCTATCTACCTTATTGGGTGACTTTTCAGTTCACATATCTTGCCAGTTTTAAAATTCTGGTTGTTAATTTTCCTAGAGTTTTGAGAATTCTTTGTATACATTGAATCATAGTCTTTTATTAGAGGAAAAAGTCAATATTCTGACTCATCGTTTCATTCTCTTGACTATCTTATACAGAGCAGAAGTATTTAATTTTAGGGATATCCGGCTGATAACTTATTTCTTTCACAGATTGTAGCTTTGATATTGTATCTAGAAAGCCATTACTATCTGAGTTATGCTGATTTTCTCCTTTATTGTCCTCTAATATTTCTATAGTTTTGAATTTTACATTTACATCTATGATCTATTTTTTATTTTTTTGAAGGTCTGTATATCAGCTTTCTTTGCATCTGAATATCCAGTCATTCCAGTGTCATGGCTAAAAAGGCTCTCTTTTCTTCACTGTATTGCTTTTGTTCCTTTGTTGAACACCAGTGGAGTATGTTTATGTGGGTGTAATCCTGGGCTCTCTGTTTTGTCCCACTGATCTTCCTATTCTTTACCAATACAACACTGTTATGATTACAATATGTTTGTAGCGAGTATTAAAGTAAGTAGTGTCAGTTCTCTAATCAGTCTTTTTCCTTTTCATGTAAACTTCAGAATGCAATACTCTTTGTTTTTTATTATTCATTTGGATCTCTCATGTTTATATATTTTTACATATGTATTTTTATTCACAAAATTACTATTGAAAACTTTTTATTAAATGGTATATTTTAAACATGAAGATGTATGACTTTGGAGAGGAAGTTCTCAATAAACATTAACCATGATCACCATCGTTACCAACAGTAACAACCTTCTCCATAGAGGTAGAAACAATGCTTAAGTGACTAACCCAGTATCACAGTTGGCCAGTGTAGGAGGACACAGATGTGGGCCATTTGATTTCAAGGCTGGTGTTCTGGTTACTACTTCATGATATGGATGTTGAAGCTGTAAAAACACTCTAAAACCATTTTTCCAATCCTTTATTCTTTTGGTGAAACTTTTATGATACCATGTAGGATATAGCAGAAAACAGATTTTGAAATTAACTGAAACTCGGCTCCTAAAGGTAATATTATTTCTCAAGTGTATATACTATTGTGTAGACAAAGAAGAGTAAGGTCTAAATAATATTATCTAATAGAAAGACTACTTATACAAAATGTTCTAGAAACTTCAGGAGTATCCAATGGATAAATCACTTGATTTTTCTCAGATTCAAATAAGGCACTGCATGAGAATTCTTTAAACATTTTAAAGTACAAGTATGCTACATTATAATAATCAGTATGTCATTTTCCAAATTATAATTGTTTAGTACTTGGACCATAATAACCTATCAATAAATATTTGATGAATAAATGAATGTGATATGTTCATAATAGCTTTTACTACTTGTTATGTTTAATATTACATAAATATGTGAACAATAAAAACACAAGGTAATAAAATAGTTTTTATAGGGAATTTAATATATAACCTATAATTGCTCTGTTAAGTGAACTATAAATTTATTTTTCATTAGATTATATAATAGAGGCTATTTTCATTTTATTAAATATATTTATAAGGTGTTATTTTTAAGTATTTATACTATAATTAATGTATAATATTACATTACTATAAATTACATTACTAAAAATTACATTACTATAAATATTAATGCAATATATGCATATATTGCATTAATATTTATAGTAATGCAGTTTCAGATCAACAGAATAATAAACAATGCAATAGTCATAATCTGAGAGAGATTTGAGTTTTTACTGAAATTTCCAGTGCTAATAGCCTTTTTTGACTTCAACTATAGGGAAACACTTGCACAAATGAATACTTCTTAGTATAATCTTCTCCTTCCATATTACATTATGTTAGAATTAAAAACTGAAATTCACTATGGCTGAAAGTAAAAAAAAGAGAGTGAATACATTGCAAACTAATTAAAGAGGGCCACTTAAATCATTTTTCATATTAAAATATCTCATTTTTATAGGTAAAAAAAGTGGAATCTCTAGTCATCTATTAGGAAAATAATGAATATTAAAAATAAAGTATAAGATAAAATTTCTGAAAATGAATTATACTATTTTAGAATAAAATCATGCAATTTATAAGGTAACCTTTGTAAAGGAGATGTGTATTAGGGAAATGTTGAGTGGATATATTTGCAGGTAACATTCCATCCAATTCTTTTCTGGCCCTCCAGAGCCCCAGGAAATTTTGAATACAGCATGCACTTTCTAAACCTCTCCTATCGTATGGTCTGCCCAAAGCAAGGATGAGATCACTGAACCATAAGCGACAAAACCTCGCTATTGACTTTGCTCGCCTTTGAGATCTCCAGAGATCTCCGGGGCCTGCAGAAGGCAATGGTGAGAAGTTCCGGCTGTTACTCCTACTCTGTGAGAATGCCTCCAGGGGACACAGTTTTCCTTCCATGGGGGGGGGGGGGAAGAAGAGAAAAAAATTCAAAGAGCAATATTAGACTTTGGGGGAGAGTTTGTGCCAGAGTGGAAGGGGATAAAGAATTGTTTTGAGTGGGAGTTCAGGCTCTCACTCCATCTGCTGATTTCTGATCTGGAAAATACTGTTGTGCCTTTATTCCTTAAGAAAGACAAGCGTGCATCTCCTGGGAAGATGCATATATTCACAGACACTCATATATATGAGTAATTATATAACTACTTACATATTTAAAAGTTACTTTGGGTCATTTTACCATAGCTATAAACCTGTGGAGAATTTCTTTCCATTTCTTTCCTAAAGATTTGGGACCAATGTTTATTTCACTGGGAAAGTAAAAAAATCAGCTATAGTTTGCAAATGGGAAGTTTTTTCTTGTTCTCTCCTCTTTCCTCTTCTTTTTCTTTCTAAGCTGGGTAGTGACACATAAATATTAATGAAATAAAGTTCTAAACACAGTGAAGGTTAGTAGTTATCCTAAATGCACATTTCTTCCTGAGAGTCCCACCAGCTGTAAGAGACAATGCCAGTGCTCACTAGCAGCATGTCTTTTCATCCTGGGCCATTGGCAAGACTCAGCTCAGAGTCTTTGCAGGTAAGTGGGGCTTGTTGGCCAACGGACTATGGCAGAACTGATGTACCTATCTCAAGATCTGACCTCTAAAACACTCTTATTCTATGTTCTTTTTCTTGGCACTATATCCAACCAAGTGCAGAAGATTCCACTGAGAAAGACAAGACTGTAGGCAGAAAAATATGAAAGAGGTCTGAGTCCCTGGATAGCAGTATGTTTTTTACCCTAGTGCCCTGAACATTGAGAGGAACAAGAAATAAATATTTATTGTGTTAAACCAAGATTTCTAATTAGTACAGAAATTCAGACAGAACCAGTCTCTAGGGTCTGGGTCTCTTCTCCACCTTAGGAAAAAAAAAACTCAGATAAATAAAAGATTGAAACTTGAGACTTGCAAGCAAAATGTGGCCTTTCTCCTGAAGTTATCCTGATAGGGACTGTGAGAGATCTACGCAGTTCTCCACAAGTACTGTTGAAGTCTAAAGTCATTTATTACCACCAGTACAGCAAAGATTGTTTTCCAACAAATTGAGACACACGATTAGTTAAGAATTCTAACTTCCTCTGTTATCACTTATTATTTAGTAAATATCTTTTTGAATCCTGCTATATGCTAGGCATTATAGTAAATTGTAGCAGATATGAAGACTAGACTCCAGCACCTAGCACAGTATTCTACAAACAGTAGGCACCCAAATAATTTGTCTGTTTCATAAAACAGATAAACTTACAGAAAATTAAATCAGTATGACATAGGAAACCATATTGGTGCTTCCCATTGCCCTTGGCATAAAAAGGACACCCTAGAATGAGAAATGCAAGAAAAGCTTCCGATAGCCAGTATTTTGAGCATATATAATCGGCTGTAATCCACTCTGCTGTGAATGCTCTCCTAGGATGTGAGACATTTCCCGTGATTGAGTGACACCAGAGATAAGCAATCAGCAATATATGGCTAGCCTTGTCTTTCCCTTTCTGATTAACTGTTGTTTATTTATACATACATATATATATACACACACATATATATATATAAACATACCCCCATAACCTAACATATAATTACCTATAAAGTAATTGATTTAAGCTCCCTGAGATATTTCACATCCTGATATTAGCACAGTCAACTTACATATCTTCCTCATTCTGGCTTTGAAAGAAATATTGATAAAAAAGATGAAAACTTTATGAACTTATTAAGTTTTAAACTTCAATTTTATTATTTCAAATAGTTTCATTAAAAATCACATAAGACTAAAAATTCTAGCGATGTTTTTATTTTTAGGTGAGGAAGCATCTAAATAATATTATACTGTGTTTAGATGACAAGAAGACAACAATTATCAAACTCTTGAGAGTAACAGAATGTATTCTAAGCAAAGCTCACTTATAAGAAGGTTCAAAATAGGATAATTTTAAATCCTAATTTCCATCCTTTAAAAAAGGAATCAATTATTTGTATAAATACTTCATACAATGTCATTCAGAGTATTTATAAAGTCTTTAAGGGAAACTAGCAAAGACAACTATGTGTTTGGATAGTTTTCCTTCAAAAAGGTACATGTACATATTGATATTTATATTGATATAAATATCATTTAAAACATTAAATTTAAATTTATAAATAGAGTTTATAATTTAATTTATTTTTATGTGCTTCTTTTGAAACCCATAAAATAATTTGAAACACTTCCTACTTCACACTTAAGTCTTGTATAATAATTTTTTATTTATGGATGAGGATAATCACAGTAAATATTAACTTAGACAGATTCAAACACTGCTGCAACCTTTCCACATCATCTCATCACTGCGAAACACATAAACGCTCAGCAGTGTTTGTCGTTACTGCCATGAGGCATTTTTGTAGCTTCAAGAGTGGCTTCAGGTCTATCTGTAGGAAGTCTTTGATTGCCAAAAGCAGTTTCATCAACACTGTAAATTAAAAGCAACCTTCAAGAGGCTTTTAGACATGAGTAGGCTTTCTGGGGCAGCTCTGTAGGAAAACTGACTGAAAAAGATGAACTATTCACCAGATACAGAGTTGAATAATTTATGTGTGGTGAGTTCAATCTCTTTTTACACTACTTTTCTCACTGCACATTGATTAAAATGTCATTAAAAATAATGAATGCCTAAATATATGAGTGTTACCCAAATTATTTCAATGCCTATTTTCTTAAAAGATCAGAGGATTTTCATAAGAGGTAACATGGTAAAAGACTCGTTTTCTTGTCTATTCTGGGTGTTAATGTTGTGCTAACTGAAGATGTACCCATCTGAAGCCATGTGAACTGGCTGTTGAGAAAATTGGAGAATCAGCATTTGGCCACATGATGAACTAGGTCATAGTCTGTCATTCGTGTGTTTCTCTAATGTGTCTTTATCCAATCCCAGGAATGATGTAAACTTTCTATTATTATCAAATGTTGAATTGACCATTCAGGAAATGCCCCCATGTGCTATAATTTGGTATTCCATGAATTAGTTTTCAATCTCTGTGCTATCCATCTGTAAATACTATGTCACCACAAAAAATGCTAGTTTTGAATTATTTTCTTTCTCTGTCATTGGAAAACTATTCATCAGATAATTCAGACAAGGAATACTGGCATAATTAGGCTCAGATATAGTGTTTCTGTGCTTCTCTCTAGTCACAGGACTTTCCACTAGTGTTTACTTAGACCATGAAGATGACCCATTAGCTTTATTTTCTAATGAGGTATATGCAAAGGTGCTCTCTCTTAAGTAAATGTCTCTCAGTGCAGGATTCCTTCCAGTTCAGTACCCACATCCTGTGTTACCAAAACTTTAAATTTGAAATAATTGAAGACATGGAAATTGATTTCAGAATGGCCCTATCTTTTAAGAAAACTCATCACATATTTCTTCTTGCCCTTCTGGTTTAACAACCTGGAATATTTAAGGTACCATCATAATCACCACCAGCAAAAACAGTAACAGTGTAACCAGTCAACACAAAAATGCGTTAAGTAGATTCAGTGATGTTTTTTATTGGACATCAAGTCAGACCATTTCTGTTGATGTCTTGATAGAAATCTAAATACATGTATTTAATTGCATATTCTGAGATTGAATAGACTCAAAATCTGTTACTATAATCTTAGGCCTCATGGTGTATTTCCTCTTGAAAACAATCATATTTCTTACGTATACCAAGAAATGGAAAGATTCACATAAATTTCATGAAAACTTGAAGTTTATGTATTATGAATACAATAAATGGAAACAAATAGATGTAGTCTATGTTTTGAAATATAAAATACCTTCTTTACAATGACGTTTTTATTAAAAGTACCTTTTTAAAAATATTATAATTTTTTGAAATTAATACTTCAAAATCATGTGAACACTTGGCACCAAAGTGTAATCTGATCCTTGGAGCAGCATGAAAAACCTAGCCAAATGTAAAAGGGAGACAGATTTAGTACTTCAAGGGCATAGCATTTTAAAAATAAAAGTTTTTAGTAAATTTTAGTAACATCAAGACAAATGAGCTTAAAAACATATGTGTATGTTTTTACTTGTGAATGTGTACATATATATATGTGTGTGATTATTGATCTTTCAGAATTGTCTGATTACTTGTGTATATGATTTTATTAATTTGTCCAAAATACTTTAAAGTTGGTATTATAAATTTCATTTAAAAACTTAAAAATACATATTCAGTGATGTTCATAAACTAAGTTCTGAGATAATAAGTGGCTGCATTTGGACACTAAGTGGAGTCTTCAGGTGGGTGAAAGCAGTGCTCTTCCTATCAACCTTGCTTTATTATGGAACTTAAAATCAACAGATTGAAACACTACAATTTTAACATAATGGTTTTTGTAACTCAACTTTTGTATTAAATACTTATAAAAAAGCATAGGGTAGGCAGGAGCAAGATCAAGATTTTCTTTGAATGTGAGCAAATGTTGTTGAGCTATGGATGGGTAGGACATTCCATAGTTATCCTGTACATTATTTTTAGAAATTAGGTCATAATAAATAAAAATTAGAAATTAAAATCTAGTCATAATAAATATCAGTTTTTATACCATTGGGGTGAGTTTCAAGACTAAATTAGCTCTAGATTTTGAAAGTGGAGTGAGTGTTTTCAAAAATTCCCTTCCCATCATCACTGTCAATCAGATCATGAGAAGGGAGCCACTTTGGCAAAGAGAAGAAACATAAAAATTAATTTAAGCTATTAAACACACTTCATGTATAAGGACTTAAAATACTTTTATTCACTGAGAATAAGGTGTTTGAAGGGATCAAAATATAGGATATTGAAAAACAATTGGATGTGTCACTTTTAATAAGAATTTTGGGCAGATTTGAACATGATGCTTGTTGAATCCTAACAATGATGACATAGTAATTGAAATTTCTGTATTTTAAAAGATGTCTGAAATGGTAACAAGACTGAAGTAATGACCAACACTGGGCAACAAGTTGACCAAACAGTAAAACAACATAATTATTTTGTAAAAGCAAGAGCAAAGAAAACATGTCTCTAATTCATTATTAATTACTTTGATTAATGTAAGAATATAAGACTCAGTTCATAGGAAATCATTTTAGTCATACATATTTAATATGACAAAAGGAAAGATAAACAGCAACAGCAATGATAATTTTTTTCTCATGTATTAACAATAATATTTTAGTCTTGTGGTTTGTCTTTCCTTTCTTTCCCTCATAGACATAATTATATACATGGAGATAGGTATTTTATTGTATGCAGCCAAAATAGTCAATCTGCTTAACTTAACTTTTTCCCCAATATTCTTGTTTTGCCTAACAGACTTATACTTCTTTAAATTCACATTTTCTTCATATTCTTTTTAGTCCTTCCCCAATTTGCTCCTCTTCTATTTTTCAACATATTCAATTTCTCTCTTACATTCTAAAATCTTATTTAAAAGTTTTATCTTTGCCTTCTGCAATTCTGCCTCATTCTGTCTAGTTCAATGTCCCTAGTCTCAACCATGGTGTCTATAAAATCAGTGAATAATAGAATATTCAGTAGACTTTTCAGAATACACATAGGATTCAAGAATATGTCTTAAGATGTATAGTACAGAGCTGGGGGCACAGTGGGAGAGAGCCCCCTCTTAGCATGCATGAGTCCCTGACTTTGAACCCCAGCACCACACACACACACAATCTACAGTGCAAAAAATTATTATTTGTTTAGGTAAATATAAAGAGCATTGAATGCAACTGGTAACCACAACTTTTGTGTGTTTTATGTGTGAATGTGTTTATAAAAATTTTTTTTATAAAGAATCTATTAATATAGGTAAAGGAAACAAGTTACTTGTTCAGAGTTTATTGAGACAGAGATAAATAAAATATCCTGCACAAACAAACCAAAATATCTGTGTGTGACATAGGAATGTACAGAAAGCATGAAAGTATAAATGGCAAAGATGAACTTCCTTCACTAACAACCCAGACCATCCTGCTTATAAGTTTTGAGTTTTTCATGTATTTAATGAAAAGAGAAAAAACTGGAAGACATGAGAAAGTTTAAAGATCCTTAAAGAATTTGAAATATAGGCTCTTTGCCAGTTCTTCTTCAGCCCATTCTAGACCAGACAAAGAACTGCATTTAAAGTACAGTATGAGAAATGTTTCTGATAAAAGGAATTGTTCCCGCTTTACAGAAGTCAAGTCCCAGGTCCTCAAAGTCATTAATCATAGAATCTATCTTGACTTGTTTGGAGTTTTGTATGCTTGGTCTTCTCTGTATCTTCAGAGGAGATATTTAGTGGTTTCATGTGGTTTACTCCACAAGAAACTGTCTTAAGTATCCAGTTGCACCAAAAGACTGTGATCCTCCAAATACTATTAAAGACCTGTACCTTCAAAATTGAAAGGTGTGTGAATTAGTGGTTATGAGGACAGCCAAATACTTTACATCCTAATCAAATCCACTGATGTCACCAAATTTTTCTGCAAAATAGGAATATTTAGATATGTTAACAACATCCAAATTCTTTTGGCCATTTATTTTTAATCTGTCCTACACACCCTAATCCCCTTATTGACTAAAACCAAGTGATAATAATTATATTAAATTAAGTACAGAACTTTGAATTCAGAAAACAATTGAGTCTTTAATCCAACCTTCAAAGCACTAGTAAGACTGTCTCATTCCCCTGTGCCATAAAACTAGAAGTTTGGATTAGATTTCTGCAAATGCTGCCCCCCAGTTTAAATGTTTTAATCCTGAAATTCTACAATGTTTTAAAATTTAAAGTTGGCATGAATGGAGAACTGTGTGAATATGAACCTTGTAGAGAGTCTTAGACAAGTCTTAAATGTTTGCCACTATAGCCCTTCTTCAACTTAGAAGTTTGTCTGAGGGTGATTTCTAAGGCATTCTTTGGCCTACCTTGAAACAACAGAGTGCAAGGACTTCAGACATTACTTAGAACAGACTTTACCATTGTTTTGTATGTTTACTAATAAATGATTGCATTTGTAGCAAATTTATCCTTAGACTGTTGGCTCATCAATATATCATAACACAGCCGGGCGCGGTGGCTCAAGCCTGTAATCCCAGCACTCAGGGAGGCTGAGACAGGAGAATCGTGAGTTCAAAGCCAGCCTCAGCAACGGCGAGGCACTAAGCAACTCAGTAAGACCCTGTCTCTTCATAAAACACAAAATAGGGATGGGGATGTGGCTCAGTGGTTGAGTACCCCTGAGTTCAATCCCCAGTACCAAAAAAAAAAAAAAAAATCATAACAGGTGGTGAAGTTACAGGCCCAGAGGCACATTTTTGATTGTCACAGGCTACCAACATTTATTTACCAAAAGAGTCTCACAACCATGATATTGAAGGTGATGTCTCAAGGTTTTCAACATAAGATTATTTTTAGAGAGATAAATGTTAAAGTAGATAATTTTTTTGTTTGTCTTTGCTTTTTGTTTTTGTTTTTTAGATTTTGCTAGTTTGGCTTTGGCAAAATAAAAAATAGTTCAAATACTATGATTCCTTTGTCCTTTGTTCTATCTTATTTTATTTGTGGCTTATTAATGGATGAATTTCATCTTTTTGAACTAGTAGAATAGAAACTACAACTGATCCAAGATGTTCATAAAACTAGAGAGAATGGGAACTGTTTTATTCAGTTCAGGCTCCTCTAACAGAATCTCATAAAATTGGTAGATTATAAACAATCAGAATTTCTTTCTCACACAAATTTACTTCTCCCCTGGAGGCTGGCAATTTTCTAAGTACTTAAAATACGGAGGAAGAGATTGACTTTTCCTATAATCACTCTCGAGTTGGGAGAGTGACAAGAATTGGAAGAGGAATCAGACGTGAGATGAACTAGGCTTTGTGGATGTGAAAGAAGAAATGATGGATAAAGCAGGTTTACAGGTCAATTGTCACCTTCCTGACATACTCAGACCAGGCAACACAAAGAAAAGAAAGGAAACTGTGCAGAATTTCTGCTTAGACTATATGCAAGAAGAAATGCCTCATGGACTTTTTTTTACTAACAGAGCACACTTAGAAAAAGGGTCCCCAAGAAAGAGGCAAGAAGATGGAAAGAAAATACATGCCAACTATTTGTATGTATACATGCTCTTAAACTAAGGAGGAAGGTATAGTGTTTGACTTTGAGGTTCCTCCCAATAATAATACTGGGTTTGCTTAATTAAATTATCAAACTTAACATCCTATAAATATACTGGATGAATAGAATATTTTGAAAGAACACTGCAAATGAGTTCACTTTAACATTTTAGTCATTTTCTACACCATGCTTCTTTTTTTTTTGATGTGTGTTTCATAGGAAAAAACACACAACTATTTATACATGGGCAAGAATTTGAGTTACAGCCACAATATTATTGCTGAAACTTGTTTAGTTTCAAAGTGTTTAAAATGAAATGACTGATAGAATGCCAAAATACTGAGAAAGAATAGTACTAAAAATAGTTTAAAACAAACTAATGAGCAAAGCCAGAAGCCACAAGAAGGTATTTCTAAGAAAGCATTTCCAAATTCTTAGGCTATAATACATTAAAGATATATGTGAATTACTGGAAGAAAAAAAAACTAAAGATAAAAGAGAGAATTAAATAAAACTATGTAATTTTTAAAGTATGATTCAAAACACCATGGTAGACATAGCATAATAGCGATGTTTAACAGGTACAACCTGGCACACCTGGGTTCAAAACCTGAATTCTGTGATCTTGGTCAAGAACTTCAACCTTTCTGTGTCTCAGTTTGCTTACCTATATTATGTGCATGGTGGTTCTGAGCTCACAGAATTTCAGAACAACTAAGCATAATTATGAAAGCATATCAGTTTCTTGTCAAGGAGACAAAGTTTCTATTGTCATTTTCAGTATTTATTACAGACATTTGCATTTTCTTTTATTGTCAATTTCTATAATGAGCAAATGTAAATATTTCAATTTTTAATTATCATATTAAAATTTAAAAAGCTTCTTTGAGTTTCTTTTTGTTTGGAAACATTTCTTGCTTTTTTACCTTCAATGAGATTCACCCAGCTTTTACTATGAAGAAATGCAGGTCTCTATTTTAAGCATCTTTTCTGGGAAGATACGTAAATATGTGATTTGCAAAGAGCACAACTAATAGGTCTTGTAACTTTAAAACACCTTCTTTCCACTCCCTCACTGCTGCCCTTCACTTCTCTCTGTTTCATGGTCACCAATTAAGTACAAACTATCTGGCTTTGAAGTGTTATCTATGTAAATTCTTCTGCCACATCTGGACAAGATGCTTTCAAGAGTTTTTCTGTTTCCTGTGTGGTAAAGCAGCTTTCCCCTAACGACTATTTCCCATCAGTGCCCACAAAGACCTACCTTCTTAACCACTGTTTCAACGGTTTCTTACCACTTCCACCTTTCTATAGAACATTGCATTTGGAAGGAGGTTCACAAATATTTGTTCACTGGGCTGTTCAGACTGATAACATCTCTTGGGACCTGAGCTTTGACGTACAATTCTCATCTGGACCAAAAAATGCAACTGTCAAACATTGGTAGATTATACCAGAAATGAAAACAAACTTCTGCCTCAAAGTCACAGTAAGATAGTTATTTGTTTTGCTGTTTTAGAAGATAGAATTCTTTACGTTTTTTATAAAAATCAAAGCAAAAGTATTTTATCACTTCTCTATTTACTCAAGTTCTGAAAAATTTTAACCTGAAGGTCTAAATCATGTATTATTTTTAGTTGCAACTATGGACCTAAAAATAGAAAATCAAATTAGATTGATAAACATAAATATAAATTTTTTATAAGAAATGAGAAAATTCTGGTACCTTTATTCTTGTAAAATAAGAAACATCAAGGCATTATGATTATTTTAAAAATTTTTTTTTAGTTGTAGATGGACACAATGTCTTTCTTTTATTGCTTTGTATGTGGTGCTGAGGATCGAACCCAGGGCCTCAAGCATGCAAGGCAAGCGCTCTACCACTGAGCTACAATCCCAGCCCCAAGGCATTATTTTTGTGTTAAAAATTTTTGTCTAAAAACAGAAGTGTCTTGTATTAATTATTTGCTGCCAAAACAAACTGAATATTATGTCTACACTACTGATAGAGTATTTTAATTCCATCTTTAGAAATTGTCATTATTTTACCTGCTAATTTTTTTATTTTTTACTTTTTTCATTTATTTATTCTAATTAGGTTTACATGACAGCAGAATGCATTTTGATTTATTGTACACAAATAGAGAACAACTTTTCACTTCTCTGGTTGTATACCATAGTTACCCCATATGTGCAGTCATACACGAACCTAGGGCATTGTTGTTTGTTGCATTCCACCATCTTTCCTGTCCTCATATCCCATTGTTTCCCTTCCCTTTCCCCTGCTCATTTTTTAAAACATCAAATGTATTTGCATTGTCATAAATCAATTGATTGTAAAAGTTCCACATTTTTTTTTTTTTTTTTTTGGTATGAGGGATTGAACTCAGGAGTACTTGACCACTGAGCCACATCCCCAGCCCTATTTTGTGTTTTATGTAGAGACAGGGTTTCACAAATTTTTATATCATCTCTTACCACTGGTATTTAGTTTCCCATTGTATTGTCTTTGCTTTTCTGGTATTCATTTCCAGGATATTTTCAAGTGGAATTTCACCTTAATAGAAAATTTTATAGTTCAAAATATTTCATGATTCAAAAATCCATTAAGGTTGAAATTTTTCCCTAATATCCACACTGAATAGCAATGGTATATATAGAATAAGAATGTTAAAACAAGTATGTCCCTGTCACAACCCAAGGCATATTTCATGTTCATTACTGCTGTAAGCATCAGAAAGTGTGTATTATGGAATGTTTATTTTTACAACATTAATAGATGCTCCATACACAACTACAAACATGTAATTTTCTACTATTTTGTAAATTTGAGAATTTCTTGCTAAAACACAGTTAAGTAGATTTCTTTCCCACAGTTCTCCTCATATACTTTGATTTGTTAATACTGTAAACATCTCAGAGCAAGATGTAAACCCCTTGAAGCATACCTTCAGGTAAAACCCTTTGGGTCTATTAATATGTACAGCAAGTATTAGCAAATCATTAATTAAAAGTCTGCTTATGCTTAATATGTACACATGTAAGTAACCACCAACCATGTTTTTCTTTCACAATATTTACCTCCTTTCCTTTCTCAAAGTCACCACTTGCATGTAGACTTTGGTTTCTTTCTAACACTTGAATTATTGGTCATGAATCAAGTGATTATAAAAGTTCAACATAAATTTATGCAAAATCTCTTACCTCTGGTATTTATTTTCTTGTTTTAGAATCTTTGCTCTATGGTGTTCATGCCCAAGATATTTTCAAAGGGTGTTTCAATGAAATAGTGCTAGAAGAGAAAATCTCCTAGTTTGAATATTTGATGACATAAAAATCTGTTTCTCTTCTTCTAGTTTCTCTTCCTTGTTCCATCTTGTAAATTTCATGATATTAATCTTTCCAATGCAGTAGTAATAAAATCACAAATTTCTCTGAATATTTGGCATGGCTTCCTTGACTAACAGTAAGAATTTTTACAATGTTAACTAATATGCAAGGGCATCTATAATGCAATCTCAACATTTTTTCAGATTCTGTCAACTCATGACCAATCCATTTGAGGAATTGGGCTGATCACCAACCGTGCTAAAGGTTTCTTTTTTCTGATATTTGATCACATTATTCCCTCTGTTGGGAATATGCTTAAACCTGCCTGTTCCTTCTGAAATTCAGCATATTCCTTGGTTCTAATCGAATTGACATTTCCAGAATTAAACACTCAGATCCTTTCAGCAGGATACAATCATCTCTTCATTTAAACTCTATAAAAATTTCTAACACACTTTGAAGTATATATTACATGTGTGTCTAGTTGCCATAGCTTCTGGCTAAATTATAAAATATTTAGAGTGAGGGAGCTAATACTGGGGGAGGGGCAGTTTTCTAAAAATTTCATAGATTGGCTTTAGGATGGGGTCAACTACATGTGAAATGGGTGTGGGGACATTCATCTGGTAATAAAAATCTCAGTAATGACAACTATAAAAAACTGAGAATCATTGTTTTAATGGAAGAAACTTAACATATTTACATATTACCATCAGTAGAATAGTTTTTATTATTTTATGCTAATACTTCATTAAATATACCAAATTTTAGAATTTGCATTTTAAAATATTTTATATATCTTCATATTTGTTCTCTGTGTGGAAAAGAGAAAACACAAAAAACTCTGAAGAAATGCATATTCCATTCCTCTTTTTCTTAGTGCTAAAACCATCCTTCAAAATCCTAAACAATCAGCCTCAGATAGGTGCTGAAACCCTAAAGACAATTCCTAGGAGAGTACCTTAGTGTATCTTATCTAAAATGTCTATTTATGACCACGATGCCTATCATGACTTAAAACTCTCCCAAAGAGTGGTTACTCGAGGCATCCAACCACACTGTCAGCCATTCCAGAACCAGAGGCCATCTTTCCTCTAGGATCATTCGTTCATTAGAGAGGGGGAAGGGAACCCACTAATACAAATCAATATTTCTAACACATCCTACTTTATGCTGCAGGCTAAATCTTTGAAACAGACAATGTTCCATTAAAAAGAGGAGTAAAAACAGGCATTCCTAGGAATATTCTCCAAGTTAGTTTTGAAGAATCTCAGGGAAGATTACACTAGTTTATCCACTAAAATTCTCTCCTGCAGCCAGTAATGCGAAACAAAGATCTTACCTTTGAACTTTTCTCTCAGACTTCACCTTAGGTTCACAAAAGATGTAGTTTTAATGGAATTAGAACCCTGCCAAAGGTTTTTCTCCCATCTTTAATTCAAAGCCATTTTTATAAAAGTGAAGGTGAGTTAGCTATGTGCATTTGGACTCATGTGAGACGCTTGGCTGCAGAGCTACCACTCACATCTAGTAAAACTTCATTGCTCCTGGTCCTCCCTACCATCCTGACACAACGGACAGGTGCTAGATTAATGTCTATAGGGCAAACATATAGATTTGATATGCCTCCTGCTGATGTGTATGAAGATTATTTAGACATATAGAATCAATTTAGCAACCCTGTGAACTTTACATGAATAGCCACTATCTGACTTAATGATTTTAGTGGTTTTCGATGCCAGGATTGTCAATGGTCCTGGCATACATATTGAGATTGAGGAGATCACTTCCCTTTGGGCTCTTTCATTAGGAAGAGCAGTTTGAGTCCAAGAGAAAAATACCTGGTTAAAGTCATTATCAAAACTGGATAGTGGTCAATGGTAGCCTGTGGGAAATCTAAGGATAATTTAATTTGTTTCTCTAGTAAAAGGGCTAGAATTATTGTTTAATAGTCTTTTTCTCCACCTGTTCTTGAGGCAAATATTTTATAACTATTGTGTTTATGTTTTAAAAATATTTACACCATCACTGTTATTGCCCTAAATTATTTGGACATTATAAACTACTGGAAAGTAAAACCAAGGAATGATATGGCTAACTAGTTAGTCTTCTAACTAAATAAAAATCATACTTTGAGGTTAAATTTATTTTTAGATCATTCTAACTGAGAAATCCATGGGGAACATTTCCTCTATCTATTATAGTCCTGACAGATTTTAGAAATATGGCAAGCTGGTTTGACTATCCCATTTTTAGACAATTAAATGTCATTCAATCTGTGTTTTATAAAGACAGGAAGAAAAATAATAGTGATAAAATAAGTGAATTAAAAACTTAGATGAAATTTTGATTTGAAATAATGAATAAGTACTAATTTTAAAATTTAGAAAGTGCAAATTATTTAAGGTGGGGGAGATAATAATGGGTCTCAAAGAATGGTGTTTCATTCAGCCCTCAAGGGCAACTACAGATCCAAACTTTTAAAATACTATTAAGCTTCCACAAGAACAATTATGAGGGTATGAATCTGTTGATCACTAAACAATTTATCCTACTTGTGCGTTGTGAAAAATCTCCTCTGTTATAAAATGTGTTTGTTTTGAAATCCAATTATACTATCTTATCCTAAAGCATCCAGTAATTTGCTTAAATATAAATGCAACACTGAGAAAAGATCTTTAGCTGTCAAAATTATTTAGATAATATCATTGAATAACTTTCTCTTTTCATGTCAATTTTCTTAAATATTTAGATGATATTCTCTCAGAATAGACTCAATGTTGTTTATTTCATCATCCAAAGTGAAATCCCAAATTATAGCTTTTTGCTGTCCTTCACATGCTGTCTTTTAGCTTTCAAAACACATCCCTTTCAAGTCTATTAATTTCTCATGAATGCATTGTTTCTTTGCTTATAACCACCTTTCGTACAAAACACTCCTAATATTAGATGCCAGGTCATTAACATTTCCACAAGGCACATACCACAACATACATATACTACCAAAATTAGATATGTAGGAACAGTTCAGAATCAACATACTCCAACTGTGAATAGCATAAAACAATATATTATCCTGGGACTTACCTTTTTAACTTCTAATTTATTTTGATGCAGAGGAAATGGGCTAAAAGGTTATGAAGTCAAATAGTCATCCATACACAATAGCACAGGTGAATTTTCAGATTCCAGAAAGTTTGCTTTAAGAAACTGATATATTTGTTGTAAAATTAATATGTTTAAATGGGGATATATTCTTTGCTGCTTAAGTCGATAGGGAAATCATGCCTTATGTTCCAGAAAGGTGTGCAGCATTGTTCAAAATCAGCTTTTCTACAGTAAGGCTATAAAATTACTAATATTACTGTTTGGCAGCTAGTACATATACTTTACATGTTACCTTACAGACTTGATAACTTAGAATTTAGAGAAAACTAAGGCTCAAATAAGTCAGAAAACTTGAATATAGGTCAGGTTTTTTTTTAATACATTAGAAACAATCAGTTTGATCTATGTATTTGGATGGGAGTAGGAGGAGGAGGCGTCTCTCAGATGAAAGTGGTCACAGAGGGGCTCCTGCTACCCACAGTGTTGAGGGGATCAATATGTGGCACTCACAAACCCATTCACAGTGAACCAGTAGGAAATGTCTACAGTACATTAATCTCCTATCTTCAACACACTGGTCACAGTTTAGATGTTTCTCACAGAGCTCAACCATAAAATGACCCACTTGAGATATATAACATTTCAAAGTGTAAAAATAGACTTGTTCCTCATTTTGAAATTTCAAACTTTAGTCTTGTTTTGAGATAGACATTTCATTCATTAATTTCTTTTCAGGCCCATTCTGAAACACAATGCTGAACCTCAGACCACTTCCAATCTGGACACTCCTTTAATCATTAAGCCAGTATTTATTTATTGAGCACCTGCTGTGTGCCAGGCTCTACTGCAGAGTTGCACAAGTAAACAAAATAAGTCTCTTCTCTCAGGGAGCTACATTCTAGTGAGGGAGGGACACCTGGTTTTATCCCCACATAGACCCCTAGTTTTCTTTAAGATGCCCATGTTCACTAGGGAGCCTGTATAGCAAAACAATATTATGAAGCATTAACCTGGTTTTGCTACACACCTATTCTCCCCTGGACACACACGTTTCCTTTCAACCTAGCAATGACCCCTACTCCAACTCCTTTGTTGCTATGGGAGTTGACATGTACCTTCGCCCAAGAGGGAGACATTATGAGAGAGCCATTAAAGTATGATAATATTGGCAGCAAATTGTTGGCTTTTGGGAACTAATCAGTGGCCCAGGCTTAGGGGAGAAAGGACTGGAAAATATGAAGTAATTTCTTCTGCTGCAAATGAAGAAAAGATTATTAAAATTAAAGCTTAGATGATAGTCAAAAGGCCTTCATTGATGTTAATGCTTTGTTTTGCTTTTCAAATGAACTCTTTAGACTATCCTCTTATCTCACTAACAAAAAACAGTATGAGTTATTGTGTGCTTTTTATTTCAATATGTAACATGAGAGGTATGGGCTACCTGGATGGTTCACATCAATATTTTCAATATTCTACTTAGGAAATTGTAGATAAATGCTTTTTAAGAATATCAATTTATGCTGGGCACGGTGGCACATGCCTGTAATCCCAGCACTTTGGGAGGCTGAGACAGGAGAATCGCCAAGTTCAAAGCCAGTCTCAGCAACAGCAAGGCGCTAAGCAGCTCAGTGAGACCCTGTCTCTACATAAAACACAAAGTAGGGCTGGGGATATGGCTCAGTGGTCGAGTGCCCCTGAGTTCAATCCCTGGTACCAAAAAAAAAAGAAGAAGAAGAAGAATATCAACTTACAACTACTAAAATATTTTCAACTCATATTTTTATAAAAGATGTAAAATGATTCTTCTTCTTGTGAAAAGAGGATACTTTAAGAGAGTAAAAATGCAATACTCACTTTATTTTCAGTGTCCTTTTGAACTACTTACTAACAGCTTGTAGAAATAAGAGATGACTTATTAATAAATTGTTTTGAAATAAAATCTTTTTGCAGATTTAAAACAAGACTATGACCATAATAGGGTAACTCATAAGTCTACAGACTTTCAAGCAAGGTTAACTCAGAACATTCAAATTAAATTTTGGCCAGAGATTGCCCATGCAGCCTAACAGCCAAAAGAATAAAAGTTCTTCTGAGGTTTATATCTTTTGGCTCAGTGGGTAACATATTCAGGTTCTAAACAGAGAAATGGAACTCTTTGTGGTTTCTGGGAGAAAAAGGGGACTGAATCATTTTAGATTAATAAAAGCAAAAAGGATTGATGTGCTTTTAATCAGAAAGTTCAACTTTACCAGAATTTCTTAATTACAGAAACTTTGCATCACTTCAGACAGAATTGAATGTGATTAAAAAGAAGTCATGCTTTTGCTTTGTGGCTATTTGTTGAAACCTTGTTGAATTGAACAAATGAATATATAAGCACACACATAAATAAAAGTCACATTTACCCTAGGTGAGATATCCTAATGTCAGTTTTAACAAATGCTCCATTTTTGTCATGATTTTGAGACTTTCCCTCAGATGGTCCTGTGATGAATATTCTCGAGTTTATTAAGGTGATTTCCAATATTTTCAACTCATATTTTTAGAAAAGATCTAAAATAATTCTCCTTGTGAAAGAGGACACTTTAAGAGAGTAAAAATGCAATACCCACTTTATTTTTAGTGTCCTTTTGAACTACTTACTAACAGCTTAATGGATGTTTTCTATCTATCTATCTATCTATCTATCTATCTATCTATCTATCTATCTATCTATCCTCCATCTCCATCTATCATGTAATTATTGCAGAAGAGAATGCAAAAAAGCCAACCTTACCTCTTCTGATGCAATAGAAGAATGAATGAGCATTTTAGGAAGTCATCTCACATTTTAGAAACTTAGTGTTGAAAAAGAAAAGAAAAAAATGTCTTTTTCACATCTCTTCCTTGGCCATTTTGTATTTAATGAAAGTTTTTGTTTTTTTGTTTTGGACTAAATATGGCATTCCATGTTGATAAGCATAGCTATTGATATTTCTTCAGAATCTAATAAATTAAAAATCAATTTTGGATATAATATTGAGGTTATATAAGGACATTATTAAGTAAGAAAAATCAAGGAATCGTAACATTGCTCTGGAAAAACAAGTCAGGAGTCCAAGTTCTGATACAAGCAAGCTGAATAACTTTACTTCTTTGGGAATAAATTTCCTTGACCATAAAATAAGTAGTATGAACTGCACTGTCTTTAAGTTGTTATATAATTCCGGCATGGTATTCTCTAAATTCCATGTTGTTAATTTTATAGCATGAATTTTATTTATTTTTAAATCTTCATATTTTTAGCTGTTTCTGCTTTGATATATGTACCTTTACTTTTATTTATGTCATTGATTAAAATGTTGAATAAGACAGTATCCAATGCATGTCAGAGGAAACCTACCTCTAGATTGACAATGATTCAGAGCTTGATAATTTAAACATGGTTATTCAAAACCATGTATACCAAATATAATTTTATGATCATTCATCCAACAGTCACTTATTTATATCCGCAAGAATGTCATGAAAAAACTGATTAAATGTCTTTTAGAAGCAACATATATTCAGAGAACAGAGTTCAGCGTGCATTTTCAGACCTCTAGAAGTTATTCTTGAACCTGAGTTACTTTTTGTCTGGGTACTAGACTGTAGTAAATCAGTAAGTCAGCAGATAGTATGTAAGAGGAAAAATTATAGACATATTTTTCCCACAGCTCTCTCCTACTTTGCTTGAAACACACACACACGCACACACACACACTTCTGCCTATTCTTAATCCTTATATAGAAAGAGGCAGAACACTGTCAATGAAACAGATAGTGCAGGAACAAACTTGAGAGTGAATGATACTGAGCATCCACATTGGAACCTGAGACTGCTCTGACTCAAGTAAATTAAAAACACATCACCTTGACAGGTAGTCTACATGTACCACATGTACAGATCTCCCTAGGGCAATGCCAGATGAAGCCTCCCTAGAAGCCAGGACAAAGCTACAGTGGCTAGAATGGTACAGGCATTTTGAGGTTTGGGCAAAATGCATTTTTTGTGCCTAAGATCCAAGAAAAATGTAAACCATTCAATAGATGAAGACACCAGTGAGGTCACATATTTCCAAATGTGTTAATCATACCTGAGATATTCACCTGCTAAGAAGTCCAACTCTATCTGTATAAGCCACAAAACCAGGGAGGGATAATCAGGGACATAGGGCAGTTGCCTAAGGAAGGAAGAATCACAATTTCATGCTTGTTATCAGCTGTAAGCAGTTTTCAGGCTGAGAACCCTTTGGTTAGAGAAGAAAGCAGGCTCTCATGGGAGGGACTCTGCATTACCATGGCAAGTGTACAAGCAGCAATTCTCCAGTCCTTTCCACAAGGGCCTGTGGCCATTTTTTTTTTCATGTACCTGGTAATTGATAAATATTTCAAGGACTGTTGGACCTAAGATTTGAATTAACACAGATAAACAGGGACTGGAGGTAATATCATGGCCCCTGTGTTAGAACAGGGGCAAATGAGAACAGAGTAGATTCTGGCACATGTTCACCAAGTCCATGAATGTCATCTCCCTGATCCTAAGTATATAATTGGAGTAGTCACACTTCCTAACTGAAAAAAAAAAAAAAACCCACACTGCTCACTGGTCTGTGAAGTAGGAGTTATTATAAAAAGAAATGCTAAGTGGAAACCTCTGAAATGGCCCCTGTACATTCTAGTCAAGACAGGAAATCCAATATTTAATCCCAGTACTTAATTCTGGGAAATTAAGATTTCCCAGGAAATCCCAGTTCTTAATTCTGGGAAGCAGCTTTAATTAATACCTCTATTAAGAACCCAAAGATGCACCAGAGGTAGTCCCTATGATATCTTTATTTATTCACCAACTTACAAAAGCCCTATGAATCTTTGGGCATGCCAGTGGGCTACAATAACATGAATAAATTTATGTGTTAATTACAGCCTCTGCCATACACAATATCTTTGCTAGAGCAGATTAGCAAGCCCCATGCACATTGACATGTAGTGACTAATCTAACAAATTCATTATTTTCTACCTCTACAGTTTTAATTTTTCTGTGACAAAAATTCTCATTTATTTTGACCAAGGGCTGTGCTATTTTTTATTTCCCATTGCCTAACAATCTAAAAGATCTCTACCATCTTAAACACCTTCAGGTATTCACAGTGGTCTATCATATCAACAGTGCCATGTTTATTTGGTCAGATGCACAGGGAGAAGGAAATGCATGGAAGAATTTATAAGACACGGGATCATCAGAGAGACCTCCAGGTACACACCTGAGAATGGTACATCAACTGATGATTCTCGCCAGGAGCCAGGTTCTCTTGGACCTGAAAATCCATACATTTTTGTCAAGCCCTTCAATGAGGCACCATAAGATAGAAGTGATACATTTTGGTTTGGAGGAGCTGGAAATAAAATAGAAGACTCAGTCACCTAACCTTATTCAGCTCCCCTCATCAGCCACCTTGATGTTAGCACATAGGTCCTTTGTATACCTGCGCTGACAGTGAGACTATTCTCTGGCTCAGCAGTAGAGGTTTTCACTTATCAAGGATGATGTAGCATCTGCTGATACCATGTTCAGTCTGCCTGTAGCAGAACCAATGCTGAGTCCTGATAAAACATTACTCCTGAAGGAAACCAGTCTTCAGTTACTTGGTAGTAGGTTGACTCCTTTGAACTTCCTTCAACATGGAAGGACAGTATTTTATCTTGACTGGAATTGATACATGTTCTGGGCATGAGCTGCCTTTCCTGCCTACAGGACCTCAGCCAACAGGACTATCTAAGGATTTATACACTGTCTGATCCACCAACATGAGAGCCCACATAAACATTCCATTACCAAAAGGAGGTCTGTCAATGGGTACAGGACATGAAATCCACTGATCCTATGGCATACAGCAAGCCTGATGGAAAGCTGAAGCAGCAGGCCAAATATGCAGCTGAGATACCAGGCATATACTGGGTTTCAGTGATTTTTCTGTGGTTATTTTGTTCAATATTTCCTCCAAGCTCATCTGCAGATTTCAAGTCTCTTGAGGACAAAGATACTGTTTTACTCATGTTTCTCTCTCAGTTAACATGATACCCTGTCTATAATTAGCTGCCATTTGTTGAATATGGATAGAATTGTCAACTTTTTCTCTTTTAAGAATTCCTTTAAAACATCTTGGAAAATTTCCCTGTATTAGTGTTTAAAATATTACACAATTTATCCATTATTAATGGTATTTGCATACTTTTTATTCAAGGCAGATGATATATTATGCAATAACATTTTGGGGTGAAATCTATTCCAGATTTATGAACCACAACCAGAAATATTACCCCAAAATATGCAAAATAATTAAGATTTTTTTTTACCTTTGTAACAGTGTTGGATTTTAATTCTAGGATCCTTTGCTCTCTATATAACATACATGTCTCCTTTCAACACTAGATCTCCATTGAAAGGGTTCAGAACTGTGGTCCCAAGCTGTTAATTGTGAATTGACTGACAGTAATATTACTTTGATCCTTCTATTAACTACCTTCTGGACAACACTTTTCTTGGCTTATGGATTTCAAACTTATAATTTCTTGGAGCACAGTTCACTATGGGATGTTACATTCTGCTTCAAGTGATAATTTCCAAAATGAATTATTTTTTACTTTCTTTTTCAGAAGATCTTCAAGGAATTTGTCAAGCTGAATAAACAGATGCTAGCAATGACATTGGACTGTGGCATAAGTAGCCTACATTGTAGGCTTTTTTAAAAAATTAAATGTTATCTAAAATAACTTTTGTGTGAAATTTGTACTTCCAGGCATGACACATGTTAATGTCATGAGGGTAAGCAGGAAGGAGGTGTGGCCATGAGGAAGGGACGGCAGTGGAGAACATGACACTCTCCTTTGCTTGGGACAGACATTTCATGTCAGACAAATGGGAGAAGCCCATGTAGTATAATAGCAACCACTAAATTAATTACCTATTCTCAGCTTCAGTTAGTTCTGCAATAATATTAGTTGGAATCCACAGGCAATTATTGTTTTATAGATAAAAACAGTCAAATATCAATAACTTCATGAGATTAAATCCAATAAAAAACTTATAAATACTTGAACGAATATCTAAAGATTTAAAAACACATTCAAATAGTATTATACCATTTTTAAATTGGGAAATATTTTTAAAACCCTTCCACTTTCTGATATTTAAGTTCCTTCTCTAATTGGAATCACAGACCACTTTGGGATTATAAATCTCATTATTCTATCACTGACAAAACATTCTGAGTGACAGGAAAACCTCAACCTTCTGAGACTCTCCCAATTTATTTTTGGATAGTTTATCGTTAAAAAATAAAGCATCCTTAGAGAAAACTGAACTGTATTCCCTTGTGCTTTAAACCTGATTGTGCTGGGTCCACCTTCTGTGGTTACTGAATGTCTGATCACTTCCATTTGACAGACCCCAGTTAAACCATTGACTGAACAGACAAATGCATGTCAGTATTTTCAAGCATTTCTTGTGTCTTAGAGATGAGTATTCCTGTCATTCTAGTTGAAAATCTGTGGGTGTGCCACTTTAAATGTGCTATCATCTCACAACATAGATATTTTGATGTTATCCATGCAACCTAACAAAAAAATTTACAATATTTTGTTGACTTGTCTCATGGCCAGTGACATTGCTAATCTATTTTGAGTTCTATGTCTTTGATTGTGTCATCTCTCATGTCACAATGTATTATAAAGCCACACCCTGAACTTGTCTTACAAATCACACATCAATTCATTGCTGATCATGTTGAACTGAAGTTTTGTGAGATTGCATTTGAGATCTTACTATGCAGTATCAAATATTCTTTTTGACTCTATAATAATTTGAGAACTTGATGTATTTTGTTGTTCTCATTTCAGAACAGAGGTAAGTGTGACTGTAGCAGTTCTATTAATGATACAGCAGATGACTAACAAAAAACAACTTACAATGGCAAAATTCCGAGCTGCTTAATCCATAACGGTGAATGTGGGATAGGAAAAAAATTTAAATATATTACATATCACAACATTATATTTTAAAAAATTCAAATTCAAATCCCAATACAAACCACAGGGGAAAAAAATTGTAGTACTACTTTCTCAACAAATAGGTAGTACACTATAAATTATATGAAATTGAGTATAAATTTTTACATTTGTTTTGGTTCCCCTCTGCCTATGAGTCAATACTCTGGAGAATCATTTTCTTATTTTTCTAGATTTCATTATAAATACTTTTCCATCCATTAGTACGGATGTCTAGTATTGCCAGTTTACTGAATTCACTATAAATCTTCACATACAAGAAAAATGCACTTAGAACCTTCTTTGGAGAGACTCAACTTCTTGGTATTCTACCAAAGTACCATCTATTATGAGAAAGAGATAAGGATTTTGGCATCTGCCTTCCCCAAACATACAACTTGAATAAGAAAACAAAATGTGTGGCATAATTCTTTGGTGTCATAGGAGGTAGTCAAACATTTTTTGAACAATTGAATGTAGTATTTGATTAGCTCACTATATGAGTGTTATGGAAAATAGATGCCATGAGCTGAGTTGCTGGCAGTAAGATGAATAGCTATTTTATTTTGCTTTATTTTTTTAAATCAACTCCAATTCTAAATTATTTGATTCTATTGATGAAAGATATTTTAGTATCCATGGAAAACTGATATTATTGAGATCTGTCATCTGTTAGGCTCACAGCAGGAAGAACTGTGGCAGAGTAAGTTACTGGAGAAAAAGATTATACCTGGGAGAAAGGAGCATTTCGAAGGAGATTATAGGATGACCCTGACTTTTGGAGATTTGTAGGTCCATAGGAAGAAGGATGAAGTTTGACAGCTTTATGCTTTCTGGGCCTCTTATGCAATTTTTTTATTATTTCCCTTATGATTGCTATCCTGTTATATTTTTGGAAATCATAAGAAGGCTGAAATAATTTTGAGCTAGCACACAAGGTATCCCTATCCCCTACAGGATGAGGACAGAAGTGAATGGGTTTTTCTCTCCCAGCAGCTGGGAATCCGGGAGTAAAGAGTATTTCTCCAGGTGTTGTGACAAGGAGCAGCCTCCAAACTGTCAGTACCCAAACTCCTCACTTTCCTTACCAATGAGACCCTAACTATTTGGAAACTCTAAGCTCTAAACCTGAGTCCTATGAGATAATAGGGAAACCTAACAACCTGTCTATTCTCAGTAACCAGAAGGAAGATGATGATCAGGCAGAATAATCAGAGCTCATTTGCAGTGAATTAAAACTTCTCATGGGGACGAATGAAAATCTGAAATAAAATATTAATAAGAGCACTTGAAATTTAAAAGCCTATCTTGCTAAAACAATTAAAAAATAAAAAATAAAAAACAAGTATCATTATTTCAGAGTAAACAGTGTAGTAGGTGATTTGACAAAGAGGAAGGCCAGTGTGGGAATCAAAATTAGTGGCAGAGGTGATCAAACATTTCAAATAACAAAGCAAAAATACAGAGATGGCAATCCTGAGGGAAAAGATAAAAAGATTGAAGACTAGATCCCAGAGATATAATATAAAAGACAGAATTTCCAAAAGGAGAAAAGAACAGAAAAAAAAGAGAGAGAGAGAGGCAATAGTTAAACTAATTATTTAAGAAAATTCCCCAGACATGAAGAATCAAGTCTGTAGAATAAAAGGATTTGGGGGTACTAAAATAATTTGATAAATAAACACATCTAATATATCCTGATAAAACTCCTAAAATCAAAGGATTAAAACACATAAAAATTTAAAAATATACAAGCCTCCAAATAGAAACAAATTCACCTACAAAGAGAGGTGGGGGGCATAGTGTACATTCTATTTGTTATTAGTGTTTGTTGAAGCCAAGAGGAAAAGGAGCTTGACTCAAGATTTCTGCAGTCAGCTGAAATCTTATTTATTTGAAAATACACAGTAATCTGGAAAACTTAGCACCCAAAAATCCTGCCTGAAGAAAATACTTTTAATAGAGTAAAAGAGAATTCTTAAGACAACTGGAGAAGAAGAAAGAAGTTGGTAATTTAGGTACTTATTCATCTACCTTCTATCTAGCCTTCATCTATCAATCTACTCATCTCTATCTTTTTCTGTCTTCATGTATAGAATCTAGTACTGGATCATTTAATATTAAGTTAAAAACTCTTGAAATGAAAGGAGAATAATGTAACAAGTGAAAAGACGTAATATAACCATTCTAAAGTTTTCCATCATTTTTATTGTTATTGCTATGAGAATAATAGCACAAACAACAGGACAACAATTAAATGTTGTCCTGGATCAGATAGCCCATGTTTATTGGAAGAATAGTTGGTCTTCTTAATTAGATACTTAATTATAAGTATCTAATGAGAGGAGCTAGGAAAAGAATAACCATTAACAGAATGGAAACAAAACTTACAAAAAGGAAAATGAAATAAAGAACAATTTGGCCAAATTAAAAATACTTAAGAGAAAAGAAAAAGAACAATACATTTCACATACCAAAAAGGTTTAACAGTAATCAAATAATGAGCACAAAATTCTGTGCCAGCATAGACAAAGCCATCCCTGAACTTGTGAAGAATCACTACAGAGCAGATTTTGGGCATGGCAGAGAAAACTCCTTCTTGATAGTAGGGAAGCCCCAGTTGACTTAATGAAATGTTTAAGGCAGCAAAGTAAGCTATTTTAACTAGTGTGCTTGGTGGCTGCATACAACCATGGAATGAAAACATGTTAGAAAAATCTTATTTATGCATGTCTGGCTGAAGCATACCCAAAGAAAATGTGTCATAAAAACCTAAGAAGGAAGACCATTCATTCACTCATGTTAAGGTCCAGACTTAGGCAAAATAGTAGAACTGGCAAATAGATATGTACTTTTTTTCTTTCACTTTAGCCTCTTCTAGTTCAGTGTTCCTAACCCTCATCCAGATGCCCAATAAACCAGCCACTCATAGGGCCAGCCCAGAACTTTCTGAATGCTGAAAATAAAAGCTTATTTTCATTCCACTTACTAGAGACGAGACCTTAGAGGGAACTGAAACTCATTGCCTGAGCTATAGTTTACAGCATTAACTTCATTCTTCCAAATTATCACATAATATAACTTCAGTTACCATTTAACCCACACAGAAAGCTAACTTGTTCAAACTGAAGAGGTGACATTAATAGTCTTCTACTGATTTAGAATTAACCTGAATAAAATAAAACCATCTTTATCCATTCAGTCAATCCTTGATGTATGAGAGGTGAAATGCTTATTGATGTTTATTAAGGAAGAAGGCTGTGAAGATTAAAAATGGGAAAGAAAACCCAAATGATTCACATAGAATCATAATTGAGTCAATCATATTGTGTTCTATTTATACAGAACACATAATTGAGTTAGGGGATGGATAGATACATTTCTATTATGGCTAACCTATGAGATAGTATGTTTAGGTACAGTAAATCAGTTACTTTTATGTTGACTAAAACATCATACATTAATTATATCCCCAGTTGCCAGGTTCCTTAGGGAAGTCATAGCATATACTACTATCTAACCCAAATGATTTTAATAAAAAATTAATTTGAAATTATATGAAAAGCACAACACAGAAACACTGCATATCATGCCATCACACATGTTTCTCAGGTATTCAGTTGTTATCTATGTATATGTTAAGTGAAAGAAATATGGTGGTTTTTTGCGGGTATGAATCAGAATGTATATGAAGTTGAACTTAAAAAAATAAAAAAAACTAGTCCAGATTATATTACCTTCGATTTCATTACAATTCATCATAGTTATTTCTAGAGAAAAGGAAGAGAGAGTAAATGACAATAAACTATTTAAGATGTATGGCATTTTCATTATCATGAGGGCTCAAGGAGTCCAGGGCCAGGGTACGATTGTGAGGAGCGGGAGATATGGATTCCATGATGTGCATTTCATTCCCTTTCCTATTGCCAGCTTGCCAAGTGGCCATGGGTAAGCGAATTCATCTGTGTCTTAGTTTCTTTAACTGTTAAATGATAGGGTTAGAACAGAGAAAAACTATACTTCTTTTAGTCCTAAAATAATTATGGTCACAGTATCATAGCTAAGTAGAGACATCATGGCAGCTTTTAATTATTGGTGGTGTTGCTAGTACTCGTGCCCTATGGGAACTTCTTTAGCTTCGACCATATCCATAAAGGAACAATAGCCTCTCATTTGAAAGAAAAACTCTCCAAAATATTTCCCATACTTGCTACTGAAATTTATTTCCAAAGTTCATCAAAATTATTATTTTTTCACTATTTTATTCCTTCTCTAAGAAATAGTAAAGGGAGTGGTGTTCAATGAGAAAGAGATCCCCAAAGGGAAGATTGTTCCCCAATATTAGCTTAAGAGTAGAATCTTAAAGCAGGCAAGTAAGTGAAGTTATACCTTTAGTGTGTGTCTCTTTAGAAAGTTGAAGTCTGATAAAGTGTTTTTATTTCACTTCGGTAAAAAATGATTGAACAAACTTTATGAGACCTATGATCTTCCTCTTTCATTAAAATTACTCAGGGATGTTAAAACAACACGTCATGTACAGCCAGGTGCAGTGGCGCACGCCTGTAATCCCAGCAGCTAGGGAGGCGGAGGCAGGAGGATCGCAAGTTCAAAGCCAGCTTCAGCAATTTAGTGAGGTGCTAAGCAACTCAGTGAGACCATCTCTAAATAAAATACAAAAGAGGGCTGGGGATGCGGCTCAAGAATCGAATGTCTCTGAGTTCAATCCCCAGTAGTCCCCCACTCCCCCAAAATAAAACTACATGTACAAATCCTTTTGTTCATCTTTCATTTACTTACTACTTTGCAAGAAAATGTAAACATGAATTTTTTTCCTCAGGTCTGAGCCTATGCAGTAAGTTACGAGAATCTGATGCAAGCTACTTGCTTTCTTGACCTAAGCAATGATAATAAACATTTATTTAGTGTGTAGTGAGGCAAGAACTATAGAAGTACTACTTAATTTTGTCCTCATAACAACTTTATTCCTAAAAGGTAGGCACTGTTATAACCTCCAATGGACAGATGAAGAAACCAAGGGCCAGAGAGAGCCCAGTGTTACATGTATAGGAAACAATCAGCAGCACCATCTGGCTTCAGAGCCAGCACGTCTAGTTAACACAGGACACTTCCTCTTTACCCTACGGTACACAGGAACAAAGGGAAATAAACTCATCCCTAAATGTAATTCAATTAAAGCATATATAGGCTAATTAGTAAGCTATATTTTCTGTGAAAAGTTCCAAAAGGTTCCAATGCCAAGCAAAGATTTGTGCATGGAGCATTTTACACAATATATAGAAACTGTCCATGGCAGGCCTTGCTTTTCCTCAGTTCTGTGTCCCAGCACCTAAGCAAAATGCCTGCCATATGATACATTAAGTACTCTATGTATCTATTTATTCTATAAATTAATATTTTAATTGCATGGGTGAAATGCAAGTTTGAATCTGTGGACTTCACTCTTTAGAACTCTGTTGTGCTTTTTAGAACTTGTTTGATTCTTTTGAAATGTTTCACTATCATCCAAATGCTACAAACTGAATTCATGCTGTTCATTAAGCTTGTGAGAAAAAAAGGAGAATTATTGGACAATGAACAAAAATTTTAACAAATACAATTTGTTCATCATCAGATCTTCTTTTGAACAAGACTGTTCATGTTTCATTTGAAAAGGAAAACAAAAAAGTCAAACCCCATGTGGGTTCCCTCTAAGTCTAACATATACTTTTCTAAAATAACAAATGTAACTAAGAAGTTTATATGATT
>PVHX01000132.1:0-267209 GCA_004024805.1 Geosciurus inauris
CCAAGTTTTCTAAGGAATCTCCATACTGCTTTCCAGATTGGTTGTACCAATTTGCAGTTCCACCAGCAATGTATGAGCGTGCCTTTTTCCCCACAACCTCGCCAACACTTATTGTTGTTTGTATTCTTGATAGTTGCCATTCTGACTGGTGTGAGATGAAATCTTAGGGTAGTTTTGATTTGCATTTCTCTGATTGCTAAAGATGTTGAACATTTTTTCATATGTCTGTTGATGGATTGTATATCTTCTTCTGTGAAGTTTGTGTTCAGCTCTTTGGCCCATTTATTGATTGGGTTGTTAGGTTTTTTGGTGTTAAGCTTTTTGAGTTCTTTATATATCCTGGAGATGAGTGCTCTATCAGATGTGTGTGTGGCAAAGATTTGTTCCCAGAATGTCGGCTCTCTGTTCATTTCATTGATTACTTCTTTTGCTGAGAAGAAGCTTTTTAGTTTGAATCCATCCCATTTGTTGATTCTTGATTTTACTTTTTGTGCTATAGGAGTCTTGTTAAGGAAGTATGGTCCTAATCTGACATGATGAAGATTTGGGCCTATTTTTTCTTCTATTAGGTGTTGGGTCTCTGGTCTGATTCCCAGGTCCTTGATCCACTTCGAGTTGAATTTTGTGCATGGTGAGAGATAGGGGTTTAGTTTCAATTTGCTGCATATGGATTTCCAGTTTTCCCAGCACCATTTGTTGAACAGGCTATCTTTTCTCCAGTGTACATGTTTGGCTTTTTTATCTAGTATAAGGTAACTATGTAAGTGGGTTCATCTCTGTGTCTTCTATTCTATACCATTGGTCTACATGTCTGTTTTGGTGCCAGTACCATGCCGTTTTTGTTACTATAGCTTTGTAGTATAATCTGAGGTCTGGTATTGTGATGCCTCTTGCTTCACTCTTCACTCTTCTTGCTAAGGATTGCTTTGGCTATTCTGGGTCTCTTATTCTCCCAAATGAATTTCATGATTGCCTTTTCTATTTCTATAAGGAATGACGGAATTTTAATTGGGATTGCATTTAATCTATATAGTGCTTTGGTAAATATATTTAAAAGGAAAAAAAAAACCTACCTATTGAGAAACTGAAAAAACATCCTCCTTGTAACTTAAAATGTAGTTAACTTAAATAATTGAGAAAATATTTAAAAATCATAAATTACTGTAGTACATTTCTCCCCCAATTAATATATTATTTTCAGTAAAATCCTATAGGGTTTTTAATGGGACTTGACAAAATAAAAATCCTAAAATTCATATGGAAGAAAATGATTTTGAAGAAAACAAGAAGGAAGAATTACTTTTTGAGATATCAAGAGTATAACAATTATGAAAGAGCAGTATTGGCTCATAGATACTGAAACCGATCAATGGCTGCAAAGAGCTCAGAAACAGACTCAATAATATACAGAAAATATTTTGTGAAAGAAGTAGCATTATATACAATTATTGAAAAAACAGAGATCCCCCCTAATTTCAGGCATGCAAAGTAGATTTCACTGTATTGAAAAATCTACTAAGAAATTCTCAAAGTAAAATAAACTGTAGTACTAAAGTCAGAGAATTGTGTATATATGTATTAAAAATGGGTATCCATAAAACTTGAAATATTTATGCAATGCATAACAAAATACGACCCAATTAAAAATAAAACCTACACATTTTCAAAGAAATAAATCTAAATTTCATTGTGAAAACACAAATGTAAGCAGTTGTGAAATATAATTGCACACCCATTGGGTGGAAATGAACTTAAAATCTGACCCTATAAAATGTTTAAGGACTGTAATAATAAGAATTCAAATGATTTTGGAGAGAAATTTGGTAATATTCAGGAAATGTGAAGATTTACATATCTTCTGACCCTGTGTGTTTATATTTTGTATCAGATTAATTATTGTAACATTCATCTTAATAGTGAAAATCTGGAAATTACCTGAATATGTTAAACGGTATTAATGCTTTCTGGAATAAATAATATAAATAATATAAAATAAGTAAATAATATATAATGGTTAAACAAACAAATTAGAACTATAAAAATCAACTTGGATAAAATATTGGAAGCCACTCAGCAAATATCAAAACTATTGCAGAATGATGCAACTAATAAGGTCACATTCATAAAGTCTAAAAACATGCAATACTAGAGACTGTTCATGCACTTATCCTTGAATGAAATGTATTAAAATGTTCATGTAATTGTAAAAACAAAGGGAATAAGATTGAAGAGAGACCCATAGAAGGGTTCAAGTACAGCTGTAATTTTTAAGAACATGTCTGATGTGAATATGATTAACTGTTAAGTTTTAGTAAAGGTGAGTGTGAATAAAAAGTGTTCATTATTTTATTCTCTATGTATTTCATATTCAAATGAAGGAAAAGATTAGTTCTATTTTTTTATATTTAATTAATACCTCATATTGGTGAATCTTATTGTTCTTTAATATTTGTAGGTTTTTCCCTCTCTATTCTCCAAATTAGCCTTATATGTAAATCCAATGCAGGATTCAAAAGAACTTATATGGTAAACTTCCATTTCAATGCACAACAAGTACCTAAGAGAAAAACTTAATATCATATTTTACATCTACAGTGAGTAGTAATTCTGGACCTGTCACCAGGGTTCTAAAATATTCTCCTGAATTTTGAATTTTGAATTCAAAATCTGAATGAATGAATGGGTACCTCTTTGCATAACATTTTATAGCATAAATGAATAATGAATGATCACCTAATATTTTATCAGTATTTTTACTATGTATCAAGACAAGACTTTTTAATTTAAAACCAGGATTTATTCTCTGCTCCATAATAATTACTATTTATGTGCACTAAAACCTTGAACCAATGATCAGGATGGTTGGCTGAATATTCTTTTTTCATGATTTACCACTGATTAGTAACATCTTCACTAGCGTTCCTCTATTTCACAGAAATACATGCACAGTGGGTCTTTTTGGGTCAATAACAAACCTCTGATCAGGTAGTAGATGGTGACTAATTTGCTTAGTTCAAAATAAATCTTTATGACCAGATACATGAAAAAATTGTCACAAATTTTTATCCTATAATATTGGTGCTATATATGATTCAATAGGGAGTATTACTTTATTGTGGTAAATACTTTTCTTTTTAAGAATTGTAAAACCTTCTGAGTTGTGCATTATCCCTTTTATACAAATGAAAAAATTGTCAGAGAGGTAAAAAACAATTGTCCATGTTTACACAAGCAGTAAATGGAGAGACAGAATTCAAATCCTAGCATCCTGATCCAAAAGTGTGCACACTTACCTGCTTTCCAAGGTCCCCACCCAGTGCTATTACATTAGCAGCAGTAAATCTCTCTACAGTAACAAAAGAGCACTGTCACTCATCACACGATGTTGGAAATTTCTTGTGCTAAGTCCTAGGGCAGAGAGTATATGAAAAGAAAATGAACAAAAGCAGATGAGAGAGAAAAAAATAAAACAAAGGTGCGATCTCTTTATCAACGTAATAATAAACATACTACTTTTCCCCCACCTTTGCATTTCCTCTCAAAGAACATGGTGCTTAGAGCATACTTTCATAAAGTGTCTCTGATATTCAAAATCACACTCATGAATGTCTGGAATACACAGACAAGTTTCTGCAGGTGTTATATTTGTAATTAATAATAAATGTCAAGACTGCAAGTAGTTATAACACATGTTGTTTCTACATAAATTTCCGCATCGTTCCTACTTACAGACTGCTGAAATTAGAGAGAAATAGCCAGATGAGAACATAAAGTTCTGCTATAGTTCACGTTGTTGTTTCTCTTCTCTTTGGTATTTTGCAAATTGTGTGTTTTGATTCTTGGCTTATTTCTGGTCTAATCCAGGTATTTTGTTGTTCACAATTTGTGGGAGGATGAAAATACTAATACTAATACTAATTTCAGGTCAGTGCTTCTCAAATTTGAGATTGCAACCAACTCACTAGTAATTTGGGACAAATTAGTACTTATGAAAACAATTAGTGGATTGCAACAGGCATTTTGAAAAGAAGAGAAAAGAAAATAGAATATAAAAAATTGAAAAGTCAAAGCAGTAGGTGGATTTACTGGATCTAATTGGATCATTTCATTTGGCTCCCTTTCAATTGGGTGAATTGTTGGCACACCCTCAGATCAATAAATTGCTGTTCTTTGAAGATGTCTAGTCATTGACTCATGAGAACGTTAATTAGGAATTTGGTGGAGTTTTTCATCTGTTAGAATCTCTACCTCCTCACCTATAAACAAATAAAAATAGTTCTTAAATAGCTGTTTTGATTGATGACAGTATAGTTATCTTTTCCAGAAACTTAAATTGTTACTAAATTTTTCCATTCCATTTGATTCCTTTGGGGAAATACTGGTCATATCAATTGTTTGGCATAATAAGAAGAAAAGACCATTTGAAAAGATTTTTTCTTTTTTGATTCATTGTTTCAAATACCTGGAAGTCTCATCTGAACATTCACCATAATCACAAAAATAAGAATCTGAAATGCTCTTAATTTGAAATTGAATTCCTAGGTCTGTGCCTTAGACCCCATGATTCATGCCTGGTATGGGGCCTCTGGAACTTGTTCTTTTAAAACATTTTAGGTGACTATTATCCTCAGGCAAGATTTTTTTTTTTTGGTACCAATGATGGAATTCAGGGGTACTTGACCACTGAGCCACATCTCCAGCCCTATTTTGTGTTTTATTTAGAGACAGGGTCTTACTGAATTGCTTAGCGCCTCACCATTGCTGAGGCTGGCTTTGAACTTGCGATTCTCCTGTCTCAGCCTCCCAAATTGCTGGGATTACAGGATGTGCCATGGCGCCCAGCTACCCTCAGGAAACTTTGTGAGAAAATTACATTGTCTTGTTTTTCCTCACAAAACGTTCTTGAGAGGAGTTTTTTGTTGTTGTTGTTGTTGTTTTTAATCACCAAACCCATTTTATAAGTTAGGAAAACTGAACCTGACATAAATTAAGCAACTTTCCTGAAGTTACCCAGATAGTAAGTGTTGGGACCCAGGATCCACATGCAGAAATCTTAACCTGAGATTCCAAGGCCACTGCCAGCCTCATCCAGGTAACTAAGCCAACCACCTTTGGCAATTGCACTAACTATGCAAATCTCCTTTCCCAGACTACCTTTCTTAAATTCCCAAGTCAGTCCTAACCCTGGAGAAGAGTACTATGCCCTACCCTTCCCTCCTCTTCCCTTTTCCCACAGCTCTTCTTGTGATTCAAGATCTGGTTTTGGAATGGAGAATGTCATCTGTCCTAAATGCCCAAGATAGTTTTGAGTGCAGTCTGGAGCGGAGGTTGTCTGAAGCACCATTGCCTTTCAGAGCAAGCATCCTGTCTACAGTGTGGCTTCCTGGCTGTAGAGGGCAGCTGTGCTTTGGCTGTTCATAACTGTTTTTTTTTTTTTTTTTTTTTTCAAGGTAGGAGAAGTTTGGTTCTATTATTAATAAAGCCTCAAGACAGGGAGGGTATGTGGCCATCTTTTTATTATAACTGAAGAACTGTTGCCAAAATATATCACATGGGAAAGTGATATTTCAAATCTGTATAGTGTTAAGTGCATTCACAATGTTGTGCAAACTTCACCTCTATCTAGCTCCAAAACATTTCTATCGCCCCCAAAGGAGAACTTCTACCCATGAAGTGGTCATGCACCCTCCCCCAGTAGTCCATGGCAGTGACTACTCTGTTTTTTGTCCCTGTGGATTTGCCTATTCTAGATATTTCATATAAAAGTATCATACAATCTATGACTTTTGTGTCTAGCTTTTACACTTGATATAATGTTTCTAAGTTACTTCCATGTTGTAGCATTTATCAGAACTTCATTCTCGTGGTTGAGTAATATTCCATCATGTGTATAAATCACAATTTGGTTATCATTCATTATTGATGGACATTTAGGTTGTTTCTACCTTTGGTTTTTGTGAATGGCACTGCTGGGAATATTTGGGTACAAGTATTCATTTGAATACCTGTTTTTAATTCTACTGGGTATATATCTAGGTTGAAATTACTGGATCATAAAGAAATTCCATATTTAAAGTTTTGAGGAGTCATCAAACATTTTTCCATGATGGCTGCCTCATGTTCCATTCCCACCATCAGTGTTTGAGGGGGTTCCAGATTTTCCACATCTCCACCCACACAATATTTGTCTGGCTTGCTTATTTTTCTCTCATTTTCTTTGATATTTGTATATGCTCTGTGTAGAAATGCCAATTGAAGTCCTAAGTTTCACTTTTGAATTTTTTTAATCTCTTTTTGCACAGTGGGCCCACTTTCTCTGTCTCCCCCACAAATAGTAGTGATGGTGATGTTGATGGTAGTTGGCCAAAGCCAAGCATGATGCCTATCACTTTAAATACATTATTTTTTTCAATTCTATCAGGGTTACCTCCATTTTAAAGATAAGAAAACTGAGAAACAGAGAAAGATCAGTTGGACATGGATCATTAAAAACAAAAAGGCAGAGACTGGTTTCAAAGCCTTTTCTTTCTGATCTGAAAGTCTGTGCCCTTAGCTTCTGTCTTGGCATTCAGTTGACTAGTTTATATTACCTACAGATACTAGAAAATGATTTTTTAATTATGTACAATCTTATACTTTTTTAGTAAAAGAGTTTAAGTGGCTGAAAAGGAAGTAATTTTTCACATATTAAAAATATAGTTGTTAGATCACCATTTAAATATTTCCAAGGGGATGTAAAGGCCACTGTGATATGGAACCCAGAACCATTGATTTCAACACTCATGAACAATCTCTTCTTCATTTTGCTTGAAATTGAAATTTTATTATATTACCTCCCCAGAATATTATCATAATATAACATTTTTCATGCTTGAAGTTCTTTTATTGATCACCCTCTCATACTTTATGTCAAAAATATGAATATAAATCAAAATTGAATTCTAAGTTATTTCTGGAAACTGAGGGTTGAGTATTCCTTCTGATTGAGTTGTTATTATATTATTAGTAATAGTCAATTGATATAATCAACAAAAATATATTACAGATGCTGATAAATCACCATTGATTATAACAAATAAATTTGGCTTAGAAATGTGTCTCTTTAGTAGAAGGGATAAGGGTGTTATGGTACATTGATTAAAAGAAAGTCTATGTACAATTTTCCAACTTATTCCTCTGACCCCCCACCCCGGGCATTGTGACTCTGAAGCGATGCAACATAAATTTGTGATAGATGAAAAGAATGCCTCCACCCTCCGCTTTTTTGGGGTCAACTGAGAGGATTTAATTTGAAAGGGATGGAAGGAGAGAGTATCTCCTTGGTGTGCTGCCTTCAGCAAACGAATGTAGGAGCATTCTGAAACAGATCAAGTTTAGAAAAGAGTACATAGAGAAATAATGGGTATGGGAATTGATTCTGTTAAGATAATTCTGGTAACCTATTCTTTGCAAGTGCTTTGTGTATTCTTGGGAGTTTGCGTATGGCAGGGATGATCGGTGACCTGCATTATACTAAAACGTGAATGGCCAAGATTCCAGCCCCCTCCTACTAGTGGAGTCCAGAAAACATATCTACTCAGTGTATGAATACTGTCTGCTAAGTACTTTTGCACACATGATCCTGCTCAATTATTGGAACAAGTCTGCAAGTAGAATTAGGCTCACTACATAAAAGAGGAACTCATGGGGAGCACCACAGGAATTAAGGGGCTGAGTGAAATTTTGAGCTCATTCTGTTTCCCCTTCTTTATTAGGATGGTATCAACTTGAAACAATGTAATTCGAATAATTCTTCTCTGAGCTTTACTTTCTTTTCCAATTTCCACCACATTATTATTTTGTCTTTTGTTTGTAATTCAGAAGGATAATAAAGAGCTCAATTTAAACAAATCTGCAAGGCACTATGAGGAGAGGACGTTTTTGGCCACAGTAGTCTGGCCACAGACTACTCCCCAAGCAGTGGCAGAATGAGAGTGAGCAAAGTTGCACCCGAGTTGTGAAAGAGTTCAGAGCTGGGAATCCCAAGCTCAGGCCTTTCTCAATTGTAAGGTTGTACCTCAGGTTTTACAGAAGAGAGTGATTATCTATGGTTGGGGGAGGGGGTCATTGCACAATAACATTTTCTTTTTTTTTTTTTTAAGTGAAATCATTGTAAAACCAATGTGCTAAACTGTAGCATAGTTTCATTTCTCACATGGTCAAGAATTCAGATTTTAGAAAATATAAGATAGTGTAATTTATTCATGGGTTATAAGGTAATGTTAGGTTTAGCCATCATTCTATAAATAGAGCAATAAAAGCACAGACCAACACCTTTCAGTTACCCTGCAAGCAACTTCATGGCCAAATTTATCTGGTGTATTGAGCAGAAAGCCATTTTCTATCACATAATGAAAATATTTGGAAAACCACTAGAGCAATGAGAGTTATGGAACTCTTAAAACTGTAATTGTCTGACTCCATTATTAAAGTGGAAAGTATTTGGAAATGTTTTAGTTTTTAAGTAAATGGCAAAGTATCATTTGGAGATTACTAATTGACAGCCCCACCCATTTTCTTTAAAGAATACATTATGGTGAGAAAGAAAGAAGAGAAATAGAA
Organism: Geosciurus inauris; assembly: GCA_004024805.1. NCBI lineage: Eukaryota > Metazoa > Chordata > Mammalia > Rodentia > Sciuridae > Geosciurus > Geosciurus inauris. Next base: position 8,602 of record PVHX01000132.1, read on the forward strand.
GAAAGCCAAATGAAAAAGGGAAAGGTTTAAAGGGAAGACTTTGTTTTTGCTCGTGGCATTTCTGTGGGTGATATGATCATACATAGAGAGCTTGGAAACAGAAGGACAAGATGTTTATGGAATAATTCTTGAATGTTTCCCTACTGCCCCCCACCAAAAAAAAAAAAATCTTGGGTGAACTTGATAAAGAAATCAAGCACATAAACAGAGAATGAGTCTCTGCTTGTTTTAGGGAAAACTTTAATTAGCAAAATCTTGCTTTTTCCAAAGGTTCATGTTTTGGACATTTCTGGCCTTCTTTTCTTCTGCTTTTTGCTTTTTAGCTAATTTTACTCCTTGTTTGAGGGTTAACTACAACACAAGCTTAAAATAATGAGGAGATAAAGCCAACTTTATTATTTTTTTTAGGCTATCCTAGAAAAGGGCTAGAAACAGGGCTAGGGAGAGGTAGAGCATGAGGTTTAAGGATTTAGAGCCGATTTTAATATCTGAATTATCTAGATGTCCCCACTTCCAGAAAACACAAATTTATGGCTTATTTCAATATTCGTCAGTAAGTTTGAGGAAAAGCTCAAAGAAAAGAGAGGCATATTCATGAGCCAGAAAAACTCAGTTGATCACATAAAAAAGAAAGAAAGAAAGAAAAAAAAGAGCTCAGTTTCAGCTTTTATTTGGGAAATATCCACTTAGTGGAGTTACCTTGAAAGGATAAACATTGGTGGACAAATTCGTCCATCTTGGGACCAGTATTACAAGATAAGTGAACACTTGTTTCTTTGAATCCAGGAACTGTGCAGCAACCTGACAAATCCTAGGCACAGTGTATCAAATGGCCACCCCGGGTTCCTTGCAGATCTGATGGAGGACATTTCTTCACATGCAACTTGATAAATTTAATTCCCAATCTCCAACTTTCTCTGTATTGCTTCATATATAATCTAATTCTTTTTTTTTTTTTCAGGAATTGTTTTATGCCTCTTAATGTATTGTTGGGAATTTGCTTTTAGGTTCTTGGGTAACAGGAGAAAAATGAATTGCAGTGCAGTGCAATTCTGATACTGTAACTGCCACATTGCGAATGCTACAGGCAGCGTGGAAAGTGAAGATGGAGAGAGTCATGTTTGACTCTGGCAAATTGTTTCCTTCACAGTTTTGCTTTTGTAGAATAAATACAGTACATGAATTAGCTGTCTAAGGATAATATGCTAGTCATTTTACTCACTGAAAAACAGAAGTAAATCACTCAGTTTTGGAAGAGCTTGACAACTCCGGGGGTATCATTTACAGGAAGAGACAATTATTGTTACTTGCCAAACAATTATTTGATGAATTTAATAAATTATACTTACCAAGCAATACTTATGAAATGTAGACCTGTCATTAAGAAAAACACAACTCTTATGGTAAAAAAAATAATAACTGCTTTCTCATTTCTAAGATCAGAACAATCACTGACAAAAAAATTAATTTTCACCTTTGACATGACTCTCAGGAGATTTTTATTTTTTTATTTTTTGGTACCAGAGATTGAACTGAGGGATGCTTACCCACTGAGCCACATCCTAAGCCCTTTTTTTTAATTTTTAATTTTACTTAGGGCCTCACTAAATTGCTGAGGCTGACTTCAAATTTGCCATCCTCCTGCCTTGGCCTCCTGAGTTGCTGGAATTACAGGTTTGTACCATCATGCCCTTAAGATTTTTAAGCTCAGCTATGTGCAACATATCTAAAAGGATGTATAGATACAGTTTATTGAAATGGACGTTATCTTGACATGAACACAGTCCAACGAATATTACAAAATGGCTTGAAATTTGTCTCTTTGTGGAACTTACAATTCGTAAGCCAAGGGGTAGGCCTCCTAAAGCCTACTTGACTTCTGGTCTACCTCCTTCTCATTACTTTCTTTGACATTGTACTTGCTATTTTCTGGGTATCTGCCCCTGACTCAATCCAGAAAGGCAGAGATAGCAAATATAAATAGCAAGGTCTTTCACCATTCACACCTCCATACTGGGAGTCTGCAGTAGATTGTAATTATTCTTTGCAGATTGAAGTTTTTCCAACCATTAAAAGGAAACAACTATAAAACCGTTAGAGAGTTTTCTGGCAAATATTGATGATCTCTCAAAGAGTTATCTTTGGGTTAACACATAGGCTACCTATTTGCTGATTTATCAAATGTGACAAGGTCAAAAAAAGAAAATGTGAAGAAAATAAGTTTCATTTTGCCACCTAACCCATTCACAAACATTTTGAATATATATTGAGTACCATGATTGCAAACTTAACTGCTACTTTAAAATATTTTTTAAAAAATTCACATATTAAGAAAATAACCTACAAATAGTATGCATATAAAGTAATGAAATTTCAAGAAGAACAAGGAGTAAAAAAAGTCATTTGAATTAAATTTTGATTTAAATGTTATTAAAAATCTGTTCAAAATGCATGTTACCTCAAAGATTTTATCTGTTTTAGTATATTACTATTCTAGTAATAATAATGATGATTTTCAATATTATTGACCATTTACTATATGCCAGGTATAGTTTTGCATATTTTATAGATTTTTTTTAAATCGTGAATTAAATAAATAACCATTATCCTAAAATACGGGACCCAGAAGACTTTAAAATAATGTAGTACATGTTTTTCTGCAAGTTTCTGAGATTAGAACCTGATTAGAACCTGATTTCTTCCTTGGACCCCAAGGGAAGAAAGGTCAGTTTGTGAAACTTCTGGGCTTCTCATTCTTGTTAACAAATTTCTTCAGAGACTGAAGTCTGGACAAATAAACCCTGGGCTAATCTCTGATTCCTCACACTTATCTTTCAAATTCTTAATCATGTTTTTCCAGAAATGAAGTAAATATTTTGTTGTAACTGGTTAAGAACCTTTAAGTAAATAATTTAACATGCTTGTAATTCAGCAATTCCACAGCCTAAGAAGAATGTGGCAGGATCCACTCTAGAATGCGTTTTGTCTGTGCTGGTTTTAGTAAGTCATTGGATCTGCCCTCCTGGACTGCATCCCCTTTTCCATAGGCAGTGATCAAAACACATGCCCCTTCAATTTAGAACAAGCATACTGTCCTGGGATCTATGATTTGCTACTTGGTGGCCTTGAAATGATCCTATTTGCTGTATTTTGCAGGATGGCTAGCATTTCCAGCTACGGGTGTAGCAGTCTCGACTCTTGCAGAATGAATTCCAAATCCAAGGCTGCTTCTTTTAGGTGCACACCCATTTTATCACTTCATTCACTGCATTAATGATTAATGCAAAGGAAACGTCCTTGCAGACAATTTCACCCATATCTAAACCGCCTCTCACAACCAAGTCTTACCAGACTCCAGGCCTGCTCTGGGGAATACTTATGTTTAAACAATGGAAGCACTTTGTGTCCTACTTCCTGCTTTGGTAGCCACCTGCCTTGCTTTGTATATTAATAGTGCTCAGAATTTTTTTTTTTTTTTTTTTTGGTACTGAGTATTGAACTTAGGGGTACTCGACCACTGAGCCACACCCCCAGCCCTGTTTTGTGTTTTTTATTTAGAGACAGGGTCTCACAGAGTTGCTTAGCGCCTTCCCATTGCTGAGGGCTTTGAACTAATGATTCTCCTGTCTCAGCCTCCCAAAGTGCTCGGATTACATGCGTGCGCCATCACACCCAGCTACTATTGCTCAGAATTTGTTCAAGCTGTTTTAGAAGACACTAGCCTGTGGTTTGATTTGTACCCAAGTTCAACTACTTAAGCTTACTTATAGTTTTGAATGATTGAACTTGCATTTTCTGAATTTGATTTCCAACAGTCTACTAATTAATTTATGTAGTTAAAATTACTACAATTATTATCTCTCAATTAATAAAGATTAATTAGGATTGACTTGCTTAGCATTAATTCTATTTTATATATAGCAAAAGTGAGTTAGTTCCTTTTTAGGTCCTTGGATGTTGCCTTCTTGTCTCAGTTTTTCTTTTTAAATCTCTTTTGAGCAAACTTCCTTTGGTATGCTATGGACCTTCCAGGTTTTTCAGTGTTCTCCCTTTAAAAACCAACTTTTGAGAGAATTTACACAAGGGTAAATTATTAATATTGGTTAGCATTATCATATTACATCTCCCTGTGCACAGTGCCCCCCCTCCATCCCCAGCTGTAAGCATGACTCTTTAGTAGTAAAAATTAAACTATAAATACCAGAACACTAAGGGAGGATCTTTCAGGGTCTTGGGAGAATATCCCTAAATTACACAACATAACTTCTACTTTTAACTTCTAATCATACTGATGAAATGAAATAATCTTCTACCAAGTGCATACAAATATTCACAAACATAAATAGGAAAAAAGTCTGGCTGTAAATGCTTCCAGAGTACTACAGGGACTAGTGCTACTTTGCTTCTCATTGTGAGTGCTTTATAGGTCACTGAAAACCTCTCCTGTCAATTTACTGAGTAACCTTTCTGTAATACAATCTCACCTTGTCTCAATTTTCCCTTCGATAAAATGAAAATACGACTGCCTGTTCCCATTTATAGGATAATCAAAGTTAAAAAAACAAACAAACAAACAAAAAAAACCCCAACTCCTGAAAAAGTAAATTTTTTTTGAATAGCTGTGGTTCACTTCTAGGGGAACTTGTCATTCTGGACTAAAAATTTAAAAAAAAAAAAATTTTACTTTTAGCTTGTGTGGCACTAGCTTATGGTACTTGTATACTAGACAAGTTTAATATTTATTAACTTTTTTACTGGAAACTGAAGGTCCCTGGTCACCCAACAGTGAGAACACTTGCCCTTAAATTTGAGGATTCAGCTTTGGATAATTTCATACACAATCTGTTCTGCCATGTGTCTTCAGATTTGATGGATACTTTGGTGCAGTTATTGGATCATCAATGAATATGAAATTAAATCATCAGCTGTCAGGTACAGAACTTAACTGAGTTTATCACTGGAGGGGCAGCAGAGGATAAATGGTTAGGTCAAGGATCTGGAGCCTGATAACTAAGATTCACATCTCAAGTTCCCCATTTGCTAGCTGTGAGACCTTGGGATAGTCACCTAGCAACTCTGTGCCTTAGTTTTATTTACTAAAATTGGAGAATAAGTGCACCTACCTTACAGAATTTCCATGAGGATTAAATAAATCGGCATGTATCAAGTACTTAGCATGTAGTGAACACATTGTAAAGATTTTTTAACTCCTTATAATTGATAAAAATAATAATCAATAATGGGAAAAAGAGAAAATTTGAATATGAATCTGATTATAAAATCATACCTTTAAAAAAAAAAGAAGCATGGCTGTATCAACATCTGATGCATATAATGAAACGTTTCATTTGCTTGAAGTTTGTGAAAAGGAAAGAAGATTTATATTAAAGACATTTCTATAGCTCCAAATGTAATAAAAATGAACATAAAACATTTTAAACTTGTTGATAATTCTCATAGTACTATCATCTTTTTTATCTGAATGAGATAATATTCCATTTTACATACCTATTTTGTGCCACTTGGACTATGAATGCCTGGTAAATCCACAGATGTTCATAGCCATTCATGCAGAAATGAAATATTTAACTACAAAAATATCTTATATTTGGGAAGCTATTTGCTGACATCTCTTCCTCTGATATTTGAAGAACATGCAAAGTGATTTATGCACAGGAACTTGAAGGAAATGCTCCATAGTGACTTTGAGAATATTTTGAGAACATTGCTAATACATATTTTAAAAGTGCGTTCTACTATGAAGTTTTTCAATTTTTTAAAATTTTATCATGCAAAAGCACATTGGGCAAGCTGGTCCTCTGGAGGAATTCCTTAGTTCATCTCATCAAAAACAATAAGAGGACATGGGTGTCCATTTTTATAATAAAGCAGAAAAACTGTGATGTGTATTAATTATGGTTATTAATTTAAGTTTTGTTAAAAGAAAGATTAATTATAATGCTTTTCTTGTAGGACAGCCCTTCATTACTTTTAACTAACACTAAACATTTGCATAATAAAAAATTATTTTGGTTTAATGAGAGCAGTTATTACAATAAGTTAAGCTTTTTTTTTTTGTATCTAAAACTAGAGGTGTCCCTTTTTTAAAGAAATCCCAAATAAGAAAATTCAAACTTGAAAAAGAGATGAACTAAAGAATGACACTTGTGTTTCAAGTGATTTTTTACTTTCAAAAGAGTTATTTAAATAGTAGCTCTCCCATTAGATGTCAGTATTAGTTGCAGACCAATCTTCTTAACAAAGTTGAGTGGACAAAGAAATCTAAAGTTTAAGGGTGAGATGTCAATGTTACTTAAAGTTCAATTATGTCTGAAATAATAATGTAAATTATTGGGAAATTCTGACTTACAAAGATGTAATTTGTATATTACATGAATAGACTAAAATGAAGAAAAATTATTCATCTGATTTAAAATCAAATTTAAAGGACAGAAAGAATGACAGCATATGCTGAGGAATTTAGAGTTCATGGCAGTAAAGTGACACATTAGTGGTGTTCCTGTAGACACAATTAGTAGTACTTTGTTGGAAAGTTTGGTGAATTTCAGTGCTCCAGAGATGTATATTTTTACATACTTACAAGATGTGTATTTTTTGCATGTCAAAAAAATATTGATACCAAAAATTTGGTTAACTAATTAATAAATTGCCATTTTGATAAATTGTATGGTAAAATAAATTTTTGACCTGGTCAATAGAAGTATTAGTTTAAAAAATATTTGGATGAAGCATCACATAAAAACATTTTTCTAATTAATACACATTAGCTAGGTTGGTTCATATATACATTCAAGCGTATAAAAGAATTAGTTTTATGAAAACTGTGAGAACTAGAACCCAACATCAACAGAATTAACATTATTAATTATAGCTCAGCTAAACTACATAGCCAGGGCACAGTTAAATTTTGCTTTATCGAATGACAAGTCACTATATTCATATGGCTGTGAAATATCTGATTTTTCTTGGGCTTCATTTCAGATCTAGCTTAGAACTCCTCCTCCATGCACAACCATCTTAGCTCTCACATAAATTTTAATTGGCATAACTCAGCAAGGGGAGTGGAACTATACATCTGAGAAAGGATGCTAAGAACCAGCAGTATTTTGTGATTTGTGTAAGTCTTAGAAATAATCTATTCTCTTTTCAGACATGTAAGCATATGGTCACCATAGTTTTGCAAACTTAAATCATAACACATGCTCTTGAAATATGATTATCAGAGTGTTTCCATGCATAATAAAAAATATGAGCAATCTAGTTTGGATACTAAAATTTCTGGGAAGAATGTTAACCATAATAATGTTGTTATCATTTTCTCTCAGAGATGGTACAGTACATATCAGACCTAAAGGTTATTATTGCAAGATCAATCCCATATGCTACTAATATTGAATTATTAGGAAAATAAAAACTTAAATAAACAACTTGCATAAAACATTATCAGATTTAATTTCAGCTTTTTCCCACTATTGCTATTTGGCAATATTTCCAGATACTTTTTAAAACATTATAGGATGTGCTATGTTTTTACCTACCTACTCTTTTTAGGATTTCGCTTGGTTAGTTATCATTGGATCAGATTTGTACTGTGTATAAAGTAGAACAAATAGGGTTTGAAAGTAGAATAAGAGGTACAATAGATGACTTGGTAGTCATTACATTGTCCAAAGTATTCCATGGAAGCATGATTGACTATGAAAAATGGTTTGACCTTTGCTGCTCTTCAAGCCCAAGGCCAATGTTTTAAGTAGGGCTATATGTATTCCAGCTGAACTACTCTTTCAAAATGTAACTGATTATTACATTACTTCTATGTGCACAATAAGTGTTTTTTGCAGATTTTAATGTTGTTCCTAATCATTCATATTCCATTTCCCTGCAATATATGTTCCCATGATTGCCATGAGACTTGTCATGCCTGTCTATTAGGCTAATATACTTCCATATTCTATTATTATTTAGTTTGGTCATGTTACTTGCTTTGTCCAGTGAAATCTGAGCAAAAGTGATGTCCATCACATCCAAGTAAACATTTAAGGATTATTGTATGCTACTATTCTTGTTCCCCTTTCCCTCTATCATAAGCACAGCATATTCCAGACACAGGTTGCTCCTTTAGTCTAGATCTTTGAATGGAGAAGATGCTTGAGACAGAAACAGAATTGCCACAAACCCACAGAAACAAAACTGTAATTATTTTGAAATGATTTGTTAATACAGCAAACAAATTCTTCAATAGCTATGTTTAATAGTTATGTTTATATGCAGAACTTTCTTTTAAATAGTGTGGAGCCAGCTTCCAAGCTAGACTTCACTGATAATGATTCTGGTCTCCTAGAGTTTGTTTGCTGTGTATGTTTTTCCACATTTAATATGACCAATCTCTGTAATCTACAGGATTTTGAGAAAGGAAAGAATGTGATTTCTAATATTTAGTCATAAAAGAGTTACCATTTTGTTGCCAAAATCTCCGTCCTTGTCTCCAATACCTATCCAATAATGAGGACAAGGTTTTGAAAAAAAGGAAAAAGAAGGTTTATTGCTTTGCTAGCAAAGGAGAAACACAGAGGACTCATACCAAAGGCTGTAATTCTGCTTATCAGCAGAAACGGGGTTTTTAAAGAGATGACTTAGAGAAATTGATATTAGGGAGAAGAGATCAGTAAGGAGAAGATCAGGGGAAAGAAAATCAAGGAAGAAAAGGTCAGGGAGAATAAGGTTGGAAAAAAGGAAAAAAAAAAGCACGTAAGTTTCAGAGCCACAAGGGATATAGTCAAAGCATTAAATGAACCCCTATTACAATTTTTTTTTGCTCATTCTAGGATCACTCATAATGCAAGAAGTCAGCTGCCATGTCATAAGGACACTCAAGCATCCTCATGTGACAATTGACAGTGTCCTCCTGATAGTACCCAGCACCTGCTTGGCAGTCATGGGAGTGAGCCATCTTGGAGGTTCGTTTTTAAATCCAAGCTAACATTTGACCACAACTCATGTAACACCCTGAGCTAGAACCATCTGCTACGTTACTCCTGACCCACAGAATTCTGAGGCACAGAAACTGTAAGATAATAAATGCTTATTGTTTTTTTTAATTCACTAAGTTTTAAACATAATTTGTTACATGGTAGTAAATAACTAATAAAAATTATGTCTCAGGAGACTCCTGCATCTGAGTTTATAGTAGTACTTCCCCGTAAACCAAGGCTTTAGCCAAGAACAAAGCTCATCTAATACAGAAGACATCTGTTGAAAGTCATTGGAGAGTTGCTAGGGCAACCACAGCTAGAAATACTAAAATTTCAAAAGTGGAGTGGGAGGGCAAGAGAGTTAACACTGTTTAGTCATTTTTTTTTTTTTTTCTTCTGCAGGAATTTACTGATCCTAGATAAACAAGACAAAAACAAAAAAAAAAGAGAGAGAAAGAGAGAGAGAGACTCTCTTTTTGTGGTCTTCTAATTGTGGAAAGACTTGAAACATCAGCAGGATTCTACTGAGGAAGAGAAAGAACTCAACTTAAAGCATTATCAATTTTCTCACAGACATTTATCAAATTCTGAAGTTGTGTGGTGCAGCAGGCTAAGTAAGTAAGTGAACAGAAATTGTCTGCAAAGCTGATTAGAGTTTTTACCAGATTGTGGTGTGGAAGTCACAAAGATCTGCAAGGAGAAAGGCCCTGGTTTGGAATTCCTGAAGGGGTAAGCAATAACAGCTGAAGCAAACCAGGGGTAGAAATGCCTTTACCAAACCTGAACATTACCTAACTCAGTTTAGCTACTAAGTGGAGGAGGTGATAAAGTCTATTGTATTTTTGTAGCTAAGGAAGACAAAATTATCAGGACATTATGCCATTTTTTTAATGCAGGTGTTTGGCGTTAAATTAAAAACCTATCATGCTTATAAATAAATCCAGAAATAAAAGTATACAATGAAAATAGGAGGGAATGCAGATATTTGAGTGAGATAAAAAAGGCCATAGGAAAGAGCTCTGGGAAGATATCTGAACTAAAGTCTCTGAGAGGATTGTTTTTTCTTCTTTCTGGAAAATTCTTGTGATGCCACCCTATATTCTGTTTATTTTCTTCTCCAAGTAAATTATTTTACCACTCTGTTTGAATTTCTCCAGAGCACTAATGATCATGCAAAACCATTACACTTATGAGTTTATTTACTTGAATTTTGTTGCATCCACAATTAATATGTGACTCCAATGAAACTATGAAACCTGATTGTCTTTCTTAGTCACGTATGCATCAAGACAGAAGGAAAAAACAAAAGCAGGAACAATGACAACTATAACATATCTCAGAAGCAAAATATCTAGTGCTGCCATCTAATTTATTAGTTCTCTCTTTAACGGGGTCAAGGGTAAAGTTTATCCTATTAAAGAATATTAAAATATTATTTTGATAATTACAATTTGTGTGTGTATGTGTGCTGGGGATTGAACCCAGGGCATTGCATATGCTAAGCAGTTACTCTACCACTAAGACACATCTCCAGTCAGAATTTTTTAAAAGAAATATTGTAATTTTATTTTTTAAGATAAGTACCTGTTGTTGCTTTATGTCCATCTATCTTTGATTTATATGAGCCTATAGAAGGTAAGCATCCAGATTTCATGGTATTTATATTGTATTTGGGGGAGGATGTTAGTCAGTTTTTCATCACTATAACCAAAATACCTGACAAAGACAACTTAAATAAGAAAGGGTTTATTTTGGCTCATGGTTTCAGAGGTTTCCATTTGTGATCAGCAAACTCCATTGCTCAGGGCCTGAGATGAGGCAGAGCATGATGGTGGAAGAGCTTTGTGGAGGAAAGCACTCAGGTCATGGTAGCCATGAACAGGGAAAACACGGAGCCAGGGATAAGATATAATCCAAGGTCAAATCCCCAGTGACCTGCTTTCTCCAGCCAATCCCACCTTTCTATTGTTACCACCCAACAATCCATTCAAATTATTAACCCTTTAAATCAATCAAATGGATTAATCTATTGATGAGGTCACACTCTCATAATCTAATCTTTCCACCTCTGAGCATTGCTACATAGCCTAACATATAAACTTTTTAGGGAACATTTGAGAGCAATACCATAATAGGAAGCAAACAAAAATCAAGTTAACAAATGTAAGTGAATATTTCAAATGATAATTAATACTCTGGAAAAAATAAATAAAACTGGCTGGTTTCATGATGTGCTTGGAGAAAGGGAGGTACTTTATGTAGATAACAACAAAATTTTACAAAGAGGAAAAAAATACTTTTGGAGCCTTAGGGCAGGTTCCTCCTCAGGTCTCTCTTAGCTCCCTCCTCTGGCCTGACTCCTACAGTTAAAAGAGGGAGATTAATTATCTCCATTAGTGGCTTACTTTAGCAAATCTATCTTGTCCATAATCCTCATACTTCTCAATGCTGTGAAAAGGAAAATAATCCAACCCTTACCATAAGAGTAAACAATCTGTAGAAATTCTACCTCTAAGATTGACTAGTTTATGCAAAAAAATTCAGCAACTGGCAGAGGTGATGATACCCATGGCAGAGTAGGAGGTACTTACATGATCAGATCGCCATTAAAGAATGGCTTTTACTTGGGAGGCTGAGACAGGAGAATCGCCAGTTCAAAGCCAGCCTCAGCAATGGCGAGGTGAGACCCTGTCTCACCTGTAGAGACCCTGTCTCTACATAAAACACAAAATAGGGCTGGGGATATGGCTCAGTGGTCCAGTACCCCTGAGTTCAATCCCTGGTGCCAAAAAAAAAAAAGGCTTTTACAAGCCTACTCAAAAATAAAAGATGAATTCAAACCCATACCACTTGGGTAGTATTTTTCAGTGTTTCTCCCTCATATGTAGGGATCAAGGTACAATGTTAGTTTAAAATGTAGATTTCTAGTCTCCTCTAGAGATCTAATGGCTCTGGGGATGGAAACTAGAAGTCTCCATTTTCAATGTCCATCCAAAGTGAATCCTATGCAGATAGAAGTTTCATAACCATTATTAAATAGCATCTCTTTTTAAAATTCAATTTATATGATCTGTGTTTTTCATAGGCTAGATAACAAGGTTTATCTAAGTAATTAAGTGATTAACACAAAATATTCAGAAGTTTAAACTGAAATGAATTATAAAATATTGGGTCACTTAGTTTTCTTATTAAAGCTTTAAAATGTAATGAATCAGACATGGAGACCACTATAAATAAAAATAATGAATTTACTTATATAGTGCTGTCTTCTGATGAATGGAGTCTGCTTAATAATTCCTTTATGGGATATTTTCATAACATATTCAAATTTCATTTTGAGATGACAAAGAAAAGGTAAGTGTGAAAAGTGCCTCCTGGCAAATCAATTCTCAAGTAAAATATCAGTAATGGGAAGGAGATGATTCATATGTTTTTTCCCTTTATGGGGAGTTTCTAATATATTTTGGCTTCATGCAATTTACTGAGAAATTAGTATATATAATAGGTAATAGGTACACCTCAAGGAATAAAGGCAGATTTATCCGTTCTCTGTTCTAGTGGAGAGACAGACAATCATCAATAAAATTACAAATAAATATACAGTTACAAATTGACCTCATCCGCAGCGATTTTTTTTTAAATGTTTCGTCAACTCCATCTGACAAAAATGAACCCAAAACAATCAGGACCTTCATCACGACATCAAATGGGTATAAGGATTGTCGACTCCATATTTTGTTTTGACTTAGTTCAATATTTATCTCCTAAATGTGTCATGTTTCTCACTCTGTCACATAATTTATCTGTAAGAACATCTGTTGACTGTATGTGTAACGTCTATGAAAAGATTAATGTGACAAAGGGTTTTGGAGATAGCGATAGCTAAATAAAGCAATGATCCTATAGGGCATGATCACCCGGTGATTTGGTTGGACGTGGTCATATGTGTCTTTCAAACATCTTATGAGTTGACCGTGTTATCCTCTGAGAGAATAGTAGTACTTTTATTTCTCTTCCAGTTATTCCCAAGATTCTATTACATTTTTTAAAGGGGACATTTCCTTGGTCAATTTAAACTAAGTCTTCTGTAAACAAGATGACATCATTTTCTTTTTTGTTTTTGTTTTTCTATCGGGTAACAAGGCTGTTTTAGTTAGCTTTTTTGTCACTGTAAGCCAAAAACCTGACAAGATCAATTAGAGAAGGACAAGTTGGACCTTATGGTTTCAGAGGTCTCAGTCCATAGACAGCTGACTCCATTGCTCTGGGCCTGAGGTGAGGCAGAACATCACCGCAGCAATGCCTGATGGAGGACAGCAGCTTAGGACCCCACAATCAGAAAGCAGAGAGAGCTTCTGCTCATCAGGGACAAAACATATACCTCAAAGGAATGCCTCAGTGACCGCCCTCCAGCCGCCACACCTTTCTTGCTTACAGTTACCACCCAGTTAATCCATTCAAGTAGATTAATGCACTGATTAAGTTAAACAATCATTTCACCTCTAAACTTTCTTGCATTGTTTCACACATGAGCTTTTGAGGGACAAATCATATCTAAAACATAACAAAGGCCATTGTTTGTCTCCGAGCAACTGAGAGAAGTTGGTAAGATACCATTTATAGCCTTCCAGGAACTTCAGCAACAAGTCTATGGAATTTCAGCTTTAGCAGACAGGTTAGCTTGTTTAAATTTCATGGATGGAATGATTTATGTTTTTAAAGATTGCATCCATTTGTGTACCAAACATGAAAATCAGGGGACTCAGACTCATTTATGTCTTAATTTCTTTCCCAAATAACAAAAAATGACTGGAGGAAGCAACAAAACCATGTCATGTATTACTAACTAGAACAAATAAAAATTTTTTAAAAATGAATTAGTAAGCTGATCTTTTTCTGAACCAGTCACCTTGTGACCGTCCTGACCCCATTTCATGTCCATCCCCAGTGTGCACCATGAGGCACACTCTTCTGCTTCTCCTGCTCAGCACACACAGCCCACATGTTAAGTTATGGATATTCAGAAAAAGCTCCAGGAGGGTTTCTGGTATTCCTGTCAGCTGAGACAAAAGCATTTGACACATCCCGTCAGATGGCATTGACTCCGGTATTCTAGGCTGCCTTAAATAATGTGATGTGAAGGCAACAGTAAGAGCTGGGGAAGGGGTGGGGAAGAAGTGAAGTTTTACAAATCCACAATTAAAAAAGAATTTGAACCTGTCAAAACACCTTTCAAACTTTCTCATATCCTGCTTCCTAAGTTTTGATCCCAGAAGAAAATCAGCAGGAGAGAAATGTTCTGCTGTCCCTTGTTTGCAGTGAGGCGCAGGTAATCAGGGCCTGGCAATTTGTATCGCTCCCTCTATGTACAGCACAGCATTTGTATAATTTATTTCTTCATACATATTTCATCATTATTAATCATCATAAATAAGTAAGTCGCATCTTTTAATGACATAGGGGTTGAAGAAATAGACTGTGTCAGTGTGTGACAGTGCTGCACGGTCATCATTAGGGGGATTTATTATTTTTGAAAAAAGCAAGTTAAAAGACTCAGCTCAGTAGTCAAAAGTGCAATTTGGGTTTTATTGTGCAAAAATCTGAAGTGGAAACAGTCCTTCTGAAACTGTTTAACATACATGTAATTCAAACAACCTTCTTTACAAGGCCTTCAGTGCATTCATGCTAGTACAACAAAGTTCTTTGCCCAAGTTATTCCTTTCAAGCTTCATAGTTTAAGCACAACATGAATACCTTGGCCATAGGAACTCACTGAAGCAGCAAACACTGAGCTCAGTATCTTTCCTTCAAATAACAGGGTTCTGGGGAAGTCTCCTATTGCTCCCTTCAGAGGCAATTAATGGTTTTGAATACACCTGGAGATTATTAATTCTGGGAGAGACCTCAAAGCTGCAGGTCACATTTCACTTTGGTCTGGTAAGAAACCAAATAAAAGAGGGATTTAAAAATGTAGGCAATTTTTATTTTAATATTTTGCCTGCAAACTGTTCCTGCTTCCTTTGGCAAAGAAATAAAAATTTCTAGTCTAGGGAGCTTCAATGTATCACATGAATATTACATTTTTTTTTTTTACCTCAATTTAACCATTTCAAACAGGAGGGGAGGAAAAAACGCTTAAAGAGGAGCCCATGCCAGGCAGGGTGGTTTGGTTCTCTGGAGCTTACCTGGAGAGATGGCCACCATGGGAAGAGGGTCAGCACACATCAAGGAACGGACTCTTTGAAAGGATGCTTGTATGATCACTGACTCATAATCCCACAAGCTCAGCAGGATCTCAGGTGCTTTTGATTCCTGGTTTGGGTCATAATTGAAGAATGGACAGAATATATCATGAGTTTTGTAAGGTGACTTCAAACTCTTAAAAAATGGCTCTCTCACATAAAATTTAAATACATATTTCTTACTGCACAGTATAATAGGGTTTGCTCTATATCAGTCCTCCCAACCCCAGTGAACATTAGGATCCCTCAGGGAATTTTTTTAACAGTAAGAATGCTTGGACCCACCCAGTATCAGATTTTAATTGATCAGAGGTGAGGCTCAGAAAAATTTTAAAAGCTTTCTGGATCATTCTAATGTGCTGCCTGGGTTGTGAACAACTTCTCCAAAAATTAGAATAAGTGTGGGAATTTTGTTGGTGATATTTCTAAGCATATTTCATGTTTTAGTTCATGAGATTTAGGAAGGATATTTGTCTTTGATATATTATGACATCTTGAAGTTTAATTTGGAAAGTTAATTTGGAAAGGTGATTTGCTTGTTTTTTTTTCTTACTCTTTCTTAAGGATTGTTCTCTTTTTTCTTTATCTTTCCAAAACACACACCTATGCATGTGTGCACTCACACACATGCACAAACAGGCACATGCAAACAATTCTACTGTCATTATTGCACCTTCTTAAAAATTGCTATTACTAGGAATATTTATCTATGAAAGTACCTTACACTTCTTTCAGGATAACTGAAAAATTAATTCTGTTTTTTTAACTCCTTCCTTCCGTGCATGTTTTGCATCTTTAACCAAGCCAAATATTCATAGAGCATCAAGTGATTAATCAAGAGATAGGAAAAAATCCCATCACATGACAAAGAAGATAAAGTTTGACACATTTTAAAATCAGTACTGCACATAATATCAATATACCTACCAAGAATAAGTAAGGAATAAAAGTATGTATTCAACTAAATGAATGTCCCTCATTATAATGACCATGGGCACTTGGTTGCATGAATCATTTTGATAATTTAATAGATTTTTGAGCAAATTAAGTGACCAGAAGTAATATCAACAGCCAAAGTAAAAAGAAAAGTGAGATAATGTGTGTTTCATATTACGGGGAGAGAAAGATGTTATGGTTAGGATGTGAGGTGTCCCCCGAAAGCTCAGGTGTGAGACAATGCAAGGAAGTTTAGAGGGAAGATGATCAGGCTATGAGAGCCTTAATCTAATCGGTACTTTAATTTACTTGAAGGGATTAACTGGGTGGTAACCATAGGCAGGGTGTGGCTGGAGGAGGTGAGCCACTGGTGGCGTGCTTTTGGGGTTCATATTTTGTCCCTGGAGAGCAGAATAGTCTCTTTACTAACTGTCATATTCTGGGAGACTTTCCTCCTCCAGGCCTTTTCTGCCTCATTGCTGGCCCAGAGCAATGGAATTGGTCCTTTATTGATTGAGATCTCTGATTCTCAAATATGCCCCAAATGAACTTTTCCTCCTCGATTTGTTCTGGTCAGATCTTTTGGTCACAGCAATGAAAAAGCTTATTAAGCAAATGAACTTTCTAGACTCATAGAGAAGGAAACTCCCCTGAAAATCAAGTCCATTTGCCTTCATTTAATAAACAAGGAAATTAAATCCAAGAGAATTGTGTTTTTCTCTTGTCATTTGTTTGCTTACATTAAAAGCAAAAGCGAAGGGCTTCTATTACAGACACAAGTAAAGTTTAAAAGTCAGAGAAGTATTTAAAATTAAGTGATTTTTTAAAATTTTGAATCCAAATGAAAGGAAATCCAAATGGTTCTGTCACTAAATTTAATACCCCTAATGGATTTTACACTGAATAAAGAAAAAAGTGAATATAGATATTTGAGGATGTTATTATCAACAAAATCAGAAGTATTTGAAAATCTCTTATAACCTATCATATATGATACGTGTTACCATGTAATTATCCAGAGCTCTGCACCTTGAAGGAGAGTGAAGGTAAGTCCCTGTGATTAGACCCCATTATGCATACAAACTTGTTGCAACACATTCGATCTCAAAATGGGTTTATGGTAATAAATACTTTTATCAAAAATGTATACTAAAAGTAAATATTTGATTTCAAAACTATAGTGGTAAAATATATTTAATCACAAGATGTTAAATAATAAATTCTGTCTTATAATAAATACAAAAACGAAAACAAGGCATGCCTGATATATGCTGATTTTTCCTTTTCATTAATACTAAATGCTTGAGTGTATGGTACTATATTTCACCCTTAATTGAACATTTTAATGTCCAAATGACAGAAACTTCAAATATATTGTTACCACAGTGAACATTATTTAAAATATTTTAAACACCAAGCATATCCACGCATAGGCTTTTATTTAACAGCATGAATAAAAGATATATACTCGTATTTGCCAATGAGATTTGAACAAAGAAGATTAAAACTGCTGAGAGACATGGTCTCTCAGTGTTCTAGAATACAGCCAGAAATACTTAAAAGACCTTAACGTAGACCAGTGAAATGGTATCTTGAAAGGCTAAAAAAGATGTTGAAACGGCTGGAAGTTTCCCATTTCTCTGAGACACAAATACTGAAATTGTGCACCAATCTATCCTGGATTTATCTGGTGCTGGCACCTACCTGATCATGAACTATTTACATAGAGCCAAGTGAGAACCGGGATGTTTACACAGAACTGGAGGCTTTTTGGAGTACTTTGGATTAAGCTGGAAATGGGGCTAGCACTCTTTGTTCATTCTGTTTCCCGAGTAGAAGTGTGGTCCTGTGGAGTATTCACAGCTGCCCAGGGGCAGGCTGGAATGAGACTGGCTTCCGGAAGGAATCAGCAGAGTCCTCAAGAGACTGGGCCTCGGAGTCCTCCAGACCAGGATCCTAGTTTGAACTCTAATTTCTTTACTAATAAGCTTTAATGTATTCACTAAATTATTTAGTCTTTCTGAGCCTTAGTTTTATCATCTATTAAAGAGTAATATCTGTTTTAAAAGATTTGTGAAGATAACATGAGGTTTTCTATGGAAAGAGCTTAATGCAATACCAGCCACGTACTAAATGCACAGAATTTTTGCTCATTCAGTAAGAACTTCTATGATCAGTGAGGTGGTCAGCATCATTTTTAAGGTCCAGTGGAAAATGAAAATGCAGGCTTCCTTTTTCAAAAAGCAGGACAATTTGTCATGAAGATACTTAAACATAAAGTCTATTTATCTTTCCTCAATGGTATATTTCTTTTGATACATTATTCTTTCTCTTTTTTCCTTTTCTTTCTTTTATTCAATTTATTGTTTTAAGTAAAAAATAAATAAAAGTTTAGATTGTTAACATGAATTTTATCATTTATTTTTATATTGTGCAATAACAGTTCTAAGTGAAAATACAAGAGGATTTAACCTGTATCCAAATTCATCAGAATTATTAAAAAAAAAACAAAACAGTAGAAATAGCCAATGAACTGACTTACTTGTTTTTAATTTGCTTCTTAATATTTACATAGTACCAACACTATTTTTATCTTGAGTGAGGAAGGACTGAAAGGAAAGGAAACTATGAGTTGCCTTAGCTTTACTTTCCTGGTACATCATTTTCTACAAGTGTTTGTCTAGGAAAGTAAATTGAAAAAGAAAGACTATGCTGGGGCTCCTTGGTCACTCTCACTTCTTACAACAGTATTGTCCTCTGTGCTTTTGAAGCAAGTTCTAGTTTGAATAGAATACATGGCCTGTTGGGACTGCCTGCACTCCACCTGCTCACTGATGTAATACAATCACCTTGCACTTGCTTTCAGTCTTGCTGGAGGCCCCCACATGTGGGTGCATCGGAATTCTGTGCTCATGAGACTTGGGAAGAGTGATGTGAAGATTGGACGGCAGAGAGAGAGGACAAGCATGTGGAGTGCATTTTCTCTGCTCATATGCATGCTCCCTTGTTCCACTGACTTCACTTTCAAAGCACAAGTTCAAAGATAAAATTATGTATTTCTAGATGAGGAAAGCAAAGAATTATACCAAGCAGAGAATCCAGTGCTATTTCATAGGTTATTCAGCCATGAAGCCAGCCCTGTGGATCCTGCATTTGTGCTGGGACATAGAACTGGACAATTTGGGCCATGCCATTGCTTCCTGGAGATTGTAAGAAAATGAATAAATAAAGAAAATTCAGGGGTTGGGATTGTAGCTCAGCGGTAGAGCGCTTGCCTCGCATGTGTGAGGCCCTGGGTTCGATCCTCAGCACCACATACAAAAGCAATAAAATAAAGACATTGTGTCCATCTACAACTAGAAAAAAAAAATCAAAAAAAAAAAAAAAAAAAAGAAAATCCAGAGGCTGGCAAGTACAATTAAGATTAAAAAAATACAACATGTTTTGTTTGGGTGGTACAAATAAGTGATCAAGAGGGTCATTTTAGATAGAGTCACTAAGAAAGACTTTTCCAGGAAGCTGACATTTGAACTGGGCCCTACATGAGAAAAAGTGCTAGACATGCAATGATCTGGGGAAAGTTGCTGGTAGAAGGAATAACAAGCACCATGATTTCAAGGGGAAACTCAGCTTAGTGAGTTGCATTCCTAGTAATTATGGTCCAAGATAGCTTACTGGAGTCTGATATCAGCAATGATCACCTGGCATCTTGCTAAGCAAAGTCCCAGAACCAGTGCCATCAGTATCACCTGGGAGTTTATTACAAATGCAAGAATTTTGCTCCTGGAAAATGATCTGCTGAATAAGAATCTGTATTTTGAGCTCCGAAGTGGTTTGATGCACACTGAAATTTGAGAGACACTGAGTTAGGAAATCAATGTAGTTGAAGTCCAATAATCCCTGGAGTGAGATTAGAGAAGAAAGTAAAGCCAGATCTTCTAGACTTTATCAACCAAAGAAAGAAGTGTAAATTTTCTTCTCCCTGTGAATAAATCTGCTGGGGAATTTAAAAATGGTGTACAGTTAGGGGCAATGAAGATTCCCAAGATTGAGGACCATTAGTAAGAGTAGAGAAGTGCAAAACAAGATGTGAGGATAATTTACCACTTCTCAAATTGCTATAAGGTGGCAATGTCAGATCCAACATACAGCCCACCCAAGAGTGCTGCTCCTCTGCACAGGCCACCAACATAGCATGTTGTACCACTGTATTGTTATGTGTTTACATTTTTCCCTTTTCTACTAGCCAAAAATCATTCCTAGCATAAACAGCATTCTGATTTTCATTGCATGCTAAGGTTTCTTCCTATTCCCTGGTGCATAGTATTTTTTTGTGCATAGTATATTTGATTATATTGGTTGAGAAAGTGAATTAAAGAAACAGATTCTGACATTCTTATAGGATCCTAGCCTATCCTCAACTTTTCATTTTGTAATGCTTTGAACACACCAGTTTAAACATATAGTAATAGGAGAAAATGCTGAAGTGTTTGTATAATTCCTTATCTGAATAACGATATATTCAACATTTGTTAAAAATTTTAAAATGAGACTTGTGTTGGCATCAAGAATTTATCCTCTGCGATGTTTTTTAAGAGCCCAGGGGTACAGTGTTGCAAAACGACCCACACAGAAACCATGCAAATGGCAGCTGCCATCTTCTTCAATAGCTCTCTTGGCTCAGACCTTTTGTAAGAACTCCTTTCCATCTTCCTGAACTCTTAGCTCCTAAACTTAGGATCCATTCTTGTCTAGAAAAACACAAGAGGCTCTACTCTGCTTCTCTCTGCCTCTCTACCTTTCTTCACAGGGAGAAACTTGATCTCTCTATATCTAATAGTAGGGGTAGTCTTTTGTTTGTTGTTTTCCAATTGTCCTTGCTAATAATTAGAGCTTCCAAAGTTAAAATCCGGCTTTTGTAACAATAAGAAAAAGAAAAATTATTGCTACTAAACACTATATGACAATCTTTATATTTATTATTACTTGATTGACATATTAAGTCTTTCTGGCATCCCTGTTTACCATATTTGAGCTAAGATTAAAACGTTTTTTCAAATTAGTGAATTATAGTTCAATTAGATAGGCTGTATCACATATTTTAAGCTTTTATGAAATCTTCCTATGCCAGCATAAAAAGAACAAAGAGTATTTGACCATCAATTTATTTATCAAGTCTCAGTTATGAAAAGTTCCTGGTTTTTATCAATATAAACTATCCTTACTTGAAAGCCTAAATCTAAGTTTGACTCACTCTAAAATAACAGGCTTCCTTTTTATAAGTGAAAGCTTGGTTTGTCGGCATGGATTCACTCTTGAGCACATCATCATTTTAGTAACCTGTGAGTAAGTGTCAAACATTATGTGCTGGAACATGGTGTCAACTATGACTAGTTTAATAGACGTTTCTCCTGCTCTAACATCCATCATCTGTAGCTGTAGCTTTGCCAGTGGACTAGGGTTTCTATTCCCGTCTCTAGACACAATAAACATGTTTCTCATGGAGATTCTATCAATGTCAGCTTATAAACACAAAATTCTTCAGGCAGAAGATAATTTTTCAGGTGGTGAAGGGTTTTATTTATATATTTTGCACTTATGTAAATGCAAAGAAGGTTGAGACTTCTTGCTGTTCCAGCTATCCTAGGTGCTTTTGTTTACTGATGCTAATCTGGCTTTCAGATTTTCTGCATAAGGTTTTCAAAATTAGGGAATTAGAAACCGATCCATGAATAATAAAGTACTAGAAAAAAAAAGAGGCATCGGGAAAGAGAAAATGAACAATTTTGAATGAATGAAGTCACTGTGTCACACTTACTTATATAACGGCCACTCTTGATACTTTTAATTTATTTTAATTTGTGTCTCCTGTACTGGACTACTGTACCATGATGGAGAAATTTTGCTTCTGGGACCATTGAACCTCATGCTAGATTGTGGCACAAATCTTTTTCCATGGGGGGAAAGATAAATGATTATAAGATCACCTCTGAATCTAGGCTTGCTTAAGTCCTCTGACTTACAACCTGGAGTCCAGCCTTCTTGCCTGAATCCTTGTAACGACTGGAATTACTTTCCAGACAGGTTCTCTGTGTGAGACCTACCCTGTGCTCATGGCTGGGTCAGG
Source organism: Geosciurus inauris (assembly GCA_004024805.1). Taxonomy (NCBI): domain Eukaryota; kingdom Metazoa; phylum Chordata; class Mammalia; order Rodentia; family Sciuridae; genus Geosciurus; species Geosciurus inauris. The sequence goes on from PVHX01000132.1 coordinate 30,900, forward strand.
CCAATGTCAAGGCACACATCTTGCTAGCACACCAGTGAAATCTACAGTTCCCCTTGAGTTGTTGTGTATCTATGCAAGGTTAAGATATCTAGTCTTGGACTGGATTCCATCTCCTTAGCTAATAGTACTTCTATCCTGTCTGTTTCTTACACTTCTAGGTTTATCTTCAATTCCCAGATTTTCACACTGAAAACACTAACCCTTGGTCTTTTCCCCATAATTAGTCTCTCAGCTTCTAGCTAGCTATATGGAGCTCATTGTGACATTTTGTAGTTGGACCCTGCTCTGGTGTATCTTAGTGCTGCCTGAGCTTGAATTATGATGGGTTAGAAGGATTCTAAGAAATCAGGTGGCTGATATACTATATATAATCTTTGGCAAAATTATTAATCTTGGAAAAATCATTTCTCTCTGATAGTTTATATGAGCACATAAACTGTCATGTATTAATAGCTGATAAAATTTATATAAATTATGAACAATGTTTTCTATTTTGGATACCTACTATGTATCAAGTATTTTTTAGCACTTCATAACTATTGTATATAATGTCTTTAGCCTCTAAAGAATCCTATGAGGTAGGTGTTACTTCTCACATTGTACAGATGAGACCCAGAGAGACTCAAATACATACCTGGGACAGAGAGTGTGCAGGAGACATTATCTGACCCTCAGTGTGCCTAGGTCCAGGGTGATGTTCATAATCACTATGTTAGACATGTATTTAAAGATGATCTATAGTTCAGATTTATTAATGATTTATATTATCTCCTACTTCAATAAGATTGTACTAGTATGGTTTGATTACAGATTCCATGCATTGGGAATAAAAAAGCACACAAATATATGATGGCAAAGTAGCAGAGTGGGTTAAGGTGATTCTAACAACCTTTTGCTCTCTGTCTGGTCCAAGACACTGGTTGTAGAAATGAGGCCTATACAGAAAAGCACAAAATGAGCATTGTTTTTCTTATCAAATATAAGGCACTTCCTCTAAATACCAAACCAAAAAAATCACTGCAGGGAGAGAACATTTTTTAAAAAATATGTTTATTCCTTGTCTAGATATAGAACACAATTGAGACAGCTTTTGACCTTGGAACAATAATAAAGACAATTAAAAATGAAGATACAAGAAATAGAGATTAATGGCAGAAATTAAGCATCATACTTTTAGCACTAAAAGCCAAGAGAAAAGTGAAGTCTGAAGTTACAGAATTATTATTCTCAAAAAGCAAAGCATATACTCCATGGATCTCTAATTAGACCAACTTTCTTTTCTGATTTTAAGAAGTCATCATGAAGATTCAAGTGGTTTTCTCTTATATTGCTTAAAAGGAAAAGACATCATGTTAAATCTTAAGGGGAGAAAAGAAGACAAATATTTGGTGAGTGTCTATTTGTGCATAACTGCAGGTGAGGTACTTTTGCATTCTTGCACACATCTTTCCAAGAAATGTCTGTATGTATACCTCTAGTGAGCAAGCACTTGCTGAAGTATGCTATGTCCCTCCATCCCCTGCTGGACTATAAACTCTCTGAGTAGAGATGTCTGAGTATCTTTTTCTTAAACTTCACAACTCTGTCAAGTGGGATGGGGTTCTTCCTGGATAGAGTCTAGCCACATTCCCACAAAGACATTCTCGTTCATAATTCTCATCATTTATCAGAGTTTTATTGCACGAGTTCTTGGTTTCTTTTTGGTTTTCATAATATTTTAGTAACATACAAGCTATGAGGACATGAAATTTGCCAGCCTATCCAAAGAGTCTTCCTTTGTCCTTAATTGTGTGCTTTAGATTTTCCCCAAGCCAAAGCATTTGGATCTTCCTTGTATTTTTTCCAGAGCATGAAATGCACCTTAATTCATGCCTTGCTTCAGTGTTTTCTAAATCCCCTCCAGATTCCTTCACAATTTTCATGGCTTCGCAGCTTTCTGGTAGGTTTCTTCATCCTTCGACTAACAATTACAACTAAAAAAAAAAAACAAGCAAAAATGTTTTTTTCCATCTAGTTCATATTACATAATCTATCTAGTTGTGATTGGTCTCTGCTAAACACCAGAAGCAAGTAGCCAGTTACATATCTAGAATTTCATTATGGTTAACTTCTGCAAAATAAAACTAAACTAGGGCACATAGCCTTCAATATGAAGTTGAGATGGTTCAAGGGAATTTTAGTTGACGACTGGAGAACCAACTTGAACTACACTAAACTACTAGAAACTTGAAGATCCTTTTTACTTGCCAAATTCTACTTGGTCTCTTGACCCTGAGGCCTACCATTCAAACTTGGTTTTGGTATATTGCCACAAAGAGTAGTGGAGATATCTCTTTGGGTCACAAAGAAGTCCAAGGTCGATTTATTTATCTTGGTTATAATTTGTTTCTTCTTCAGCATCAAAGAAGAATAAGATTTGTCTTTCAAACCAGGTTCTACTGCTTGTCAATAAAAGGCTTACAGAGAACACAAAGGTGGAACACTTGACCTCCTTACTGATCTGCATCTATAAATGCCAGTCTCTATCCACTTCACTAAACACCTGTCCTGGATGAAGTTTTCTCAAAGAAACCAAGTTACAATGACTTCAGGTTAGAGAATACACCCAATAGGTCTTCACTTAATCTCACTGTTTCTCAACACGCAAGGCACGACAATGTTACAAAAGCTGTGTTCCATCATCTGCCGGTGACTATAAGTCTGTGCTCACATCCTAGGCACAGTGCTGCTTAAAATTCTTTGACTTTTGACAGGAAGTAACCACCATGAGTAGTTTCAAAGTCTGCTTGATTTCAAGTCATAAAATAGCAACCATGATGCAGGGCTTCCATTTCTGTGGGAAGTATGGACAAATATCCCTACACCAATTGGAATAGCTATGATACTGATGGATTCTCTCTATCCAAACTAGATGTTCACAGAGGTTAAGATTAAAGCTAATTTTCATTTAAGATCTTCATAAGTGAATTTTGAAAATTATACATAATGGCTCACAAAGCTGATTGACTTTGTGATTCAATCATTAGTGGACATTCTTCCCCCCAAATAGCAATTCTGTCAGTACTGTGTTTCATGTGTCTCTCTCATTTGAGGTGGTTTTCTTAGAATCATAACTTTCCACTTTGGAACAATGGACCCATTGTTCTCATAAAAATCCAACAGTGAGATAAAGGATTTCTTCAACTTATGTATAGAAAGCAAACTTTTAATCTGAGATGCAGCTAAGCACATCATCTGAGAGACAAAATCCCTAAGGAACTCTGAAAATGTAAAAACTGGAACCAATGAGACCTTGCTTTCTAAAATGTATATTCAAATAAGCACTTTTGAAAACCCTTCTCTTTGTGTTTGGTAGCACCCCATCACTGCTTCTGCTGGAAAATGGTGATACCTGACTTAGCAGGGGAAATATGTCTATTAAATTGTCAATATTTCATATTGTTCCTCACAGAGCAACAGAATTCCTAACTCCAATGGCCATCTGAACAAGTTTGAAGTCCTTTCCCTAAACCATTCAGGCCCTGAGTTTGCCATCACTTCTTTCCTCCTGCACAGCTTCCCTCTGCTTCCACTATTCTTTAGATCTTTAGCTAAAGAACACGAGTTGCGCCAAGCACAGTGGCGCACGCCTGTAATCCCAGCACTTAGGGAGGCTGAGACAGGAGAATCACGAGTTCAAAGCCAGCCTCAGCAATGGCGAGGCACTAAGCAACTCAGTGAGACCCTGTCTCTACATAAAACACAAAATAGGGCTGGGGATGTGGCTCAGTGGTCAAGTACTCCTGAGTTCAATCCCTGGGACTAAAAAAAAAATGAACAGGAGTTGTTTATCATCACTCTCGATACAGGCTAGAGCTCTGTTCCTCCTCAGCCCATGATGAAATCAAACCATACCTCTAGTCCTGCTTCCTTCTCATCCAGGCCATCGGTTTCATCACTCCCACGCACACACACAGACGTGTGCACACACCAACCCTCCTGTTCTCCTGGGTGCAGTGTGAATGCACACTGTGCAGTTCCATGCAGGCCCACAATGCCATCCCACTGCTCACTTGTCATCTATTGCCCTTTGTCCCCCAGGGTTGGTCAGTGGTTCTCTTTCTAGTTTTGTTTTCTTCATTGATATTTGCAAGATAGGTGGGAGCCAGAAGGTTTATGATGAAAGGCTGGGTGGTGAATCAGTGATTTCCAAACTTATCTTATTATGAGAATCCCAGGAGAAGGTTGCAGAGTACATATTGGCTGGTCCACTGCCATAAAATAGTAGATTTCGTGTAAAGTCAAGGTAACTATAACTTTAAAAAGGTCTTCACGGGTGATTCTAATGGCTAAAATCTGTACTTTTGGGTCTTAAACCCCAAGTACCCAGAACTAGCAGATGTTACTAAATATATACAATATAAATATAAATACAAATTTGATAATTAGTTGATATTAGGGCTAATAGGAGTGATAGTTGGTGATAAATTGCCACTATGTTGTAGAGCAAAAAGTCAAATATTTCTCAAGAAGGCATTTCCTTACTGCAAAGAAAGAAAAAAAAATGAATAAAACCTGAGATCGTTGGAAATAAATTTATGTGAAGTGGAACTTTCCAGATCTTTTCAATAACTAAAGTGAAAAATGAATCTTTAAGTGATATAAACATCATCAATCTTAGTGCACATTGCATCTGGCCCTTTTAAATTACTTGCTATTATTATATTTGTAGGGAGCATCTTTCCAAAGCAATGCCACATAAAGCACAGTTTGAGAAAGCTACTCCAGAACTAGTTCAGAGGCTGACACCAGAGTAACTCAATGCTATACATCACCATGGGTTATTTGGATCAGATCTTTTCAACTCTGTCTGCGTGTCAGAATTACCTAGAGAACTTCTAAAACTCACAGATGTATGGACCTTACCTGAGTTCAATTTAAACAAAATCTCTGAGGGCAAGGCCGGATATTAGAATTTGGAAAAAAATCTCTGGATGATTCTAATGTGCTGATGAGGTTGAGAATCATTGTTTAGGAAATGTAAGAAAAAAGTTAAAGGAATTCTAAATTATTGACTAACATTAGCTAATGTATATTATTAATTTTGTGTTAAGCATTTTCCCCATGTACTCTTTAACTAAAACTTCATGGTTATTTTGAGTCAAATTGCCTTTATTATTCCCTTAATTTATTTGTGCTGCTATAACAAAATACCTAAGAAAGGGTAAATAGTAGAAAATTATTCCTCACAGTTCGGATTCTGGGAGTCTGGGAGTCTGAAGTCAAGGTGCTGGTAGATTCAGCATCTGTTGTGACCAAGGTGCCAGCAGATTCAGTAATGAGAATTCACCATCTGCTTCATAGATGACATCTTATTGCTGCATCCCTCGTGTGGTGGAACAGACAGAAGGGAGAAAGGCACTAGGGCACTGCCTTCAACCTGTTTTATAAAGTTACTGCTCTCCACCCTCTTAACCTAAGCACCACCTAAAAGACCCAGTTCTTAAGGTTGTCATATTGCTGATTAAGTTTCAATGAATTTGGGAGGGGCACATAAAACCATAGCATCTCCATTAACAAATGATAGGACTAAGTCATTACAAAGAGAAAGAAATTTGTGGAAGCACATGCAGCTTTTCGGCTTGGGGTTTTGTTGTAGGAACTTTGAAGCTATAGCTAGAACACTTACCCTTTTTCCTACCCTGCTCCCTTCAACTCTCTTTTTGGGAAGACCCTCTATGTACTTAAAAGCAACATATTAGCCAGGCACGATGACTCACCTGTGTAATCCCAGCAGCTCAGGAGGTAGAGGTGAAATGACTGCTAGTTTGAAGGCAACCTTGTCAATTTACATAGACCCTGTCTGAAAATAAAAATAAATAAACAAAAAGGGCTAGGGATGTAACGTGGTGGTGGAGAACCTCTGGGTTCAATCCCCAGTTCTACACACACAAAAAATGTACATTTACTATGCTAAAATATTATAAAGAAACCCCAGCCCTATTTTGTGTTTTATGTAGAGACAGCACCTCACCTTTGCAGAGGCTGGCTTTGAACTCGCGATTCTTCTGTTTCAGCTTCCCAAACTGATGGGATTTCAGGTGTGCACCACTGCACCCAGCTTCATTCTAACTTCTTATTCCTGCAAAACCAACTACTTTAATAGTTTCACCACGGCAATAGATATTTTTTGTATTTTTAAAATCTGCTCTATCAAAGATTTCATTCAGTTTATAGTTCAACACAGAAAACATAAATAACATCTTCCTTCCCTCTTTCCACTTTTGACTGTGGAATAGGGAATCAAATTAGGCCAAATTTTCATGCCAGTAAAAACACATTAATGTTGTTTCAGGTAGTCAGATAACAGCTTTCTTTCTTCTTGGGTGATGAAAACATATTTACTGAATTCACATCAACTTAGTAGAAAAAAATCCTTAATTCAATTATCTTTTCCTTATTATAGCAAAATCAAAATTTAATGGATCGCAAATAATGAAACTTTTAAATAATTGAGGAAGATATTCTCTCTCTCCCTCATTGAGAAGCAAAGGAAGAAAGATGAATTTGACATCAGAGGCCTTCAAAAGATGCATCACTATTATTCCTTCTGAGATTCTATTTTATTAATTACTTACATATTTAAATAATTTTAGTTTTCTCTTGGAATCTTTTAGAACTCAACACAGAGGTGGCTAGTATGACCTTGAATCTAGAAGACAGATCATCTTCCATTTGGAATTTAGAATATACAAACTTGTATTGTTATTTATTCTTCTTCCTGTTTTAAGCATCCATACTGTTGCCTCAATTAGCTATTATGTCCCTAGGGTTTGTACATTTTTTTCCCTTTTGAGTCTCAGCTCCTAGCAATAAACAATGGATTTCTCCTAGCAAACAAGGATTGCTGGGTGATGAAGGGAGTTATATAAAACTAATTTTCTTGCAGCTGGCTTTTATAACTGTAACATAAAAACAAACTAGTATTCCTCATACTTTTTAATGTAATGCATTAATAACAATGACTGGATTATTGCTGATATACGATTACAATGCTATTCTTAATATTTATTGTAAAATACGGGGGCTAATAGTATATGGTATTGCTCTTCATTTATATTTACTTTATATTAATGTTATGCACTAAATTGTGCTCATAAGATTTATGTTAAAAAATTATATGTTGAAGTTCTAATCCTCCCTCTCTCAGAGGGTAACTATATTTAGAGATTAAGATCTTTTAAAATGTAATTAAGTAGAAATGAGGCCTAATTCAAAGTGACTAGTGCCCATATAAGGAGAGGTTATTAGAACAAACACACACAGAGGGAAGACCATGTGAAGGCATAGGGAGAGGATGGCCATCTCCAAGCCAAAGAGGACACCTTAGGGAAACCAACCCTGTTGTCATCTTGATTAAGGACTGTAGGCCCCCAGAATAAACTCTGAAATATATTCCTATCTATTATAAACAAATCACTGGGAAAATAAATTTTTATCACTTAATTCCTGGAAATATAAGTCTGTAATACTGTTAGGGTTTAGAAATAAGGTGGCCTTCCAACTTCCCCATGTTAATGTAGGAATATTCAGAGGTGGAATTATTAGATTGTGAGAGCTGTAACCTAATTAGTCATCCTATTTTAAATGACTGGGTGGTAACTGTAGGCAAGTGGGGCTTCAATGGAGGAGGTAGGTCACTGGAGGCATGCCCTGGAAGGGTGCATCTTCCTTGCCCCTCACATTCATGCTTCTCGGCTTCCTGGCTACCATAAATGGAATAGCGTCCCTCTGCCACACCCTTCCACCATGATACTCTGCCTATCTTGGGCCCAAAGCCATGGAGACAGCTGTCTATGGACTGAGACTTCTGAAACTGTGAGTCTTGAATACACTTTCTCACCTTTAAGTTGTTCTTATCACATATTTTAGTCACTGCAACAAAAAGCTGACTAAAATAACTACTTTAATATGGAAGCCCTAAAAAAATAATTAATTTGGCCTCTCAATAATCTTATGGGAAAACTTACTATCCAAAGCAAAATAATAATGCCTTATATCTCTTTAGTTCTTTTTTTTTTTTTGGTAGTAGGGATTGAATTCAAGGGTACTTGACCACTGAGCCTAATCCTCAGCCCTGTTTTGTGTTTTATTTAGAGACAGGGTCTCACTGAGTTGCTTAGCACCTCGCCATTGCTGAGGCTGACTTTGAATTTGCGATTCTCCTGTCTCAGCCTCCCAAAGTGCTGGGATTTCAGGCGTGCACTACCTCACCCAATATCTCTTTAGTTCTGTTTGGTATTCAGCCTCCTATTTTTTGTCTCTGGATTTTCACAACTTCTGGACAGAAAGTAACATAGGTCTTTATTTCTGCTGGTCTCCTTGTTTGGAGCACAGTTTTCCCCAAAATGATCAAAAACAATGATGTCCAATCTAGTAATGAGTTGTGAATGTGTGTAAAGATCAAGTTTCATTTTGCATAATTTAAAAACTGACTCTCTAGTGTGAAAGAAAAAGAAAGTACTCTTCCCAAAATGTATACAGCCAAAAAATGGCCAGTAGGAGTTAATCCTGAGTGCATTATCACTATTGAATGGTTTGGTTGTTCTCAAAGGTTCAAGTACAAATTCCCAATGATGCATGGACCTCTCTCTGGTGGATGTGAGAGACAGAAGCATACACTGCGAGCCCTAAGTTTTGAACACTAAAGGATGGAATTATTTTAGTCAGCTTTTCATCACTGTGACCAAAAGCCCTGACAAGATCAGCACCACATACAAAGCAATAAAATAAAGACATTGTGTTCATCTACAACTAAAAAAAAAAAAAAATTTTTAAAATTTATAAAAAAAAAGAGTAATGTAGACGAGGAAAAGTTTCTTTTGGTTCATGCTTTTAGAGGGTCATTCCATGGTAGACCAGCTCCATTGTTCTGGGCCTAAGGGGAGGCAGAACGTCATGACAGAGGGCAATGGTAGAGAAAAGCTGCTCAGGACATGGCTGCAGGAAGCAGAGAGAGCTGCACTCACCAGGGACAAAATATAAACTCCAAAGGCACACCCCTCAGTGACCTACTTCCTCCAGCTACACCCTACCTGCCTACAATTACCGCCCAGTTAATCCATTATCAGTGGATTCATCCACTGTTTAGGTCACAGATCTCATAATCTAATAATTTACCTCTGAAAATTCTTGCATCATCTCACACATGAGGTTTTGGGGGACACCTCATATCTAAACCACCTCATATCATCTACAAATTACCTGAAAACTTTTACCAGATACTAAGCATATATTTTTTAATATTGGCCTTTACATATGTTCTAGTAAAAAAATTCCACACCTGATATCAAGTATCAATAGTACCTTTTAAGGATCTAATCTTACTGTATAACATTTTCTGTATTTAAGTATTTCCTTTTTTCCTTTCACAAAGTGTTTCTCTTAGCTTTGTCTTGTTCTCTTTCAATAAACTTCACATTTCTAATCCTGTCTCAGTAACATCATAAATTCACAAGTTATAAATTAGTAGATTAAAACTATTTGCTTCATCAGGGTCATTTTAAAGTTACATAAACTAAAACAGGTCAAGTATTTAATAGATTGATTTTCTCACTCTGGAAGTTCAAGTAATTTTGCATATAACTAATGATAACAATTAAAAGATATTTCAGTAGGGTTCTATTCATGTAACTATTTGTAAAGTAACATAAAAATTATCATTTGGGAAAGTTATAAAACAAATTTCAATATACTTTTGAAATATATCTTCAAAATATATTTAAAAGATCTTTCAGATAATATAAGAAAAGGGCATTTCAGATAATGTAGAAAGAGCTGTCTGTGTGCAATATTTCTCTTAATCTTTACAAAAATATTTTGAATTGATCCCCGGGAGGGTCATCCATGACTTGTTCTGGAAAAAGTGTCTGTGAGAAGTTAGTTGACCTGGACTCAAACTCCAGCTTTTATTCCTGTGAGAGTGATGTTTCTAATTGGCAAGTTGATTTCAGAGATTTTTAACTTTTGGTCTGCTTTTCAAGTTGCAAAACAAATCACACCATGAAATCTTTGTATATCTACTGTAACTTTTTATTTTTCAATAATTAATTAATGATAGTGATATGCTTGGGGCTCTCAAACTTTACAGGTTCAGAATTGTACTGGAAATTTGAAACTTAGTTCTCTCCTATGCCTGAGACTCCTCTTATAATGCAGGCATTATACCACCTCCTCCTATGAAGGACATCATTAGACATAGCAGGGAAACTGCTCAATAATGATGTAAATTTACTGTCCATTCCTTCTTAAAAGATCCTCTGTCTTCCTTTCAGATTGCAGATCAAAACTTGATGGATTCTGTACTAATGTTTAACTTTCCCCTCATAGATACTTATGATTGAATTCAATTTTCCTTGATGTTAGAATCTTACAGCATATTTTGGGTTCATCTTTAGCAAATGGACACTGTCTCATGCATCTTATGTTTTGCCCTTTATTTATAGATCTTTCTTCCTTTCCCACTTTATGTTTTTGTTTCTCTCATTCCTCCTACAAGCTTAAAGTTAGTTTTATTTTGCTACACTGTATGCATCATTGTAAATACATAAAATCTTTCCAAAACAAAGCAGAAACATTGGGTTTTGGCTATAATCAATCATTTCAATCCTGGTTACCTGACTGTTTCAAAATAAGAAACAGAGATACCACATTTTTTATTTTGATTTGATTCACGTGGCCAATTTATAGTTAATGTCCTTTAATCTACAAGATATTCAGGACTCCTTCTGAGCAGCAAATGAGGCACATAATTATTATCCCTGCAGAAAGTTATAAAAATGAGTTTCTCTATGTAAACATTATTAGATCACAAAATATTTTGTTAAGGAAAGTGGAAGAAGAAAACATAAAGCCTTTCTTATTAGTCATTTAAAAATATTAGGAGAATTATGAAAAATTATACCTTGGAAAAATTATGCTTTGCTAAAATATGAGTTGACCAGAAGCCCTAAGACTGAGTCTTGAGACTCTATGGCATGTTCTCATTCATAAATTAAATGATTGAACAAAGATTCTACTTAGAAAAAATATCCATTCCTTTACATAATACTTTAGTCTCTTACAAAACATTTATTTAAAAATTTTCAAATAGTGCCATCCACCTGTCTTCTCTTTCTGCTGACCTCCTACCCAGCATCTTTAAATTGGGCAGCAGGAGATACTGTACTGAACATATTATCTTAATAATTTCACAGGCCCCTCAGCTGGAGTTCAGGATCAATTCTCACACTTTAATCCTATCTGCCAAAGATTTTTTAAACTACATAACTGACAAATAACCTGAACTGTAATTTGTGGATCTTTCCCTCACATGAAATAGATAGTTATAGCTGGTTTTTAATACAATTCACCTTACAATATCATAAAAACTGAGTTGTACAATCAAGACCACTGACTCCACAAACAAGAACAAATAGAAAAACAATATACAAAAGCAACATCAAAACAGCTTTCAATGTCTTATGTCTTTAGTAAAAGACCAATTCTGGATTTAGCCCTATTATGTTTTTTATCTTCAGCCTAATATTATTACATTTCTTGTTTTAAAACTAATAACTTTTCTGACACTCTTCTAATTCTTCCTCCAAAAGGATTTTCTAGTCACTTTATAATTTACCTTCCTGATTGTAATAGTATTAGTTTAGTAAAAGCATGAGATGTCATGCACTGAGATGGTGGGATTCATTGGGTTACGTAGGTATATTTGGGAAAGAGAATAATTTTAAAAAATCTCATTCATGTATCCAACTCCATCATACCTATTGCAGTTGTTGCATGTATGCACTTGTTTATTTGATACCCATATTCAGGCTTCTCAGGAGAAGTGTGGCATGTCTAAAACTGCAGTTGTCATCTTCCCTCCTCATAACCTGTCCTCCTTTCATGTTCATATTCCAGTGAATGTCATGACCATCTTGCTTTCTGAGCACCTTCAATACACTGCCTCCTTAGTTCCTCCTAAACCCTCCTTGCTCAGTAGTACGGTAACCTCTATGGACCAATACCATAGGTTCCTAAGCCTTATTCTCCTCTTAAATTTCTATCTTTTATTGCTTCTATTCATTCTCCAAAAGCAACCATGGTGCTCATTATAGAATAATGTTGACACCTTTTTAAAATTTTTTTGGTTGTTGCTCTATTTTTTTTTTCCTACTAGTTTAAAACCTGGAGGCATGACTGTGGGTCACTTCCAGATCTTCTTTAGCCTCAACCCTTCACTTTTGGATGCCCACTGCTCTAGTCATGTCAAGCAATATTTCTTTACAGTGAGTTATATTCTGTTCAGCTCCTTGTCAGTCCTTTCTAGACAAGACATCTTGTCCAATGACCTCTTCCTTTCTCAAGATTCACTTAGGTGTCCCTGCATTTGTCCCTTAGGTACTTGGGTCTGATTTCCCAGTGTACTACTTGCCCACCATATTTTATTTGTTCCATCTCATGTCTGTATCTCATGCATTAGATTGTCAGAAACCTGTGTCTTCTTCATCTGCAAACACACAGCACCTAACATGGTATAAATATATATATATATATATATATATATCTTTTCTCAGTGAAATTTTCTCTCTTAACTTTCTTTTTGTATTCCTTCAATAGCATTTCATTTATGGACTCATTGTAGAAATAGTTCTTAAAAATACATACAGATATACTAAGAATTCTACTGCATATGAAAATTACAAAATACTAAATGATTTTTCAATTCTGTCAAAATCTGAGAGTTCTTCTAGCTTGTGCTATTTTTTTTTTTTTTTTTTTTTTGCTTCTCCTTGGTAGACTTTTTTTCTCTACTGAACTTGTAATGAAACCATTATTAACCTGATTTATATGCTGTAAAACATAAAGCTTTAAAAATGTACTTTAAGAAATTACTCATTTCCCCCTTGATAAGTCTGCTCTTAAATTTTTCCATAGATAAATCTGTTTAATTTCAGAACAACCTCAGAAGGTATGTTTTATGGACGGTATGCATGGGCATTAATTATAGGCAATATTTATGTGAAGGCGGTGCAGTTCATTCAACAATTTCATTTTGTCAACAGGTAGTACTGCTTAACGTTGCCAGATACTGCAATGCATTTTATAGGCAACTGCCAAGTAACTTCTTTTAAATACTGAAATATTTATATATACATTCAGATAGCAAAGATAAAATATCAGTCACATTTTTCCATTTGGGAAACTTTAGTGTTTCTTTGAGAAACATGATAAAAATCTAAGTTTAACAAATAGAGTAAGTTTGCAGTTCATCCCTGGCTCTGTGACCCCTTGCTTGCCTTTTCCTGTTTAGTTTTTAGCTTACGTGGTTACATAACCATTGCTTTTGCTTAAAGGTCAGCCAAGAGTAAAGTTATATCTTGCTGGAGGTGAGATGTAAACAATGTCTGATCTTGCCCTGCCATTTTTCCTAAATCTTGCACAGAGCTGGGTGAAATTGTGCCAGTATTCATAAAAGAAGATTATGTTTTAGAATCTGTATTGTATTATTCAATAAATATTTCAAGGTGTCTGCAAACAGGGATTAATGGTATTATATTTCAGGAAACCAGAAAGGTATCAACCCAAAGAATTAAATAAAACACTCATGTTTGATGCTCATATAAACTGTAACTTAAAATAAAATGTGTGTAAACTTCCTTTTCCTTTTGTTTCATTTTCTTGTCATAAAATAATGCAGAATAAAATCAAATGAGATAAAAATGAAAGAAGATAAAAACAATCTAAAATTGACCTTCACTCTAAAAAGTAATTCCTTTCTTCAATCATCAGTGTTAATAATCAGTGATGGTGTCTGTCAGCAATTAAAACATCTGGATAAAAAAACGCATGTTTCAAATTCTCAGCAGTGTTTTTCACTGATGCTGCACTGCACACTGGAGGTATCTGGACACAAGGAGAGAGTACAATAAAGGATTTCATCAGAAATTTTTGGTGTAGTATGTAAATATTCAATCATATTTTAAATTTGAATTCTCTGGACAAACTCCTGGCCTTTTAAATACTTATTTTATTCATGACATTATTGGAAAAGATTTTGCACATACCAAGTTGGATCTTCATTCAATACTTGAACTTCAGAGATTCATTAAGGATTTTGAGTTTTTTATCTGTTACAAAACAATGAAAGCCTGGCTGAATACCCCATTTTGGTGTTACTATCTCTTCTTGTCTCAAAAATCTGTAAACAGGGGCTGAGGTTGTGAATCAGTGGTAGAGTACTTGCCTAGCACAGGTGGAGCAATGAGCTCAATCCTCAGCACCACGTGAAAATAAAAATAAAGGTGTTGTGTCTGCTTACAACTAAAAGAAAGAAAGAAAGAAAGAAATCTGTAAACAGGGAAGCCCACTACCACCTAGATGATTCTACAATGATTCAAGAGGTCTTGTCTCCTCATACTAACCATGTTATTTTATATACTGCTCATTTTAGTGGCTGGTAACTAACCAATTAATATATTTAAATTTTAAGTAAGAAAAAAAAGAATTGAAAATTGATCACAGTATGATTATGACTATGTAATGAAAGATCTATGCTCCGGGAAAAACAGACCAGAGAGATACACCAAAATGTTAATAATAGAATAGCAGCCTCTCCAAACCTCTCCTTTCACTAGAATTATGTGAAGAATTTTTAAAAAATACAATTGCCCAGACTCCATCTTATTTCAACTGAATTAAAATATCTGTGGGAAGTGCCTGTTGATTTGTGGTTTTAGATCATGGTTTTTATGTTTGGAATTATAACAGTTTGAACAGTATAGTATGTACTCATTTCTTAAGAATACCCTAATTCCTAGGTACTTCTTAATGGATTCAAGATTTAACATATTTTATTGAGAATGGCTATAGAAAGTGACAAAATGAAGCATTACTGCATTAACTGTAAAAGTATCACTAAGGGTTGTATCAGTGGATATTCCTGGGCATGTTGGAGGAGGTGAATATTCATATGTTCTAGATGTTTGCTCTGAGCCTAACGTAAAAGGTAAAGGTCAATGTGAATAAAGGTCATCAAGCTTAGACTTTTGATATTTTTATTTCAAGTCAGTTTTCTGTACATGCTCTAAGGGTTTATTTGCTACATACAAATATTTTAAACATATTGAAGTTTTGTAATCATGACTTCTCCCTGATTTTTTACTATTCTGGGGACTAAAACATGGATGTGGCCTACCTATACCTTTTGATTTTGATCCTGGCTAGCTAAATATCTTTTATTTAAAGTTTTATTAAAAGAATTTCAACATAAAATTGAAAGTACTAACAAGATTGTCTCTCATTATGAATTGTGAGTCTGAGAGAGAACACAAACAATCCTGATTCAAGTGATTGACAAGAAGTTGTCTTTCTCTTTGATTTATAAAACTGACTCAGCTGAGCAACAGCACAGATCCTCCATGAGATCAGGAAACAATGAGGGAGAATGTATATATCTCCTTGTTGCCCTTTATCTCACAGTACCTGCATTTCAGTGGTCAGTGAAGCCTTTGGACAATGACGGATGAGAGTCCAGGGCCAGAGATTTCTACTTTTTGTATAGCAGGGTGGATGGGAGTGTGTGGGTGACTGGTTCATTGGCTTTCATGGTCTCACTTGAGTTGTCACTTTGCTGTAATTGTGTACTTCTGAGTTCTGCACGACTTCATCCTGGGCCCAGAACAGTCTATACAAGCCCACAACAGCGGGTAATTCACCTGTCCTCATGCTACCTTTTCCTTGGATCTTCAGAACGGTTTTTGCATTCCATTCCAGGTGCACATTCCATGAGGGCAGGTTCTTGGTCTTGTTCATTTTTTGAACCTCTAGTGACTTCAATCCCACAGCCCCCAGTAAATGCTCAGTAATTATTTGTTAACTTAATAAATGAAGGCAGGAGTTTCTTTTGGCCTTGAAAATTAACTTTTAAAAAGGCTCCTCAAGAAATATATGTATCACATCAACTTATTTGTTTTTTTTTTGAAAAATGTCCAGTGATACCAAGGAACTAGAGTTCTTTTTTGCTTTTATTTTTTGTTACACAATAAACAATCTTCATGATGTGTAGAATACTATACTGGGGACTTGGGGAGATTTATAAATATATAAAAGGTATAGCCTCTAATGAGATTTATGAAACTGCTTACATACCTGCATTTTGCTTTGGATAAATTAAATTTTAAAAAATGTCAGAATCTTTCTAAAAATGAATTTTCATGTAAGTATGAATCTGCAGATAAATACATAAGGAGATAGTTATGTGATTAAAAGTTCACATTGATTTAAATGGTCTTAAATATACAAATCATAAGAAAATACATTCTACCTATAAAAAACGATAGAGTGGAAAAATACAGGGTAAAACAGCAACATTTCTCCTTTTCTACCAACTTTTTTCTAGTCACTTCCCCTGAAATAATCTCAGAAATACTATTAATAGTTTAGATGTGTTTCATCCATTACATTATTTTTTCATTTTTAAGTTGTAGATGAACACAGTAACTTTGTTTTATTTATTTATTTTTATGTGGCGCTGAGGATCAAACCCAGTGCCTCACACATGCTAGGAAAGCACTCTATCACTGAACTACAGTCTCATCCACCTATTACAATTTTTATGCAGTTTTACATATATGTGTTCTATACATCTTGTTTCTTTTTCCCAACAAATTTCCCTGGAGATCTTTCAAAGTTACTACAAAATCCCATACTAATAATGCTAAGTAATTTGGCATTAAATAATGTTAAATTTAATCTAGTCTCACATGTTATAGATAGATATGTATGAATAATGTTTTATTTTCTGAATTAATTTATTTTTCATCATTTCATCATATTCCACTTTATTGGCAAAATGCTTCGATGACCTCATTTTGAATATATTTGGTACTTAACATACTGGTGGATACAAATATATTGTATTATATGTCCCTAAAGTATTGATACTTTTAGACTTATTCTCAATTTTTTAAGCTGAAAAGTGAATTATGGATCCTGCTTTCCTAGTTATATAACAGAGGCAAACTCTTACATTGCTGTTTCTTCTTTTAGTACAACCCCAACACTGTGCATCTTGTGCTACTTGCTAATTGAATGTTTCTCATCAAGGGGTTAAAAAAGAAAACAGTTCTTAAGTAATCATTGATAAATTTAGAGAAAAGCTAGAAATATTCCCAGGAATAACTACTGCAGGAAAGAATTTGTTGTTGTTGGTTTTCTCGATTTCTTTTCTCACTTCATTTAGCTGAACAATGGTTAATTTAACTAGAAGTTAATTTAATAGGAAATTAAACATTCACCATTCAGACAGTATATATCATTACTTGGAGTTTTCTATGTTATAAGTTTGCAACCTGAGTCCTGTTGGCCAGGGAATAAGTATATACCAAACTAATGTTCCGAAGGTCTAGCTCAGTATTACCAGCCACAGAAACAAAAGGGAAAGACATGATTAACTTCAATTTACAGAATGCAAGCATATTATGTCTGCTGATCTACATTAGATCCAGAATACAAAGTATTTTATGGGAAGAAATTATTGCATTTGCATATTAGCCTACTTTTGAGTCAAAAGTTTCTTTAAGAAAAAAAAATGCCCTAAGAGTGAGAAAGAGATTATTGGTTTGCCCCAGAGAGCAATTCAGTGATTAATTCTGCTACCTACAGCAAAAGAACTCAGAGCAAAAGAGCAGCCTTCTATGTGATAATCCCAACTGAAAAAAGTAGTATTTCCATGCCTCCTGTAATATATTCTGTTTTTCACAAGATAAAAGATTTTCATTCTTTAAATTACTAAAGCCTACATTGTTATATGAATTATCTTTTATATTTAAGATATTTTTCAAATCTTAACAATATCAACCTGAACATTTAACTCTGAGTATTTAATTTACACTTATTTGGTTTGTTGAAAAGGATAATTTCCAGTGATGTTTTGGGTTCTAAGAATGTACATTTCCATGTCTAAGCTTTAAGTACTTTGTTGACTTTAGAAAGAATGTATAACTTTAGTTCATTAGTCAAGAGCAGTTTCCTAGTCACTGAACTGAATTTTCCAACTGAACACAAGTTAAATTCCTGATTTAGCTCATATTCTCCATCTCCTTTTTAAAGAATTGAATTATAATACTGGGAATTTAGTTTATTATTCATGAATAAAATATTAGAGATCCTATTGAGTGTACGTGTTTGGGGAAGGTGATAGTGAGAATCAAGAAAAAATTTTCAAAAGTTTCTCTAGTTTAGATATATTAATAAAAGACTTGAAATAACTTTTATTCTCTGTGGTATAAGAAACTGCATTTTCAGAGATTATTGGTAAAGGTTAAATGTCAAAGCAATAATTCTATTTCTGTCTTTAATTTCCTTGATTTCACAGAAACGTACATGACATGTTTGGCACTGTTTATGTGTATTAGCCAAAAATTTTGGAAACAAACGATAAAAGCCCAACTCAAGTTTGCTTAAGCAAAAAGAGAATTGGCTCACAGAATTGGCAAGAATAGAGATGCTACCTTCTCAGGTAAACCAAACCTAAGATAGTACCACTCTTATCATCTCCCCCATCCCTCCTATCAGCCTCTTTCCATCTCTCTATGTGTGTGTGTGTGTGTGTGTGTGTGTGTGTGTGTGTGCACGCGCTGGTGTATCCATTTGGGAAAGATCATGGTTAATTGCAGCTTCAATCATATTCTTTTTTTTTTTTTTTTAATTATTTACAGCTAAATTTTATTGCTTTGTATGTGGTGCTGAGGATGGAACCCAGGGCCTCACGCATGTGAGGCAAGTGCTCTACTGCTAAGCTACAATGCCAGCCCCTTCAATCATATTCTTACAGTCTGAATCATGGGGAAGAGAATTTCTCTTTTGTGGTAATTTTCTATGAATCCCTGGGAAGGACTCATTGGGATCAACTTTTATCCACCATGATTACTCAGGAATGATCATGCCCATACCTGTGACTACAAGCAGTGCACAGTAATCCAACAGAACCATGTTGAATTGCAGTATAGAGGCACGAACCCCTAAAGGATGCAGTGGGGAGAAGGGGGAAATGTCTAAGAAAATATTTTTTTGTTCCTGTTATGGTTTGGATCTGGAAATTTCCACAAAGGCTCATGTGTTAAAGGCTTTGCCTCCAACGCAGTAGAGTTCAGAAGTAGGTCTTTTGGGAAGTGATTGGATCATGAGGGCTCTGACCTCCTAAGTGCATTAGACCATTGAAAGTTAGATGAATTAGTGGGAGGTAATAAAGACTGGGAGTTTGGACCTGGTTGAAAGGAGTAGATCCTAGGAGGCATGCTCTTAGAGATTATATCTTGTCCTCAGCCCCTTTCCCTTCTCTTATTCTCTCTTTATCTTCCTTCCTTACCTCCTCTGTTTCCTGATTCCCTGAGCTAAGAAGCTTTCCTTTGCCATACCCTTCCACCATAATGTCCTGCCTCACCTCAAGCTCAAAGCAATGAAACTAGTCAACCATGGACTGAAACCTCAAAACCATGAGTTACCTTCTTCGAGTTGCAAAATACTTGCACTGAGAGAATAGCAAAATTTGCTTAAGCGCTTCTCAGGAATCAGTAAGACTATATTCATCACAGGCCCACAAGTGTAAAAATGCAAACTTTTAAAAAGAATTTTCTTTGGGAGAGAGTTCCAGGGGTGCCCTGCTTCTACAGAAACAAGTAAGAAATGTTTCCCCAGAATCCTTTTCACTATGTTCAGTTACCCAGGCACTTGGAAGTTGTTGTAGCTGCTGTAGCTGCTGGCCAAGGGTGCCTGGCAACTGAGAAGGCCTTTTTGTTGTCAATGTGGCACTAGTTTTACAGCATGAAGAGCCACAGGTAATGGAGGATTTTACCCAGATTTCAAAGGAAAGTCTATGAGGAAAGGCAGTGGTGTGACAGAGTCTGAATTCCTGCAGGTATCCCCTGAGAAGATGATATATGAAGCTGTGAGAGTAAATCCAAAGTTGCAGAGGAGGCCAGGAAGTTATGATACCATCTGGTGCCGATCAGAAACAGGTTCTTGTTCCCCAGTGTTGAGGAATAAACACCCAAGAGACACTGAGGCAAGTAAAGAAAGCAAGTTTTATTTAAGAAAGTGAGAGAGACAGGCAGACTTCTTCAAAGAGAAGTGGACCTTGGAGCCAAAAGCCCACGGCAGTGGGTGCAACTTGCTTTCTTATAGACCCCAGAACCTATCTCTTTAATCACTGTCTTCTCTTTCTTCCCTGTATACATGAACAAGAGCAGGAGCATGGAGTTTAATTATTAGTAACTCAAAGTGCTGAGGAGCACAATCACAAAGGTTGATCATTAGAAACCCATTGGTCTCTCTTTGATAACCAGTTCTCATCTTGACCCCCATCATTCATTACCTACACTTAGGCCAGACAGGACTGAAAGTGAATTGCTTTTTGGCAAAGAAAGCATGTAGAGGTCAGCATGTTTGGCCATTTTATAGAATTATTCTCTTTGCCTGTGTTCCCACCATTGTCTTCTCTTTATCCCCTAACAGTTAGAGGTGCCAAGACTATGGCCATCCATGAAGGAAAGTTGCAGGCAGAAAGCAGAGCCAACCTGAGAGAGACTATGTGGTCTTCAGCAGCAAGGCAGGGCCACTTCCATCACTTGTAGCTTACATCTTGCCACCACATGCCTCAGATGCTGGAAGTTTTAGTCAGCTTTTTTGCTGCTGTGACCCATCCAGCACAATTGTAGGAGAAGAAAAGCTTATTTGAGGACTCACAGTTTCAGAGCTCTTAGTCCATAGAAGGCTGGCTCCATTCCTTGGGGCTCAAGGTAAGGCAGAACATTATAAGAGAAGAGTGTGGGGCTGGGATTGTAGCTCAGCGGTAGAGCGCTAGCCTCGCATGCGTGAGGCCCTGGGTTCAATCCTCAGCACCACATACAAAGCAATAAAATAAAGATATTGTGTTCCTCTACAACTAAAAAATATTAAAAAAAAAAAAAAAGAGAAGAGAAGAGTGTGGCAGAGAAAAGCAGCTCACATGGCGATCAGGAGCAGAGAGAGATCTCCACTTACCAAATACAAACATACACCCCAAAGCCACACTCCAATGTCCCACCTTCTCAAGCCACACTCTACTAGCCTTCAATTACCAGTTAATCTCTATGAGAGGATTAATTCACTGATTGGATTAAGGCTTTCACTACCCAGTCACTTCTCTGAACTTTCTTACATTGTCTCACATGTGAGCTTTTGGGGGACACTTCACATCCAAACCATAACACTGTACATGATTCCTGGATTTAATGTTTTTCCTGCTGGATTTTGTTCTTGCTTTGATCCTAGCCCTCCTTTCTATACCACTATTCTTCCCTTTTTGAATGGAAATGTTTACCCTCTACCATTGTGTATTATAAGTTTGTAACTTATTTTACAATTTTTACAATGGCTCAGAGTTAAGAGTTTGCCTTGAGTTTAAAAGGAGACACTTGGCTTGGACTTTCAAGCAGTGCTAGAACTATTGAGGCTTTGGGGACTTCTGGAGATGAACTGAATGCATTTTGCATTGTGAAACATAAATGAGCTTTGGAGAACTAGGGAAAGAAAGCTATGGTTTGGATCTGGAATGTCACGTAAAGGCTCTTGTGTTGAAGGCTTGTTGCCCAATGAAGCAATGTTCAGAGTTGGGGTTTCAGGAAAGAGATTGCATCATAAAGGCTCTGATCTCATCATCAGATTAATCCACTGTGGATTGATAATTTGACATTAGTGTGGGAGGGGGTGGAAACTTTAGGTGGAAGAAGTAGGTCACTAAGAACTTGCCCTGGAAGGTATACCTTATTTCTGCACCCCCTTCTTAGCTGCCATGAAGTGAGCCAGTTTCTTCTGCCACACAACTTCCTCCATGATGTTCTGCCTCCCCATAGGACCAAAGAAATGGAATCAGACAATTATAGACTGAAAACTCCGAAACTGTGAACCAAGATAAACTTTTCTTCCTTTAAGTTGTTTTTCTCAGGTATGTGTGACAGTGTTGCAAAGCTGACTAACAGTTCCTGAATATGCTTTCCATCTCTGGTTTCTTTCTACTACATTACCTTCTCATCCTCTTCTTACTCCCTGCCTCTCAATTAGGCATTTGTTACTGTTCTATTTTTTTAACTAATTATGTACTCTTCCACAAATAGCTCTTCTTAACACACAGGTTCAATTAATATGTCTATGCAGAAGCACTATAAGTTTATATCTTTAGACATCAGTACCATCACTTTTGACTTGTCACACAAGAGCCTAAGTGTCAGCTATAAATTACCTATCTTCAAGAAGCTTATACACTAGAGAAGTACCAACATGCAAGACCCATCAAATGGTTAACTTTTCACTGATCTCTCAAATCCTAACAGAAAAATGGTTAAGGATAACTGTATTACTCCTTCCTTGCACCCCTGGGACTTAAATTTGGAATTGACATTCTTACTGACAAGGTTAGCTAAGAAAGGTAATTAATATAAAGCACTAATTTTCACATAGAAACATCAAATGCCTATCTTCATGCAAAACACCTTCAAAACTCATTTTCTGTTTTCTTCTTTTGAAAGAGAAAATTCTGAAATTTATTTTACATTATGATACTGTTCATATAGTTTCCTCATGTCCATTACTTTTCTGAATCCAGTGACTTGATTCCTTTCCCCTATTTACACTAGCCCCATCTCAGTTATTTTCCTGTACATAATATAACACGTCCTAGAAGCAGTCAGAACACCACTTTCAGGACATCACTTTTAACGTATCATGCAAAGCATGATTCTAAATCAACCTAATTGTGCTCAGCCATAGGCCCTGCTCATCCCTGTGTCTGCTGAACAATGGACCCCAAGAGAGGAAGATTGCATTCATTTTGAGTACATTGATCAACTTTACATTGTCAGTGTCATCAGTTATAGGGCACTAAGAGGCAAGATGTGATCGGTGTAAAAGAGCAAGGAGGTTTTGTAGGAATCAAGAGGAAGGAGAGATTATGTTCTAAAGAAGTCAAGTAGGCAGAAAAACAAATACAGGAGGAAGATAAATGCAAAGTGCATGTTTTCAGGTTTAAGTTGGAAAATCATCCATTCAGAAGATGAAAATTAGAATGTAGGATTTAGGACAGAAGTTTCTGCTAGAGATAAACATATGGGATTTATCCACTTACATCAAAGTCTATCTGCTGTGACCAAGCAAATAGCTTAATTTCTCAGCATCCTGGTTTTCCTATCTTAAAATTGGGGAAAGAATGTATAATTATAAGTGTTCTCATGAGATTATGAACTTATGTAGGAAGTTTTCTTTGCCCAGTTCTTCTCAACTGTTGGGTCATTGTTATTAATATCCTGTTTGCCCTTATAGTGTCCTTTGCTCCGTGTCATGATCAAAAACTGATCCTTTGATGGAAGTCAATGATTTGTCAGGAAAGAAAGTCTAATAGAAAGGGCCACATGATAAGTGCTACATCAAGTGGCTATGTGTCACCTTGTCCTCACCTTTTTTTTATATCCTAAGACCTTTATTCAGTAATCCATTCTTTCACTTTTATCTTAAATATTTCTATTGGCCAGTACTGCTGAAATTTTATCATTTATGTAATTTAAGTTTATTATTACACAAAAGGACTCTGCAGAGTTTGCATTTACTAAGTAGGTAAGTAATCTGTTCATTCGCCCTATGAGAAGAATATTGAGGCAAGGTCATATCCAACAACTAGCCCATGGTGACGTAGCATGAGTGACACACAGAAGTTGAACAAAGACAGTCTGAACTAGGATCTCTTAGTGCTTCCTACTGTCCCAAGTTTCTTTTCTTTTTTTTTTTTTATAAGAGAAGAGGTAATTGTCCCATTTGCTCTTTGTCAAAATTCTGCTCAGGATATGATACCTGCATCTAGTGTCAAATTTTTAGGAAAGCATTTCTTGAATGCTCTGGCCATTGCTTGTCTTCTCTATACCTCAGCATTTATATATTATTGCTAAGAGGGGGAGGATCCGGGGGTGCCACGTGGGTCCTGCTTGATGAGTTGGGGTCCAGAAAAGATGAGGGAGGGGTCTTCAGGGAGGAAGACGATATGGGGTCTTTCTGGACGGTGGCCGCGGAGTCAAATTCCCCAGGCCCCGGGGTGTAGGTAAAGAATCTGCTCTGCCCCAGTGAGACGCAGAAACACAGGAGTGAGATGCAGGAAACACCGTTTATTCCAGAAAGTATAGAAGCTTAAATACACTCTTGGACCAATCAGATCCAAAGGTCACAAACAAAGGGGTGGTCTCTGGTAAGAGCACAGTCTATTAGCATAGAACGGGGAAGGATGGAAGGGAGGGGTTGGAAAGTATGGAGATGCTCCTACAATATATGACATTTTGCCCCCGAATATGATTCCAAAAATGGAAATTTTTATCAGAATCACATTGATTAGTGAAAATAGTAGGATAATCAGAGCTTGAAAAGTGAAGGGAAGAAGATCTTGTTAAGCAGAGGATGGCATGATCTTGGGCACCATTCGGGAGTGAGCATGGAGTTCTGGAGGAAAGGCAATAATGCTTCAGGGTTGACAAGACTCAAAATAAAGATGGATGAGTACAGTGAGTTCAGATATCTGAATGATAGATAGAGGGTTCTCAACTTTATTTATTTACTAATTTTTTAAAAACTTTTTGGTACCAGGGATTGGACTTAGGGGTATTTGACAACTTGAGCCATATCCCCAACCCTATTTTGTGTTTTATGTAGAGACAGGGTCTCACTGAGTTGCTTAGCACCTTGCCATTGCTGAGGCTGGCTTTGAACTCGCGATTCTCCTGTCTCAGCGTCCCTAAGTGCTGGGATTACAGGTGTGCGCCACCACGCCCAGCTTCAACTTTATTTTGAATGAAGCTGCTAAACAGAAAATATTAGAAAGGAGACTAGTATTGATTTAGTTTTTCAAAAGACTTAATTCATATTTGGTATCTACAATGGATTCAAAAGGAGAAAAACGTTGCCACAAAAACTAGTAGACTATTGTAGCATGTAAATGTGGAATAACTTGGAATGTGCTTGGAATGTGGTGGTAGTGGGGAGAATGAAGAAGAAAGTGTGTTGATTCACTTGGACAAAGAAATTAAGGAACTCGATGAGTCATAGGTTATAGTCAATATGACTGGGAAATACAGTGACTCATATTCACTTATGTTGGTCAAATCTCTGTGCTTTTCTGAAGTAAAATTCATTTACTGGGAGCCAATACCTGAGGATATTTGTGCAATTTGTACATTTATGTTCCCCTCGACATTACTTCTTACTCCGAGATGTGGATTTTCCCTGGTAAAAGAGTTGTGACTTTCATCGATTTTTCTAATCTCACCATCCTTGTTGTTAAGGTTTATAGGCATAATATTAGAGGATCACAGGATTACTTTATTTCTGACCTTTATCTAGCCCTTGCTACTCTTCCCTGAATGTTCAGTGGGAAAGGAAACATGGGAAAGAGAATTGTGAGGTATTATGGTTTAGATATGAGATGTCCTCTAAAAGCTCATGTGTGAGACAATGCAAGAAAGTTTAAAGGTGAAATGATTGAATTTTGAGAGGCTAAACCCAATTAGTGGATTAATCTACTTGAAGTAATTAACTAGGTGGTATGGGAGATAGGGTGTGGCTGGAGGAGGTGGGTCACTGGGGGCATGCCTTTGGGGTATATACTTTGTCCCTAGGGAGAAGAGCTGTCTTTGCTTCCTGGAGTCATGTCCTAAGCTGCCGTTCCTCTACCACGTACTTCTGCCATGTTGTCTTCCTTCACCTTGGGCACAGAGCTGTGGAGTAGGCTATCTGTGGACTGAGGTCTTTGAAACTATGAGCCTGAAATAAACATTCCCTCCTCTATGTTGTTCTTGTCAGGTCTTTGGTCAGAGGGATGAAAAAACTGACTAAATCATTGGGTTTCATGGATTATATGATTTTGTTTATTTCTAGATGTTTAGTCCCGTAATGTAAAGACCATCTCTCTACCTTGGGAAGGTACATAGTACATTTTGATTTGCACCACCTTTCACTCATCCACAGCAAAAGCAATTGGTTCTTTTTAATTATTTCATCTTGCTATTTCCTTATTACAACTTCTACCACGTTTTGTCTTAGTGCATAATTACACTCAGTACCATTAAGTTTTGCATCCTCAGGAAGAGTATCCACACCTAGAAATCACATACACATGGCAGCTTCTCAAGTCCTTTCTTAAGAAGGAAAGGAAAGAGGAGAAAGTGTGCAAGAATTTGTAGGGCATAATTTTTATATATATGTAATATACCACACACACATGTAGGCACACAGGATCTTCAGAGAGAAGAAGAACCTTTTTTTTATTATTGGTTCTCTTCAATTACAAATGACAGTAAAATACATTTTGCTATAATCATACAAGCATAAAATATATCTTATTTTTATTATGACCCAGTCTGTGGATATACATGATGGAAGGATTCACTGTTATATTCACATATGTACATAGGAAAATTATACCAGATTTATTTCACTGTCTTTTCTTTTCTTATCCCTCCTGCATTCCTTTCCCTTCATTCCCCTTTGTCTTATCTACTGAACTTCTACTCTACCCCCTCATTATTTGTGTTAACTTTCACCTATTAGTGAAAACATTCAACCTTAGAGTTTGGAGGATTGACTTATTTCGCTTAGGATGACAGTCTCCAGATCCATCCATTTATGGTCATAAAGTCATTGACAAGAGGAGCCTTGAATAAAAATCATAAGAATTACACATAGTTGGCAGATGTGGGGACATATGTCTAATCCCAGCTACCTCCCAGGCTGAGGCAGGAGGATTTCAAGTTTGAAGCCAGCTTTGGCAATTTAGTGAAGCCCTGGCTCAAAATAAATAATGAAAAGCACAGGGAATATAACTCAATGGTCAAGAACCACTAGGTTCAATCCACAGTATCACAAAAAAATAATTACACAGGCACTAATGTAGAAAACACACACACACACACACACAAACACACAGAATTCCTGGCTGTTCAAAGCCTGAGAAAGGTTCTATTATTATTTTTTATGATACTTTTATTTGTTCTAATTAGCTATACATGACAGTAGGATGCATTTTGACACATCATACATAAATGGAGTATAACTTCTCATTCTTCTAGTTGTACATGATGTAGAATCATACTGGTTGTGTAACCATACATGTACATAGGGTAATAATGTCTGATTCATTCTCTTCTCCTTCCCTATCCCCATACCCCTTCCTCTCCCTTTACTCCACTCTGTCTAATCCAAAGTACCTCTATTTTCCCCTAGCCCTCCACTTACTGTGAATTAGCATCAGCATATCAGAGAAAACATTCAGCCTTTGGTTCTTTGGAATTGGCTTATTTCACTTAGCATGATATTCTATGGCTTCACCCATTTACCTGCAAATGCCATCATTTCATTCTTCTTTAAGGCTGAGTAATATTCCATTGTGTATATATACCATATTTTCTTTATCCATTTATCTGTTGAAGAACACCTAGGTTGGTTCCATAGTTTAGCTATTGTTAGTTGAGCTGCTATTTATAGCTTCTGTTTATGAATGTAGCTGTGTCACTGTTGTATGCTGATTTTATGTCCTTTGGGTATAAACCAAGGAGTGCGATAGCTGGGTCAAATGGTGGTTCTATTCCAAATTTTCTGAGGAGTCTCCATACTGCTTACCATAATGGTTGCACAACTTGCAGTCCCACCAGCAATGTACCAGCATACCTTTCCCCCTATATCCTTGGCAACATTTATTGTTGCTTGTATTCTTGATAATTGCCATTCCAACTGAGTGAGATGCAATTTTAGACTATTGATTTGCATTTCTCTAATTGCTAGACATGTTGAACATTTTTTCTCATATGTGTCAGTTGATCGTATTTCTTCTTTCTTCTGTTCTGTAGGCTCTCTCTTCACATTATTGATTATTTCCTTGCTGAGAAGAAGCCTTTTAGTTTGAATACATCTCATTTATTGATTCTTAATTTTACTTAAGAAAATTAGGAGTCTTAAAAGAAGTCTTGTTAAAGAAGTCAGTTCCTAAATTGACACAGTGAAGATTTGGGCCTACACTTTCTTCTGTTAGGCACAGGAGACTTAGTGCCTAAGTCTTTGATCTGCTTTGACTTGAGTTTTGTGCAGAGTGAGAGATAGGGGTTTAATTTCATTTTGCTACATATGGACTTCTAGTTTGCCCAGCACCATTTGTTGAAGAGGCTATCTTTTCTGCAATGAATACTTTTGGCACCTTTGTCAAGTATGAGATAACTATATTATGTGAGTTTGTTTCTATGTGTCCTAATCTGTACCATTGATGTAAGTGTCTGTTTTGGTGCCAATACCATGCCATTTTTGTTACTATGACTCTATAGTAAAATATCTGGTATTGTGATGCCTTCTGCTTCACTTTTCTTATGAGGATTGCTTTGGTTATTCTGGGTCTCTTATTTTTCCAAATGAATTTCATGATTGCCTTTTCTATTCCTATGAAGAATATCATTTGGATTTTAATAGGAATCACATTAAATCTGCATAATGCTATTGGTAATATGGCTATTTTCACAATGTTAATTCTGCCTATCCAAGAGCATGGGATATCTACATCTTCTAAGGTTTTCAATTCCTTTATTTAGTGTTTTGTAGTTTTCATTGTAGATATTTTTTACCTCTTTTGTCAGATTGATTACTAAGTTTTTTTTTTTTTTTTTTTAGGCTATTGAGAATGGGGTAGTTTTCCTAATTTCTCTTTCAGTGGATTCAGCTGATGTATAGGAACACATTTGATTTATGGATGTTGATTTTATATCCTGCTAAATTCATTTAATAGTTCTAGAATTTTTTGGTTGGATTTTTTGGATCTTCCCAATATAGAATCTGACATGATTCTATACAATATTTAATCTAATGTTTTATGGGGTTGTAAGAGAGATAAACTCCAACATAAATGGTTTCTATATAAACAAACCATATTGAGATGTTTCTGAAATAAATACAAATAAATAGGGTTGGGGGACTACAGTGCTTTATATTTTACTCACTCAATATCTTACCTTATTATCATTGTCTCTTAGCTCAATCATTAATTTCATAGGAAAAGATCTGTCACTTCCCCATTGGTTTCATTCAAGAGAAAAGTAACATCATACTGCTCAAGGAAGAATATTCTATGTTTACAACTGCAACAAATCAACAAAAAGATAGCTTTACACTTAAACTTTGTTGATACCATAGAAACCCTGAAATACTTTCAAATTATCATATTCATAATAGATCCTTTCACAGAATGTTGTATTTTGAAAGTGTTTCAATGTTTCTATGGTATCAGCAATGTTTAAATGGAAAGCTATCTTTTTGTTCATTTATTTCAGCTGTAAAATTTTATCTGAAGTACATACGTTCAATATATATCCTATTGAAAGTTTACTCATTTCTTGCTTTTTTTTCTTTCCGTTGTTTGTGATCATCATGGCATTATTTGAATACATTTGCTCCACACTGAGAAAAGTTCCAGGAATCTTTTATTTATTTTAAATGACTGAAAAAAAATTTAAAAAACATGCTTCCTATTCTGAAGAACTAACTTTCATTTAGCATAATGTCAAGTGGTCTCAATTTTTATTTGCTTTGTGGCTTTCTACTTTCAAAGACCATTTGTGTATATCTAGTTCTTCAGAATTGTTTCATTCTTTATAAAGAGTAGAAGCCTAACAATTTTTGTAGGAATGAAACATTTGCCTCCATCTGTCATTTCTGCTTTCATCCCTTACTTCATCTTCCTCTTTCTATTTAAAAGAAAGATGAAATTAAATGATATCTTTAAATACTAAGATGACAAGTGTAATGATAAAATTTCAGAAGCAGCAGTGGGGTATGTGACTAGTACCTAGTTGAAATATGAATGTCAGATCATTTGTTCTATGGGTCTACATCAGCAGTAGGCTTCAAAATTGTATAACAGTTTGAAAAACAATTTATCATCAATTAACAGTTAAGAAAGATTTCATGACTTTTGAGGATATACTTCTACATTAGTTTTACTGCTGTAAAGAACTTAAGAATTGATGGATTCTGGTCAGGTAGTTTTATAGATGAGGTAGTGCTGGCACAAGGCCCAGTGACAACAAACTTGCAAGACAGAAGAATTTTGAACAGAACTCAAATTCATGACTCTCATGTAGTCTGGGGATCTTTGTCTTACATCATGTTTCTGAAAAAAATGGCATGCAATACATTTTACTATTCTATTTTATATGTCACATATATCTTTGTTGTCACTGCAGTTCTAATATAATTATATACTCATACATGACACTACTAAGTGGAACCACATTTTAAGACACTTATTTATTTCATTCACTTGAAAATATTCAGAATGCCTACTCTTGGCCAGGCCCTTGCAAGATATGGAGAGTACTCTAAGGTCTAAGATAGACATGGCTTCTGACCTCTGAAAGCTAAGTGGCTGTATATTGTCTTTTCAATTGCTTCTTTAAACGTCCCATCACTATGCAAGGACAAAGCCAAAACCCAAAGAAATTTCCATAAACCAATAAGAAGTGTTAAAATAGCTGGGCGTGGAGGTGCACACCTGTAATCCCAGCACTCTAGGAACCTGAGACAAGAGAATCTCGAGTTCAAAGCCAGCCTCAGCAATGGCGAGGCACTAAGCAACTCAGTGAGACCCTGTCTCTACATAAAACACAAAATAGGGCTGGGAATGTGGCTCAGTGATCGAGTGCCCCTGAGTTCAATCTCTAGTACAAAAAAAAAAAAGTGTTAAAATAACCCATTCATTGATATTTATCTGTTTTGCACCTCGTCTTGGGGTGACTTCCTTTGAAAAATGAGTTCCAAATGTATTCTGGTAAAATCTAATAACTTCTAGAAAACAGAATAAGCTATATTTGAGATAAAATTGTATTTGGGATAAATATGTAATTGGGACAAAATTTACCACCATGCATTCATAATAATATTCACTGTTTTCTCTAAAGCATAAATGTATTATAAATATATTTCTTATTCCTTCTGTTTCTATTACTAGTACTCATTCCCACAGATATTTTTGATAATTTTAACAATTTTGATACTAACCTGATCATCATATTGAAGAAAGATCTGCCTCCCTATAAATGTAAACATTTTATACTTAAAAGAATGCTTGGGATGATGTGACAGTGTTATTTTGCAGTTGCTGCAGTCTTATATTTACTTATGAAATTAAATAATTGCTGCTTGGGATTTTGTATTAATCACCCCAGTGGGACAAATGACTACTGATTGGAGCAATATTATTTAGATTATGAAGTGACTTTCAAACTCAGTGAGTGATACAGCATGTGCTTAGTACATGTGAGGCTCTGGATTGAATCCCCACCAACAATGGAGGAGATGGCAGGCAATTGGCATCTTCTGACTAGATGTCTTGGATAGCATGATAATATTTATAAAGCTTCCTCAGTGCAGAAGTCTATCTCTTTCATTTTGTGCTATTGTGAAATTTTATTTAATTGTGCTAATGAGACATAAATACTCTGCTTTTCCAGATAGCTCTTAAATTTCTTAGGTCCTTGAAGTCATTCCACTTCAGCAGTGGTCCTGTAACACTATCCATGGTATTTAAGATCACACAAAAACTTGCAGCACTTGTTGCTCTAATTTTCTCAGCAACTATCTAAACTTCAAAGGTTTCTAAGGAAACTAAAGGACATGTTGGGTTCATAACTGTAGGTTAGTTTTGGATTCTCAAAGTTTATAAACAACTAGTTAGCTATGGTATCATATAATTTGTTAAATAGCTAAAAATTCTGTTCCATTTATATCTTGTATAATTTGGAGATTTTAAGAAGTTTGTCTGAACTTTTGTATCTATTAAAAGACCTTTACAAATAAGAGATCTGCAGTGAGCTCAAAATGAAAATGTATTCATTACAACCAAATTTGCTTATTTTTTTTTTTACCTAAATACACTATGTTTTTTTGTTGAAAACATTAGCACCAAGGATCTACTAAAAATGGAAAACTTTTTTATTTGTTAATGTAGCCCTCTGGAAACCTGCCTGAGTTTTCTGCTAATTTCCACTACAAAATTTAGAAATAACATTTAATGAATGGTAGAATAGTAAGTAACATGTTTAAGTAAATAGCTTTTGAATATTGTAACTATATTTTATAAAGATTTTACTATGCATTTAACATAATGAAATCATAATATGTAAATGTATTCTTCTGTTAATATGCATTCACAGCATATGTGGATAATGGTTCCAAAGGAACTGTTACAAGATATGCTCTGAATATGTATGAAGAATAATAGATACATGTTATGGATTCAATATATAGTAAGGGTACAAAAAGCAGAATACATGATTTTGTTAATACTCATTCACTTAAAATACTGAAGCAACAAAAAAAGACATATTCTGATATGTTTGAATTCATATTAAATATATATTACAGATTTAGCAATCCTTTATGCATTCTTTGATATACTGCACAGTAATGCAATGGATAGTGTTTTCTCATAGAACATTAGCTAGTACATAGGCATAGAAATTATTTAGATTGTATAATATAATTCAAATTTTAATAAAGTGAAATATTTAAGAGATATTTGCATTTGTAATTTATTGATCAAAGTATAGGTTGGCGAGGTTGCTTTTGTTATGGAGGAATAAGTTCCTAAGAGATTTAACTTTGCACAGAGTACAGCAATAAATTTTAGACAAAAACCAAACAAACAAAAATCAAACACCAGGAAATTATGAATAAATACTATAGGGAAAGGCTGAGAGATTTTGGAAGGGAGTCGAATCTTGAATAAAAGAGGATATTGGAGGATATTGGTTCCCAGGTTTTGCAAGTTTGGGACCACATGCTGAAAAACATAATCTTTCTGAACTAAGAAATAGTAACACAGAGCACAAGGTGGCTACTGCCATAAAAAAATAAAGAGTAACCTGGAAACAGCCAGAAGAAAAGAAGAAACTGGGTTCTGAGTGTGAGTAATTTTGTCAAAATTTCCCTACCATTATAAGGGAAACCATAGATGAGGCAAGCAATATTTGGAGTTTGAGAAACAAATCCAAATTAATTGCTTGCTAAAACAAAAATGTTAACCCTCTTGGA
Organism: Geosciurus inauris; assembly: GCA_004024805.1. Taxonomy (NCBI): domain Eukaryota; kingdom Metazoa; phylum Chordata; class Mammalia; order Rodentia; family Sciuridae; genus Geosciurus; species Geosciurus inauris. Next base: position 64,056 of record PVHX01000132.1, read on the forward strand.
AGGAATAAGACAGAATCTAGCATTTCTACAACATATCATTGTCAATGTATATGGTGTGATCTAAAATAACATACCAAGAACCAGGAAGTTGACACATTCTCAAAAAAAAAAAAAAGATAATCAATACATGCTACATTAGTTTTCCATTGTGACATGACAAATTATCACATATTTAGCAGCTAAAACAGCATATATTTGTTATTTCACAGTGCCCCTGGGTCAGGAATTTGTGTACAGCTTAGGTAAGTCTTCTGCTCAGAGTTACAAGGGTATAGTTAAGGTCTCATCTGGGCTGAACTCTCATCTGGAGGCTCTATTGGGAATAATTTGTTTCCAAGTTCATTCAAGTTGTTGGCCACATTCATTTCTCTTTATGACTAAAGTTCCCATCTTTTCACTGGTTGTCAATAGGAGGTTACTTTCAGATCCTTGAGATTTCCAATAGGTCCTACAGGCCACCTTTCCACATGGACTTATCCAATATGGCTTCTTACTTCTTCAAGAATTAATAGAATTCAAAAGGAAAATAAGTAATTTTATGATCAGAAAAGAATGTAAGACCTTAATTTGATTTTGATCTACTTATAAGATGCTAAATTAACCACTTACTATTTCATAGATGCTGGCTAAAATATAAGAATTCTGGATCAGATAAAAAGGAATTTTTCACAGCAAGCATCATAAGAATTAGCATGCTTGCATTAGTTCTTTGCCCCTAAGTCCCATAGAAAAAACAAGATGGAACCACATGGGTGGGCAATATATAGTATTGAAATGCCCCCTTCCACTGCTCAAATAGCAGGCAGTAAATGAGTATGCTGATTTTGTAGGTTTTGAGGTTGGTACTTTGTCTCTCGAGGTTATCAGTGGCATTAACAACACAAAGAAATGGCTGATGTAAAAGAAGTTTCATGCCTTTGCAGTTTTGAAACATTTGGCAAATATATATAGGACAAGAAGTCCAAGGACTACCTTATTTCACAAAAGAGATATCTAATGCAACTATCTCAGCATTTGATAGAAAACCTAGATCAAATATTAGTAAATATATAGAAGAACTAGAAAATGCTGTATAAAGTTGAATGAAGTGTTATTAACAGAACACTATATGCAAGTATAGTGCTTTTGACTTGTTAACCAAGATATAGGGTATGTAAGACAGTTCATCAAATCTCAGTATATTCAAGAGAAATGGAATCATGCTTCCTTAGAAACTTGGAATGGAGCCGCCATTTGACCCAGTTATCCCACTCCTCGGTCTTCACCTGAAGGACTTAAAATCAGCATATTATACTGATGCAGACACTTCAATGTTTATAGCAGCTCAATTCACAATAGCTAAACTGTGGAAGCAACCTAGATGCCCTTCAATAGATGAATGGATAAAGAAATTTTGGTATATATACACAATGGAATATTACTCAGCATTTAAAGAGAATAAAATTATGGCATTTGCAGGTAAATGAATGAAGTTGGAGAATATCATGCTAAGTGAGGTAAGCCAATCCCAAAAAATCAAAGACCAAATGTTCTTTCTCATAAATGGATGCTGATCCATAATAGGGGGTGGGCATGGGAAGAATGGAGGAACTTTGGGCAAAGGGGAGGAGGGGAGAGGGCATGGGGGCAAGAAAGATTGTGGAATGAGATGGACATCCTTACCCTAGGTACATGTATGACTGCACATATGGTACAACTCTACATGGTGTACAACCACAGAGATGAAAAGTTGTGCTTCATTTGTGTACAATGAATCAGAAGGCATTTTGCGGACATATATACATAATTAGAATAAATAAATAAATTAATTAATTTAAAAAATAAATCAAATCATTCAGGTTATGTTCTCTGACCAAAACAAAATTATGTTAGAAATTTACAACTATAATATACAAGGAAATTACAAATATTTGTAAAATAACAACATATTGCTAAATAATTCATTTGTCTTAGAAGAAATTGTAATAGAAATTAAAATATTTTTAATTGAATGATACTAAAAATACAATATATGAAACTTGATGATAGAGAGTTAAAGCTGTGTTCAGAGCAAAATAGCTCTGAATATATGTAAAAAAAGAAGTGAGTTCTAATTTTGATAATTCTTAAAAGTTAGAAAAGTAGAGCAAATTAAATCAAATGTACATAGAAAAAGAAAAAATACAAAGTAATGAAACAGTCAAGTAATAAGGATATTTTCAAATGAAAAGCTGATTCTTTGAAAAGATCAACAAAATTTATATGCTCTTAGCTAGACAGATTGGGTATAGATAGCTAGAGATATAGATTTTCCTATGTCTGGTTCCTTGGTAATATTATTGTTATGAATTTTTAGCAATTTTGTTTTGATCAGAAAACATAATCTGAATGATTACATTTCTCTTAAATGTATTGAGACTTGCTTAATTGTCCTGGGTATCCCCCCTCATCAAGAATGAGTAATAAATTATCCATGGCATATCCTATAGATAGTAAAAGGATAACAAAAGAATATTAAGAAAAACTTTATGCTGAAAGTTTAACTACTTAAAATATAATTCATGAAAATAATACAAGATGAAATAGAAAATCTGTGATCTCAGTGTAGGCATCGATTTCTTAGAAAAACAACACGGGAAACACATAATTACATGTCAATAAAATTGTTAAATAGAATGAAGATTTGAGAAATAGATTCTTGGTATTATATTTGTTTTTTAACAATAGGGCTTTAAAGACTTCAAATACATACTTCGGATACAGTAGGCAATATCACAGAAATGTTATGCTGCTTAAACACATTGTGGTAGGAAGCTTCTGACATGACTGAATAATCTCCATTTCTTAGTACTAACCCACTTTCTTCAGTGTGGGCTACATCATAAAACCCATTTCTAATCAATAGAAGATGGCATAGGAAATAGGACGTCATTTTGTGATTAGTTTTAAAAGACTGTCTTCTTTCTTGGTTGCACTCTTTCCGATATGTGTCTGATAAAGAACTAATTATGAGATAGTTTATGATAGGCCCACATGGCCAGTGATTAAGGCCTCTAGCTAACAGCTCAGGAGGAACTGGCACCTCAGCTCACTCACCCACAAGGATTTTAATTCTTACATCAAGATTATGAGTGAGCTAAGAGGTGGATCCTTCCTGGTCAGCTTGGGTATGACAAGCCTTTTGAGAGACCCAGAGCCAAGAGGACACAATTGGGCTGTGCTCAGTTCCCTGACACAGAAATTATATTTTGTAAATGCTAATGTTTTAAAACCACTAAATTTTGCAGAATTTTTTAATGAAGGAATGGAGAACCAATGCACATTCCAACACACATTACAAGTGGTAATAGTTGGAGGATAAAAATTTAAAAATAGAATATAGATTTCCAAATCTGAATATTCATAAAAATTTATAGACTAAGGAGCTGATAGATGAAGGTCTTAAAAATCACCCCTGAAACCACTTTCTTTTTCTCTTTATGAGCCTCTTTCTTTCATTCTACACTGCAAAGTGTGACTTGCCCAAAGACATCATGGCCTTTGTTTTAATTTGGATTTGTCTACCTAAATATTCTAATGGTGATCTTTCTAGTGGTCCTCCCCATATATGTGTATATTTCCCATCCATTTCTTACTAACAAGGTTCCTACCTGACTATAGAAATTTTGAGGAAAAGAATGCATGTGAAGGTCAAGATTAACATCAAGTAAAAACAAAACACAAGCAAATGCAACTTACTATATTAGACAAAGAATCAATGTTATCCATCCCAGGCCAAGCAAATAGATGAACAATAAGAAAAACAATATTTAAATTTTAACAGACAATTTGAAGAGAAGTGAGAAACTAGCTCATGAATTAAATTTACATAGGCCATCAGTCTGGATCACGTCCATGAGCTGGTACTTTAGATAAACTGCATAGTTCCTGACATGAAGTAAAATATCAGTATAATTGTTAGAGATCACTACTACTTTAGAAATAACTAGTTTGATTTTTAATTTTTATTTATCTCCTCAATACAACAGACAAAAAAAAATTCATGTAAGTATAGATGATACAAAATCATACATCTTTGTAGTGTGTGTACATATGTACATGAGATCTTTTTCTTTTTCTCTCCTCCTTTCCCTCTGTAAAGTATCTCCTTGTATGTCCTCCTTCTTGCCTAAAGTAACCCAAATTACCAACCTGGAGTTCATGCTTCTATACTTCTATTTATATACAGTCACATTTAAATTTATCTGTATGTTTGTATCTTATATTTACATCTGCATTTACATCCACATCCACAATCATATTATATCAATTTGGCCTCTATATCTGTTAGAAACAACATCTGTTGAAAACAACCACACAAAATTTTATGGCCAACATATCACACAGCTTCACATATGTGAATGATACCCTTGAAGTTATACAGCAGAGGTTAGGTTATATAATACATATGTACATTAAAGCATATTTATGTTTAAATCTATGGGGTTTTTATTTGTTTGTTTTGTTGCTTTACAAAATAGTATATTTAATACATTTGTTTCTATTTTGCTTTTGTATATCAACCATCAACTGAACTTTAATCCTCTCTGTTTAGTAACTACAAAGTATTCTCTGATGTGGACTGTGACATAATGTTTAACTACTCTTTTAATGATGAACATTCACATGATTTCCAGTTCTTTCCTCCAAGCACAGAGTTGCTGCAAGCAACATTGTGTTGCTAAGGGATCGATTTCCAGAAGTTGCCACAAGTAGAAGGCTATAAATGTGAATCTTCTAGATTTTCTAGCCCAGTGAGAAGTTTCCCCTCACCTATAGATTATATGTGTAATTGCTTAGATTCATATTGTTTTGGTTTTTACATTTGAAATATTTATTTATTTCTAACACAGTATTATATTGCTTTATTTTTTAATTAGTTAAAAATTAATTAATTAATTAATTAATTAATTGGTACCAGGGATTGAATTCAGGGCCCCTCACCACTGAGCCACACCCTCAGCCCTATTTTATGTTATTTAGAGACAGGGTCTCACTGAGTTGCTAAGTGCCTTGCTAACTTTCTGAGGCTGGCTTTGAACTTGAGATCCTCCTGCCTCAGCCTCCTGAACTGCTGGGATTATAGGCATGTGCCACCATGCCCGGCTACATTTATTTATTTTTACATTAAAGTATTTCTAAATTTTAAATTCACTTTAAAGTTTTGGTGTCGATGGTTTAAAATAAGTGTAAATTTATTGTATTCTAGATAATTTATTACCTCAGGGTTATCTGTTAATAAATTTTTCCCCTTTAAATTGAAATACAACATTTGTCATATATGAGTGTGTCTATCCATCTATATTAATACTAAGGATAATATTAAATAGTAAATAGAAACATTATTTAATATTTTTAATGAAGCTGATATGTTAGTCAGCTTTTCCTTTCTGTGACCAAAATACCTGACAAGAACAACTTTGAAGAAGAAAAAATTATTTGAGGTTCATAGTTTCAAAGGTTCAATCATGGTTAGCCAGCTCCATTTCTGTGGGCCTGAGATGAGGCAGAAGGATGCAAGGGTGTGGCAGAGGAAAGCTGCTCAGCTGGGAAGGCGATGGTGGGGACAGATATAGTCTAAGACAAAACTCCCAGTGACCTCCTTCCTCTAGTTATGCCACATCTGCCTACAGATATTACCTAATAGTATCTTCAGCTATCCATGGATTGATCCACTGATGTAGTCAGAGCGTTAGCCATTGCCTAAAAGCCCCACCTCTGAACTTTGTTGTACTGGGAACCATGTTTCCAGCACATGAGTTTTCTGGGGTACATTTCAGATCCTAAGCAAAACAACTGTCTTTAGTATTACCTAGAGTAATATTTGCTCTTGATTTCATTTAAAAGCCTATTGCATTTCAATTTAGTTTTATAGGCAATGACTGCCATTTTTTATCAAATGTTTTCTTGGCATTATTTGAGAAAGCAATATAGTATTTCTCTTTAAATTATTTGACATATTTCATTAAGCTGATAGATTTCTAACTAGGAATCAATTTTGCTTTGTTATAATAAGTCTTGTTTTATTATGGTTTACTATTCTTTGCAACATGATAGATTTTATTTGGTAGTACTTTAAATTTTAATGAATAATCATAAGTAAGATTTATCTGTAATATTGTATGTTTATGATGTTTATCAGGCTTGGGAGTTTATGCTATTTCAACTCTTATAAAATGAACAGGAGCCTTGTTTATCCTTAACTTTAACCTATAATATTGTATTTGGCATTTAACTGTTCTTTAAAGGTTTGATGGCCTCAGTGATGAACCTTCAAATCCTGGTACCTTTTTCAATGGTAGATTTTTATTCATCTTTGCAGAGTCTTCAAAGTAACAGATATGATCACTTTTTCCATTCTGGTGCTAATTTTGGTAATTTGTATTTTGCTGTAAAATTTATCCATTTCTTCTGAATTTCCAAAGCTAGAGAAATTTCATGCATTGAATTATTTATCCTAGTCTCTCATAATTCTTACAATATTTCCTATAAAGATCATTTTGACCTCTAACTCTTAATCACACATATGTGTACATAGTTTATCCTTAATCACACATATGTGTACATAGTTTATCCTTAATCAAAACATAAACAAATGTAAAATTTATTTAATTTTACAAAAATAGAATACTGATTAAAAACTGGAGAAATTTAATGTCATTATTGATCAAAAGACTTGATATTGTTGAGATGTCAATTTTCTTATTATATAAATTGAATACAATCCATGTGAAAATTCCTGCAGGTCATTGTTGAAAAGTAGAGAAAATTAATCTAAAATTTATATATAAATTCAGAAGATTTAAAATAGCCAAATCTATTTATTTGTTTATTTATTTAGAATCAGTTTTAAGAAAAAAAATGCAGTGGAGGACTTGTACTATATGATTTTAAGACTTAAAACTAGAATTAAAATGTGATATCTATGTAATGCCATGAAAAGAAACTGATGGAACAAGAGAGAGTCCAGAAATAGACCTAGAGATTTATGGTTATTTGAATTTTGACAAAACTGACAAATTAACTGAATGTGGAAATGCGACTTTTTTCCCCTAAGTTATGCTGGAGCTAGTGCATGTCCATTTGACAAAAGTGATTTGAGACTTCTCCCTATTTCACTGCATTCACAGAAGTAACAATATGAGACTGATCATATACTTAAAATTTAGATACATAAAATTTCTCAAAGAAAGTATAGACTGTCTTTATAACCCCAGTTAAGCAAAGATTTCTTGGAAAAGGCACAGAAAGCACAAACCATAACATTTACAAAAAGATAATTTGGACATTATCAAAACTGAATGTTTTTAGCTCACCAGAGGACTTCATTGAAAATATTAATAGATATGCCACTGTTTGGGAAAAAATAGTTGCCACACAAATACCTATTAAGGGCTTGAGTGAGAGAGAGAGAGTGTGTGTGTGTGTGTGTGTGTGTGTGTGTGTTTATATCTTACACATAATGTAGTCAAACACACAAATGACAATGAAAATTCAAGCAAATCAATATAAAAGTCATCAAAGTATATATGACTGGTCATGTATGTATATATGAATGGTCAAAAAACACTTGAAAAAATGCACAACCTCATCAGTTACAAGGAAATTCAAATTAATAGCATAGTAATTTATCACTTTGACCTACTGCAATTGCTAAGACAAAAATTACTGACAAAATGAAATGCTGCCAAGGAGGACAAGCAACTGGAATACATCTATATTTCTAATGGGATTGTAAAATGCTATCACTTTGAGGAACTTCTTGGCAATTTTTCATTTAGTTATCCATGTGCAAACCCCAAAATCCAGATCCTAGTTATTTAACAAAGACAAATAAAAACACATAACATATAGATGTTATATATAGCATAGATTTATTTATTATGGACAAAAACTTCAAATAACATAATGTCCATCAGCAGATAAATGGATAAACAAATGGTGGTATATCCCTTTAAATGATATAATAATTAGCAACAAAAAAAAACTACTGATACATTTGACATCATGCATAAATATAAAATTTATAATGTTAAACTAAACAGATAGGAAAGTGTGTATAGTGTTTAAATGCATTCACAGGCATTCTAGAGTAAGGTAAAACGAATGTGTTTTGATTAGTTGAATTTAGTTGGGGGGAGGTAAATAGGTGCAATATAGAAAAAGGCAGGAAGAAACTTCATGGGGTGAAGGAAATTTTTGATAGCGTAATTTGGGTGATAGTTATAGAGATGCATACAATTGTATGCTTTGTTCATTTTATTACTTTATTCATCATATCAATTTAAAATATCAGGATATTTGATGTTTTGTGGAGGAAAAGAAATGAACTTATTTGCCCATAAATATGTTGACAAAATTCAGACTAAGAAACTAGGCACATAATTTACCCTTAGGTTGAAAGACAACTTCTATGTTTATTTAGGTTGAGAAGTAAAATAGTTAAGATCCTCTGCTTCTGAAACATCAGCATAAGTGCTGCACAAGTTCTTCTAAGCAAGAACCAAGGCTTGACTCTCAACACTTTGGAATGGGATTCCATTGAACTCTGTGGATTTGGGAGGAGAAAAGTACGTGGCTGACGGATTGTATTAATCATTGATCATTGCACTAAAATTACTCTAAAACTGAGTGGCTTAAAACAATACTCACTGATTATCCCGAAGTTTCTGTGAATCTAGAAATTAGTCAAGATGTTCCTATATTTCTGTTTCTGTCACGGGCTCAAATTAAGGTATCAGGTGGGCAGTCCCATTTGAAAGCTCAGCTAAAAGAGTCTGCTTCCAGGCTCCTGTGTGTAGGCTTTGGTGGGAGAGGAGAAGACAGGGGAGGGAAGGAGAGGAGAGAAGAGAGAGGAAGTGAATGAGAAAGAACAAGATGAAATTGTCGGGCTTTTGTAACCTAGCCAAAGAAGAGATGTTCCTTTACTTTCCCCAAATTGTTTGTATTCATTTGAAGCACATCACTAAGTCCAGCATGAGTTCAAGAGAAAGGACTGACTAGACAGGAGGTGAGGATCACTGTTGTAACTTGGATATGAGATGTCCCTCCAAAGCTCCTGTGTTAAGGCAGGAATGTTCAGAGGTAGCAATTGCATTGTGACAGAGAAAATCTAATCACTCCATCCTAGAATCAATGATTGGATGGTAACTGTAAGCAGGTAGGGAGTGCCTGGAGGAGGTGGGTCAATAAGGGCCTGCCTGGGAAGAGTGCATCTTTCCTGTGACTCTCTCTCTCTCTCCTTCCTGACCTTTCCTTGAGGGGAGCAGCTTCCCTCTTCCATTCCCATATCCTTCACCCATGATGGACCACTTACCTTGGGCCCAGAGCACTGGAATTGGCCTATCTATGGATTGAGACCTCTGAATCAATGAGCCCCAAATAAACTTTTTCTCTTCTAAGTTATTCTTTTTGGGGTATTTTTGTCACTGCATGAAAAAGGCTGACCAAAATGATCATTCAAGCTCATTTTAGAATTCTGCCTTCTAAGATATGAACATTTCCAGATTAGGAGAGAGCAAGTATGAAGCACTATTTTAAGGGAAATCATATTTTCTGACCTTCAACATGTATAAAATGTTTTTACCTTCAAATAATGTTGAAAAGTTTACATGGTCCTATAGAAAAAATGTAACAAAGGAAAATAACTTCATAATTTATAGTTGTAGTATATAATATAAAGTTTGATTGAAATGATCTCCTTTAGTTACAAATTATTAAATTTGCATTGCAATTTATAAAGTTGAGTATATTGTCTACATAAAATTGTTTTAAAATTTGTTTTCTGAATTACTTTTGGAAATATAAATTTGTGCATTATGTATTTTAATAGTTTGTAATAAAAGACATAAATAAGTTGATATGTCAATGAAAGACTTCATTTAGAATCACCAAAAATTACTTTAGAGTTAATTTTTCCAATAAGTTATAAAACTTACTCAGTACACTGCTATTATTAAGCAGTTTTAAAAGTCTTGGGGAAAAAGATTTTAAAGTATTTCTAATATGAGAATAAACTATATTTGCTATATTCAATATTTTGAAATTACTATTGTGTTTATAGAGAACACACTAAACTGTGTCCATATAGACTAATAATATTTATTAGTCAAACTTCTGTATTATTCATAATTCTGGAAGCAAGATTTTTATAAGCAGAGGATATCACTTTTTGAGGAATTTTTGTATATCACAAGAATGATATTAAACTCATGAAAGATCAAAAAATGAATTTCCTTTATTTTATCTCATTGGAAATGTAAAATGTTTATGTGTCTGTTTCCTTGAGTCCATCTGGAAGATTGAGGAGAGAATCTACTCCATGCCTTTTCTGGTTTCTGATGCCCAGATTCCTTGGCTTAAGGCCATTTAATTCCAATCTCTGCATCTATCTTTACAGCAACTTCTCTGTCTTCTTTGTGTGTCTGTTATGGCACTTGTCTCTGAAATTAGGTCCACTTGGATCATCCAAGTTGGCCCCTACAACTCAAAATATTCAATGCAATTATATCTGGAAAGACTTTAACCAAATAAAGTAATGTTGATAGGTTCTGGGGATTAGGAAGTAGACATATCCTTTAAGAGGACACCATCAGGTCATTCTGTATAAGCTTGGGTAAGGAAAATCTCTTGCCTTGGTAGAGATTGATTATTTTAATGAAAGTGGTCTGGTGTTGCTGATCTTAAAGAAAGACAGTTGTTGGCCACCTCTGTGATTTTAAGAATCTGTGTAAGTTACCCCCCGCCAATATATCCTCACAATATCTTTAGTTATTTTATAATTTCATTGCATTGACTGATAATCTATCAATACAAATTCAAGAAAGATATTATTATTATTATTAATTATTATTCAATGCAGCAATACATAGCCTTTTTCATGTCTTCTTGTGGGCCTGGATATATTTGGGAGGCAGCAGGAATATAAAGACAGAATTGTTCCTTCTAGAGTTAAGAAGACTATGCATTATTCATATCTTTGTGTTTAAAGTGTGAAGTCAAATTTGTTCCTTTTAAAACTTGGCACAAATTTGCACAAAGTCTAAAATTAGCAGCTGGGGTCGAAAGAGGAGAGTATGTGAGGGTTTCAGATACTTGGGGGACAGAGAAGGGCTGTTGAGTAGGAAAGAGGAGAATAATAGGAGGTGAGAGAAAATTTAAGAAATTTTTGCCCTTTTCTCAGAGTAGATTAAAGATCTCATGCCTGGGTGAACAATACTGTTTAGTTACGATCCTATATTTTTTACCTAGTGTCTGTTTCTTAATACAAAATTTGGAGAAATATAGGCAGTGGTTAAAATGTCAGTTGAAGTCTTCTATATTTACCTGGGAATCTAAATGAATTCAGAGGTCATAATAACAAAAGAATTCTCATCTTCTCTGTCATTTAAAGATCCTGTTATGATCATCAAGCTAAGATTATTTCCAGTTGCAGTTTTAGTAGATCAGCCATCACTTTCAAGGGCTTCTTGTAGTTACTACTTTTCCACAATCTTTATTCTCCTGACATACTTAGGATAGCTTTCTATGTCTGAAGCAAAAGTCTGCTTATTGTCTGCCATATCTGTTATGTCCATTTTCATTTCTGTCTTTAGCCGGGCTGTCCTTATCTGACATGTGCCACTGATCCCTCTCACACCTCCTTCAAAACACAAGCAGGAAAACACAGTGACAGCAGGGAGCAACCCTGAAGGCCAGTGCTCCAGGCCAGAGAAGTCTGTCTGCTGAAAGGGACTCTAACAGAGGTTGGAGTGGAGGACACTTAAAGCTAATTCAGCAACAGGAGATTTGGTGCATGATCTTTTTTAGTCCCCCCCCCCCCCACACACACACAATAGAAAATCTTTGAAACTCTTAAATATAACATCAGGTGTGCCCTTGCTCCACTGTCACTTAGAAATAATGGATTCATTTACATGTTTGCTGGAGATAAGGGGAGCAAGGAGCCTGCATGTCAAGAAACCTAGGCTCTTAGTACTGGCCCTGTAATTCACTAAGGGAACTTGGTCGAGTCATTTAACTTCTTGGGGGCTTCGTCATTTCTGTATCTTTGTAGAGGTCCTCTCTTTGATCTGGAATTCCCTGACGTCTTCAACAGGCCAGCTTTTACTCATCAGCTGCACTCAGCTTGATTATCATTTCTCTGGAACATCCCCTGACTCCTCCACCCACGGCTGAGCAGTTAGGTGCCACTTCCTTTGTGCTCCCACAGGAGCATCACAATAGAGTGTTCTCCCACTCTGCTTGCCCCGTGCCTTGCGACTAGGAGCTCTCAGAAGACTAAAACAGTGTTTCCTCTATTCTTGAAACTTTAGCACCTGCCATGTGGTTTGACATACAGGACACACTTACTCAATGTTTGTTGAACCTAACAAATGCTCTTTATTTTCTCTACATTTCTGTATATGTCAAAAGAAGGATATAGGTAAGATTGATGGTATTCAAACTATTCAAACTTAAAACGTGGAAGAACAAGAACCAGGTTTTTTGTTTGTTGTCATTGTTTGGGGTGAAAACCTAAGATAAAAAGAAGATAGTGCTATATTTAAAGGTGGGATCCCAGAAACCTGTCCATTTGACCTCTCATCCTAGAACGCAGCTCTAGTAAGTGGAACAACAATTAAAACATGGTCCCAAATCAGAATTCCTGATTTCCCTTACAGCTACATATTGTCATTCTGTGAAATTTATATTTTCAAATAACTGCATATTTTTAAAAAATTGAAAACTGTTGATGGAATTTTTCCTAATATGTAAAAATATTGACCTGGTTCTCTGAAAAACAGAATATGAAGCTCACATAATCAGCTCTTTCCTTAATAACTCAGGCCCTCATTAAGAACGTTGACTATTGCACCGAGCTGAGTCCACAAAGGCGTTGTTATAACATGTTTATTTTCCTGTATCTTCCTTGTCTGTCAGCTATCATTTCTCTGGCTGTCATTTTTACTGACCTAATGGCTCCCTCAGCTAATCTCTTCTCTCAAAAGCCTCTGTACCCTAAATTTTCTTCTTCTAATATACTGTGAGCTAAAACAATGTTATAAAATTTGTTTAGTGGTATATAGTCACAAAAGAATAGGATTAGATAAACTCAGTGGCTTTTGTGTTGGAACTTTGTGAAGATCATGAAAGTTATTGGAGATATTTAGAAAGCGGGAATTATTTTCTACTTTCTAGGTCCTTGTTTTGGGAATTGCTATATTCATGCTCCTATATAAATAAGGATATATGTAAATAAGGATATATGTAAAACCACTCTTGTTATGATTATCACTGCATGAATGTACCTTAAATAGTTTAAAACATTTAAATTATTTTATTTTTAACAAATCAACTGATAAAATATAACAGCATAAGCCCCAAATCCATGTTTACCTATACACAAGTACTCTTGTACTAACATGTGATATATCGTAGAATACATACTCAAAAATGAACTTTAAAATGACAGCATAAAAACAAATATAAATGTTCATTCTAGTATTTTCTGCCTCTGGACATGGTGACACATGCTTGTAATCCCAGCTGCTCAAGAGGCTGAGGCAGGAGGATCATAAATTTGAGGCCAACTGGAACAAGTAAATAAGATCTTTTCTCTAAATGAATTAACAAAAGGGTTAGGGATGCAGTTCAGTAGTAGAGCACTTTCCCAGCATGTATGAAGCCCTGGGTTCAATCCCCAGCATGACAATGAATGAATGAATGAATGAATGAATGAATGAATAAAAAAATTAAATTCAGCCCACATTCCCTCTACCCCCACCAAGGGGTACACAATCACACACCCTACTTGTGGACTTCTGGTTTTGAATCTAGCTGTGCAGATAAGCCTTTGTTCAAGTAAAAAACAATTTAGCTGCTTTTCAAGACATCAAATCAGATTTCTTTATCTCCAGAACCTAATATGTAGTCTGGCATGTAATAAATGCACAATAAGTGTCTGATGGGTGTTAATACATGACTGATAAAAGACTAAGTAGTCCATAAGGATGCTTTACACATGGTTTAATTAGTTCTTTATTTCATTGCCTGGCTCATGTCAGACCTCTTTCATAGTGTGTCCATCTATTGTTATCGTTAATGTGCACATCACTAGTCAGGAGTGGTTGAAAGGCACACTGGGATTTCAAAGGCAGGGGCTTTCTTTGATCCAGAACTAGGGCATTTAACTCCACAGGAAGACTGGTCCCCATAGAAAGTTTATACTCATCCAGATTAATGTAGTATGAGACATGGCAAATCTGGCTTACTGAACACCATCTGGGGCATCTGGGATAGTAGGCAGGCATGAGCAGTAGTCGTACCTAAGTAATGATGATTATCCAAGACAGGTATATAACAGTGTCATGGTGCTGGGGAGGGTGTTGAAGAAAGGTAGGAGCCAGTAAGGACGTCTTTGGACTTTAGGGACAGAGCTGTGCCTTAAGTCCTCTGCTTTTACTGTGCACACTCACCTTGGGCACTTCAAGCTAGAAAATTACCACCTATATACTTGTATTCCAGACACATATCCTCCTGCAGTCTGGATAGTTCCAACTAGCTGTCTTGTAGTATGGCATCATTTGCAGGACCCCCCCCCCCGCCTCCAAATCTACTTCTCTTGAATGGTTCCATCTCTGTAGGTGATGCCACCACTGTCCACTTAGATGTGGAGTCCTGAAAGTGCCTTTGATTCCTCTACCTCTTCATCTCTTACCCCTGACTATTTAGCTCATTTCCCACTGCCAGACTCACTCTTGGTGTCCTCATTGAAAGTCCTAGTTCCAATCTCAGAGCGTCCAAATAATTTTAAACATTTGATCAGCTTTTATAATACTATCTACTATTGTGTGAATAATACATCCCCTTGTTATGGTCTGCATTTTTGTGTTTCCTGAAATTTCATATGTTGAATCCGAATCATCAGACTGATGGAATTATAAAATGGGGGCTTGAAGAAGTGACTAGGTCATCCTACAGCTGAGAACACAGATAGGAAAAGCAAGTTGTCTTGTGTTTCTTATAAGGGCACTAATCTCAAGACCTAATTACCTCTAGAAGCCCCCACCAACACATCATATTGGGATTAAGATCTCAACATATGAATTTTAGGTGAACATAAATGTTCACTTGTGACATAGAGTGAATAAGTGAGATGTGGGCACTGGAGTTCTCACTAAGAACTAAGTGATCAGTTAGAATGAGCAAATGCAGCAAGGGATGGGGACAGAGACAGCATGCGGAACTCCCAGGAGATCATGAGTAACAGACCCCAGGTTCTTGGCCACCTGGAGTTTCCCCTAGAGAGACCTGAGTTTACCTGCAGAAGCAGGACAACCTTGAAGTTAGACAAACTTGAACATTTCTCCTAGCACTGCAATTCTAGCAATTTACTTTTATTAGTATAATTTGTGTAAAGCACACGGCAAAATTACCTGGTATTTTTTGATGTGGCCCTTGTGATAGAGTCACTATGCCATACTTATTCTTACCATTAAAATGCTGCTGCTATATTGGGATAATAGGTAATATTTTGAATAATATTTTATTTTTAATTGATACATAATTGTACATATTGTGTATAGTGTGATATTTCAATTTGTGTATACAATGTATATAGTCAGATTGCCATATCCATCACCCCAAACATTTATCATTACATTGTGTTAGAAACCTTCAAAATCCTCTACACTAGCTCTTTTAAATATATAATTCATTGTTGTCAACCATAGTTACTCACTATGATAGAATGTTAGAAGTTATTTCTCCTATCCAGCTGTATTCCTGTATCCATCAACCATTCTCTGTCCATCCCTTCTGCAATCTACTCTTCCCAGCATCTAGTAAGCACTGTTAGACTCTCTTCTTCTGTAAGAACAGTAGTTGAGATATTTGTACGTATGTGTGTATGTATACATTATTTATTTGTCTATTTATTTATTTATTTTTGTGGTGTTGGGGATAAAATTCAGGGCCTTACATATGCCAGGCAGGTACTTTGCCCCGAGCCACAATCCCAGCCCACCCGTTAATATTTTTGTAAACATTTTGTAAACAAAACCTGACATTCTTGCAAATCCTTTAGAAGTACCATATTAGGTCTTGATAAAGAAACTCTGTTGAGAATTTCTCTTATTATTTTATGAGGCAACCAAAGCATAGAGAGATTTACTAACTTGCTCAAAGTCACAGAAGAACAAGATTCAGCATTTGACCATCTTGGTGATTCTACAACACAGTTTCTGTTGTTCCTAAAATTTTTATTTTTATGTTGTTTCTTTCTCATTAAAGAGTAAGATGACTAAATTTAATTGAAGGAGTATTTGCTGAATTATCCAGCACATCTGCAGCATTAAGTATAATATGAAATTAAATTAACAAATACTCATCACAGACTATGATTTTCTAGAACCAACTTTCTGATATTCCTGGACTGTAGCATCTTCGTGAGAGAATTAAGAAACCTGGGCAAGGAGATATATAGAACAGGAATTTTCCAGAGCAGCTGCTTTGTAGCCAACTCCTTCGAGTACAGAGTGTGCTGCAGTAGACAGGTAGTCTTCCCATACGTTCTTCAAAGGTAATGCAGTCATCGTCCAAATTGATTTGCTTCCAATAAACAGGTTCCAAACAGTCCAGGACTCTACACGAGTTTTCAGGAGAGTAAAGGCACTTTTATAACACTATTCCTGAAATCTACAAATTAAAAGAAAAGGGATGATTTGTTCATTATAGATCATTTACCAAAATGTCTTTTGGAGAGCATGGTCCTAAAGAATCTTCAAAGGCCAGTGTTTTCAGGACAACTGAAATCAAATTTAAATGCACTGACTCTTGGTAAGGTAAGGAATGGATCTTTTCAATCAACAGGAATAAAGTTCAATGATCTTTTTGAAGAAATAAAAGTCCTGGGATACTTAATATTCATGATACATATAGAAAGAAGGTGAATCCAATGTACATTTTCTTCAATTTTGATAACATTACCGATTTCTCTCTAGTCTTAGAGTCAAAAAATTAATTGAGTTCGTTTGGTCTAGGTTTTGTCAACTGAATTTTGCATTTCTCTCACAATGAAATAAAAAGCAAAAGTTATCTGAATATATTATTCAAGTACTTTATATCTGCAAATTACTTTACACTTGTCCTTAATTGGCTCATCAAATTAAGCTACAATCAGAATGTCTCTTTTATAAATGGAGAGTTGATCAGTTTTATACTTCCAACTACAAGTTTTATCTCCCCACAGTTGCCAGTGGTCCAGAGAGGAATGCATTCTGCAATAGATCAGACTGGAGACCTGTACCAGGGCGTCCTCAAGGATGTCTACCTTGTTTGCCTAGAATCATGCAACCGAAACTGGTTTTACCTGATCATGGATCCTGTTTGACCGAAATGAATAAATGAAAAATAAGGCTGACATTAAACGTTCAACTGGAGCTAAGCTTTCAAATTAATGTGTTCTCTATCCCATCAGGAAAGTTAGATATGTGTTCACACCGGTCCCGGTCCTCCGTTTTCCCTTGTCCATCTTAAAGGTTTCTATTTCTCCTGGGGCATTCCTATAGATTGTCGCTGGGATCTGGGTTGAAAGGAAAAGTTGGGGTGACATTACTGGCAGGGTAGGGGGGAAGACTGAGCAGCTAGAAAACTGCTCACTCCCTCCTTTTCCTAGCCCCGGGTGGGATCAGCGCTGGAGTGAGAAGCACGCGCCAGCCCTGTCCGGCTTTGGCCTCCTGACCCAGACAGCTCCAGGCGCGAGGGAGCGCGCGGCAAAGCCCGGGGCCCGCTGCCAAGAGTTCGAGGCCTCCCCGATCCGGATGTGATGAAAAGGAGCAACAGAGAGAGAAGTGTTTGAGGAGTGTAGGAGTGGTGGAAGGGGGGAAAGAGAGACAGAGGGGGGCAAAAGTCGTCGTCGTCGTCGTCGGAGAGGAGCTGGCCAGAGTGAGCTGGCTGGAAAGAGGGGGCGGAGTGCGCGGAGTCAGAGCCGCCGCCGCTGCAGCAGTTGCCGCCACTGCGACGTCTGGGCTGAGCCCTAGGGAGGCGGGAGGGACGCGCAGGGGCGGCCGCCGCCGTCTTCAGGCCACCAGGGCGAGATGCGGCAGCTGCCGGAGCCTCGCTAACTTTCCGGGGCGGAAGAGGAGGAGGAGGAAAGGGCTTTGAGCTACTGGGGGGATGCCGAGGTAGGTGGTGGTCTCCGGCCGGGACCACAAGGGTTTTGACTCCCCTCCCCAGCTTCACCCCAGCCCGATCTCTTTTCCTACAGCCCCCTCCCCGCCTCCCCTTCCACCCCTCCAGATTCTGCCGCTGTCAACTCGCACTCTTAGCAGTTTTCCTCGCTGGTTTGAAATCAAAACTTCCCTGGGGTGGAGTTTGAGGGAGGGAAGCGGAGGGGGAGGGAATGTCCCGCAGGCGGAGTGTGCTCTTCTCCAAAAACATGTTTTGTTTTTTTTTTCTTTTTTCCGCCAGAAGCAGTCAGTTCCCTGCCCTCGACACCTAGCAGGCCTTCCTCCGTGCGCCCCGCGGGGCGGTGAGCTAGGTGGCGGCGCGGCGGGCTCGGTGCAGTGGCCCATGTCCGGCGCGGGCGAAGCCCTGGCTCCCGGGCCCGCGGGGCCGCAGCGCGCGGCCGAGGCGGGCGGCGGCCGGTTGAGCTCCCCGGCCCAGGGTGAGTGCGCGCTCGCAAGTTGTGAGCTTCTTTTTCATTGTTGCATTTTAAAGTTGGGTCCCCCGTGTAGTGGTGGAGGGTGGTTTGGTACTCAGAGGACGGATTCTCATCTCGTAGTTGTGAACTTTTGCACAGTTCGCGTTACTCAAGCGAGTTCGCCCAGGATTCTTGCCCTAGATCAACAACCGGATAGGAGGGCGGGATCGGCTGGTCCCTCCACTCCCCCTTCCTTTGGTTGCGGAGAAACTGGAGGACAGGATTGCTTCTTCCTTAAGCATTTGCATTTCTGGGCCTAAGACTCAGGTGTGGGCTGTGAAGCACTTCTCTGGGTGTCCTGAGTCCTGGTGTCCTCAGACTCAGGATGGCCTCCAGCTCCCTGAACATCTTTTCAAATGTTTCTTGTGGGCTACTCTGCAATTCGGTTGATAATCCAGTTTTCTGTGACCAATTACTTTGGAATGGCTCCCGCGTATGTTTTCAATAATTGTTTTGTTTTGAAATAAACAAGTTTTGTTTTTCTTTTTAAAGAAACATTTTCTAAGAATGAATTAGTTCCTTTGTGTTCTTCCAAAGGAAAACACGCCTGTTTCTGAGAAACTTCCATAACAAGCTTTTAGCAAAGTTAGACATCTTTCTTCTCTTGGAGATAGTATACTTAAGGTTTTCATTGGTGACAGAGCAAGGGTCTTACATTTCTTATACTTTTTTCTCCAAGGACCATTTTAATGTAAAGGGTTCTGGGACTGATAAGCAATAATTTTCCAGGACTTAAAAACATACTGAACACTGTTGACTTTAAGTGTATCTGATACACTACCTCCTACTCCCATAATAATGTAATGAGTTGCTTGTTTTGTTTTGTTTTGTTTTAAGTAGCAAAAAATGGAAAAGAAGAAGTTAATGTTCAAGCCACAGTAGATAAAAGCAGAAAATATGCATGGTTAAATTAAAATTTTCTGGCATCCAGGGCTGTTAAATTGAATTACATTTATCATCTTGCTTTGAAAGAGTGACTCATTTTTTCTAAACAGAGAAAATAAAAATGATTAGCTGCAGAAAAGCAGAGAACTCGAATGATAAACATATGTTTTCCCAAAAGCAGCTCATGTTCTACACATTGTATTGTCAACACAATCATTTTCCTGTCATTAAGCATGCCCTCAGTAGTCATATCTACTCATTGATGGGCTGTTTATGCTCCCACTTGAGCTGTTAATCACTATTGTTAAACAATGCTTATGTCAAAAATCAACATCAACACCCAAGGAAAACAATTTGATAGTGGAAATAGTTAATATGTGCGATATACAACTTTAATAGTATGCATTTTTAAAATCAGCTGGAAGAATCCGCAATAATACTTAATGCACCTGTGTTATGCAAAGCTGTTTGTGTCATGTGATCTGACTTTAAGAAGCAGGCCATCTAAAAGGGCCTGAAGTAGAACCTTTGCTGCACACAACACATAGGCTCTCAGACTGGAAACTTGCAATATATTGCACCTGAAAATTACCTTAGCTTCAGGAACATTGTCATACACTGCTTTCTCTTTCTTTGTTTTTTGTTTTTTTTTTTTTAATTAGCTTAATTCTGAAAACTTAAAAAAAAAAAGAGATCTATTTAATTATAGATATAAGGTTCATTTTTTAAAAAAGAAAATCTTCAATATCTACTAAGCTATTGTATTTTAAACAGGTAGATTTCCATAAGGTATACTTTAAACACTTCATTCTGGAGTGAGTATGTAGGAAAAAGCTTCAAGATACAGTTTTAAAGCATCAGGTTGGTTTTATTGGTAAAGACATTTGTGAAGCTTTTCTTGAAATCTACTTGCCTCTTAAGCCTTTACCCAAGTTCTCTTAGCTTCTTCCTCTGACCTTGAAGTATCATCTTTTCTAAAGAACATAATGCTCTGGTAGGGAGTCGACACTTAGTTAATTGAAAACTTAATTTTAAAATTCTAAACATTAAAGTCAGTGAGAAAAAGTGAATGTTTTAAGAAAGTTAATGTAAATGTCATTTAATGAAGGAAGTGAACTATCTTCCCATGAAAAATTAAGCAAATATGCAAAGTATGAACATAAACATAGATGTCTTTTACAGAGCTATTCATATTCAACTTCAAGGCATAGAGCCTTAAAATTGGAAGTCATTTAGAGATATACAAGTCTGTACTCCTCAACAAATAAAGGATTCCATTCTATATCCTTTCAGGTGGTGTTGAGAATCCTACAGTATAGTTCCTTCTACTTTTCAGACTTAGAAAAGTTTTCCTTATTGAGAGCACAGCTCCACTTTTTAAAATGTCCTACCTTTTAATTGTGATTCTGAAAGAGTTGCTGTTGCTTTGAAAGCATTAGATAGCATGGAAATCTCTCCTGTGTATTTCAAAAATTGTTATAGAGCAGGGATATGAGCTCATATGCTCCAGGCTGTAAGAGAAAACCAGGACAAGTGTCAGACAACAGGGAGCAATGGGATTTCAGAGAACTGGAGAGCTTATGGGCTAGGTGGCCGCACTCCTTAGTTCCAACCAGTCATTGCCACGTGAGTTAATAACTTCTGATATTTCAGGAGAGAGTGGAAGTTGGATTTTTATGTATCATTTCTCCATTTCCAAAACTTGCAAACTGAGTCTAATTTTTATGCAGGTCAAACAAAACAACTCCCACCTGCAGGATATGTGGCCTGTCAGGAGCTGATTTGTTACCTGTATTACTGAAAATAGAAAGTAAGCAGAAGATTTTAAATGATTTCCCTATTGTGACTAAGTTTTTTTTTTTGTACCAGAGGTTGAACCCAGGGCTGCTTAACCATTGAGCCACATAACTAGCCCTTCTTTATTTTGAGCAAGGTCTCAGTAATTTGCTTGGAGCTTCACTAAGATGCTGAGGCTGGCTTTGAACTTGTGGTCCTCATGTCTCAGCCTCATGTCAAAGCCGCTGGGATTGTAGGTGTTTGCCACCATACCTGCCTTATGACTAACTTTTAAAATATTGAGCTGCCTTCTTATGTGAAGGTTCCCTACACATAAATCGCTTGATAGGTGAAGAACAATTTGGGCCATATTGAATTCTAAGAGAGAATGGGTCTTATACAGATGATTCATCCAGTTGTCACTTTTTTTTTTTCTTTTTTGAGAAGCACTTTAAAATTCATTGCGTTATCAAACAGCATTGAAAATCTAAGTGTGCTTCAGTGCAGTAGTTACTAGAATTTGTATAATTGAAAGAGAATTGTACTTAATTACTTCATTCATTCATTTGTGACTTCTAACTAGAGGATCTTTACAAATAATTTAGTAGAACATGTTCATTTTTTTGGTGAGAGAAAGGGCATCCGAAGTATTTAAATGACTTGCCCAAGGTCCCACACATAATAGCAAGAAATCATGTGGAAGCACACGTTGTAAAATATATGTCATTGTGATGAATATGGCTGAAGTAGAGAATCAATACAACTTTTTCATCTGAGGTAGATGCATCACAGTTAATAGGCTTTGGATATTGTGAATCACTTGAGCCTATTTCTGTCCCCGCCCCCACCATATCGCATTTGCCAAGATGTAGACTGTTGGACTCTGAGTGCTGGAATATACTTTAATGTGATAATGTGTGATTTAATGCACTCTTCTCTCTTGGGAGAGTCCTCTGAGACTATTAGGCGGACTTTTCATAGCAGGATGCAAAATGCCAGTGAAGTTAATTAAAAATAATCTAAAATAGAAGCTAGGGAGAGAATCTTCAAGTTGAAATTACATAAGAAGAGCTTTGACTTAGAAGCTTAGCTGAGTTGTCAGGAGTTTATAATGGCTAATCAGATTTCCTTTTTGGGAAGCCTGTTTATTTCAATTTATATAATGTATGCTTATGCACATCAGTATTATTCTACTTTTGTCATATTGTTTTATCCTTTTAAAGATGGCATTTCCCAAAATGTGTCATCTTTGGACAGCTTCTATCCCTGTTCCTCAGCTAGGGATGATTTTGCCTTCCAAGAGACATCTGCCTCTCTCTGGAGACATGTCTCGTGGTCCTGGCAGAGTGGGGTGTGTGTTCCTAATAAGCAGGGACCAGGGATGCTGCTCAACATCCTTCAGTGCATGGGCTAGGAAAACCCAATATCCAAGAATGACCTGGTCCCAAATGTTATCATTGAACAGTGCCCAGCTGGAGAAATCCTGCTATCCTCTCTCCTTCTCTTTCTCTCTCTGTCCACTGACATCTTTTACTCTGGCCTTACAAAATCAGATTCTCAGGGTGTGGGACCAAAGAATCTACATTCAAACAAACTCTAGGAGTTCCCTAATTCGACCTGAGAATTGCTAATTTGGAGGCAAGTAATAGTAAAAAGATATGTTGTATTGATTGTATAAACAGAATAATATTTCTATGTTAATTTTTGGAGGAGAAAGTCTTCAAAAAGCTCTAAAGTAATGCTCTTTTCAGATTCCAGATTTTAAATCATATTAGCCCAACTAAACTCTCTGCTGATTCTCTTCAAAATTTGTATCACATACCCCAATTCATCCAAAAAGTACTTCAAAAAGCTGATTTCTTTTCAAAATGATATGTACTAAAATAAGATATGTTTTGTACATAGTAAGAGAAATACAAAATAAAAGTTAAAAAGCATGAGATAATAAATAAATGGGATTTTAGTACTTTCTTTCACCACCTCAGCAGATATTCTTGTCCCTCTACCCTGCACTTTGGACATCCCAGCGTGTGACAGTACTCAATATCCACATGAATTGTGTTCATTTGCAGTTAGGACTTTTAGAACCTGGATTATGCTTTCTCATAGAAACAGTGATAAATTATATTTAGCTCCATAATAAATCTCAAAAGATTGTTGGAATTATATTTTATTAAATTTCTATGCTTATAATGAAAAATCCCAGAGAAATTAGTATTGCAATACTAGCAGCCACGTATAAATAACCAAGAACAAAATTAAAGTGGATAGAAGCCGGTTTAAAACATTTTTTGAATATGAGTGATTGAGAAAGGACAGGCTTAATTAGAAAAATAGAGAGAGACTTGTCTGGATTTGGAAGAGGATTCAGGAGCATTTTTCAAGCACCTTACAACTTTTTTATTTGTAAAAGAACTAATGTTCATTTTATAAGTTTAGTTGTATAAGTGCCAGGCTTATCAGAGTAGCAAATTCATTTTCCATTCCTGAAGAAAAAGAATCACATGAAGAAGAGAAGAATGTAACTAAGAAAAAATTTAACAGGAGAAAGGAGGGAGGTGGGGAGGGAGATAGGAAGGAAGGAAGGAGTTAAATTTAAGAGAGCATTTGGAGAGGTTGAGCTGTTTGAGGTGATGCCTGTGCAAAAATATTCTAAGGGAGAACATGGTGAGACCTGAGCTGTGGCTGACGTGTGTAGAAATAGGTACTATAATAGAGGCACAAAGTGTCACAAAGAAAGTGTGATGGTAGAACTTGGGAGAGAGAAAGCACCTTTAGTGGGGGGTTTGGAAAAGCCTCAGCGAGAAGTTTTAATTTGAATTAGGCAGGTACTCAGTCCTGTGGAGATGGGCGGCAGAAAGCAAGATGTGGAATGTCAGGTTTCTACACATGCCAGTCACGGCTCAGGTCTCACCATGTTATCCTTTAGAACATTTTTGCACAGGCATCACTGCACTAAGAACATTTTGTGGTCCATATGGAGGAGCAGAGAATGAGAGCAAAGATAGAGGAAAGTCAGTTTCAGGAAACTTGATTCTCCTGCTGAGGAGCTGGTATTTTTTTTGTATAAAGAAACATTTTTTTTTTTTATTGGCAGTGGTGAGCCATTGAAAGTTCTTGAGAAGGGGAAGGATAAGATCCGATCTGTGTTTTTAGGAAAATAAATCTGGTGGCAGTTGGAGGAAGGGGCAAGAGTAGAAACGACAATCATTAAGGAGACCATTATAGTAGACTGACAAAAAAGAGGACCTGGGGCAGCATCAGAGTGGAAGTGAGGAAACAGATTTAGGAACAACAGCAGAAGCAGAATAGAGCTCTAGCTAGCTTTAAGAGCCCTTTTGGACATCATTTTTTACTGGATCATCTTTGAATCTCCTGAGATTCATATTGCTCACATTTTGATGAACTGAATTGATATGGTTGGATAAAATATTTAATATAGAAGATGGTGGAAAGATAGAAATTTAAGATAATGCATAGGTTTGCTTTGTAGCCTGAGTGGAAACATAGCACAGCTGTTGTCTTTTTTTTTTTGGTACTGGGGATTGAACCCAGGGGTGCTCAACTACTGATCAACATCCTCAGCCCTTTTTTGTATTTTATTTATAGACAGGGTCTTGCTGAGTTACTTAGGGGCTAACTAAGTTGCCAAGGCTGGCTTTAAACTTTCAATCCTCTTGCCTCAGCCTCCTGAGCTGCTGGGATTACAGGCATGCACCACTGTGCCCTGCTTGAGTCTTTTGATTAGGCTGGTTCCAGGGAACTTATCCTTAGCCATGAGGGCCAATAAGCAGCTGGAAATGAGAATTTGTAACTAGGACAGTGGTGAGGGTTAGGCTCCCCGACCAAGAATTTACTACCAGGGAACTGATGAATAGGACTGGAGTGAGAGAGAGGAATGAAGACTGAAGTTTGGGAATGGCTGTGTTTAGGGAGAAATAGCCACAGCAACAAACAAACAAACAAACAAGCTAGAAAAAGAGGTCCTAATGATTCCTCACAGAAGTTTTGGATACTTGGTGGTTATGAAATATAATAAACGTTGTCATTGTTAAAGAGTAACAGGTGTAAGGCAAGCCTCTGTTGGATGAGTGAGTTGAACACTCTTCGTACACATGAATAGGAAGAAAGCCAGGGGATCTAGGGATAGACCAAAAGTGACAGGGAGAGAGGACGAAGTATGGTGCTGTGGGTTTTTGTAACTGAAAGAGTAAAATTCTTGAAGGAATTCTTACCAGTCTTTGGAAAGGGGGTGATGTTTCTTTTAAGATGGTGCTGGGAGAAAGTGATTGGTGATAATCTAGAAAAAAATCTTATCTAATAAAGAGAAAGAGACTACTGAAGACCTCTGTCTTCTCAGGGATGAAGTAACATTTGCTGAGTGCAAGGGAGATTAGATGAGTGGAGAGATTGCAGATATGTGGAAAAGATTTGGAAGACTGAAGAATTCAGGAGGGAGTCAATTGGGGGCAAACGGGGCTGCTTAGTAACACTCGGGGGCTTAACTAAGAATGAATGGCATGAATTCCAGTGGATCTGGGTTGGCATGGTTGATTGCCTTTCTCAGAAACAGCACATGGGGGCTTGAGAACAGAAGCGGAGAGAATGGATGTTGGAATTAGCACAGGGTTGGAGGTTGGCAGGGTGGAAACAATGTGAGGACAAGGGATGAATATCATCCATGTGTGGGAAGACCCTGTTTGTACTAACTGACCTTGCTTTCCAGGCTGGGTAGAGGAGCCAGAGAGCCCAGGTATGCAAATGGCAGGCTAAGATTTATGGTGAGCAAAGATTATGCTTGTTTGCTTAGGTTGGTCAGTCCATGGACAAGGATTTAATATATACGATCCAGTGACCTTTACAGTGCTGTTAGGGAAGCCATGGAATTTTTGGGTGTGTAAGGGCTTTTCCTGTTTCTTTGAACCCAATTTCCTGGATCTTGTTGAGGTAATTGCATGGAAAGAAGGCCTAATAACAAAATGCAGTTATTTTACTAGTATTATATTTTTATAGTCATAAAAGATTGGGGGAAAAATAAGGAAACATAAATCGACACAATCTAAAGTTATGCCATTTGCAAATGGAAGATTACTTAGAACAATAACAAACAGCAGAGAAAAATTCAAATTGTTTTTCTGAGATAACGTAAGTATTCCCTATATAAAGGCAGAAGATAAATCAACTGATTTCTGTTTCTATTTCTAAAAGTCTTTATTCAATTTTTATTAAGAGCACACGGATTCTAGACTGTCTAGATTCTAGATTTTGGATAGTAGAATGTTGATTCATTGGAGCAGACTAAAGATGGTGCAATCCTTTTCTTTCAGTGCTGTATATGAGTCAGTGTTTCAGATCTCTCTCTCTCTTCTCCCTTTCTGTCTTGCCAGTAACACTTTCCTGAAGTTACTTCAACTTGTAATAACTTCTTTTCACATTAGCATGCATGTCCTGATAGAGGAAAGCTTTTGAATCTTAAGTCTTTGAAATTGAGTTATGAGTTACTTTGTATAGGCTCAGCTTCTAGTCACTTTGGGTTCACTGAGTAGGAACTATGAAAAGAGTGTAACATGAATTCAATTTTGTTTGTGGTTTCTACTTGCAGTCTACTTCTGTTTTCAGATTCACACCCACATGATCTGAAGTAAGATGATTCATATACATGTGCCTTTCTGCCTGGTTTTTTAGTAGTCTAAGAATAAAGTCTGAAATTAATTTTTATGCTAACACAAATATTTTCCAGTTAAGACATTTGAAAGGGAAAACCCTGTCTATAAAAATGTTTTCATGTTTACTATGTATATCTACTATGTACAGGTTCCTGTGAAGATTAAGAATGTATAGTACATTGTTGTGCCCACAAGGAATTTGTAAACTAGTTGAGGAAGGATGAAATATGAATGTCTACCACATTAAATTGCAATCTCTTATTTAAATATCATTTCAAAATTACAACAAGAATATGTGATAGATTAGTTGATGGCCAATTGCCAATGAACTGGTGTCATTCTGGAGCTAATACACTTAGAGGTTGGGAGAGAATCTCAGGATATGAAGGAGTCAGTTTTTGTTGGGCTTGAGCATCTAGTGACCTCAGCTGAAGAATACTCAGACTGTAGTTTTCCTTTTTTTCTTTTTTTTTTTGTGCAGAGTTGAGCACTAAAAATAAGGCAACATGTGGTTGAGTACGTGACAGGCACTCAAGTCTAAGTGGCAGAGTATGAAGGAACCAGCCCCCTTGCTTTCCTTTCTTTACTCAAATGCACAGTCCTGCTTTTTTCATGATGGATGTGCTTCTGATCTCTGGGTTCTCTATGCACATAGACTTACTCTGTTCTCATTTCTTTCATCACCCAAGCAACATGCAGCATTTTGGAAAGGTTTCACTGTTTATTTGTCTTTGAAATACAAGATGAATTTTTCAAGCACAGGAAAGGTTCAAGAGTTTACAACATAAAATATGTACTATGTGAAAATAACCATCAATGTGCAAATGAGTGTAATTCTTGATCTAAGGAGCAATATATTCAGTCTTTCTGGTGTGAAAGTAATTCTGATTGGAGAGAAAAGAAATTGAGACACAAGCAGAGTTATGGGGATAAAAGTACAGATTTGAGAGAAATTTGGAAGTTGTAAGTAGAGGATCAGGTAATTGATTAATGTTGGGACAGGAAGGAAGATGGAATATAGTTAATGCTGATTCTGTAACTACTATCGACTGAGATGCAGCCACAGTTGGAGGAAGAGGCAGGGAGAAAAGAATAGTGATGAATTGTGGGAAGTGTTGCGTTTCAGTGGCTAAAGATGGTACCTCCATGTAGGATATATCTATCCAGGATAGTGGACCTATGTGTTCTTACTCTGGAGGAACTGAAATGTGGAGTTAATGAGATTGCAAAGACTGTACCACAAAAGGAGAGCTGCATAGTGGGCCTAAAGGAGAATCCAGGGAATGCTAACAGAGTCACAGCCAGGGAGGAGAGGGTCCAGAAGATGTGAGGCCAGGCTTCTGAATTATATGAGAAGCTTCTGGATTGGGCATATACGAGAATTAAGAGAGGACCCACCTCTTGACTTCAAACCAAATCCATATCTATCATTCTGAAGTCTAAGAAATCAATTTTAATATAAATCTAATTCATTCATCATTATCTTATTTATCCCTTTACTTCTTGGAAATGATCCTCTCCAGCCTCTCATTTATTTACTTCAAGTTCAGACTCCATAGTTTTGAAATGCCTTTACAGATTAAAGCACCCACTTTGGTTTACTTTTGATTTTCACTGGCTGTCATTCTTGTAATAAAACCAAATAAGGATGATTTCTGCGCTTAACCAGAAAGCCAGAGAGAAAAAGTGTTCCTGATCAAATGACTGTCTGAGAGTTAACAGAAGAGCTTTTTAAACGGCAGCACTTACAAGAATGACCCCACGAAAACTAAAGATGGGTGTGTCCTCATGTTTAAAAGACAAAGACGGTAGAATGAGGCACATAGACTGCTAATTAAGGGCGCTGCATAGACTTGGTGTCTGGATTTCAGCCACCAGTTACACAAACTCTATTCTGATGGATAGCTTTCTAGACAAGATCAGGAAGACTATCCTGCCTGTAAGAGTGAATAAAATGTAAAGCATCTGAAAAACCATCATACTGAGGTTGTTTTGCACAAGGAAGATGGAAGAACACAAGCTATTTTCTAATACAACTCTATTACATGGAGTGAGGGTGAGCCCTCACTTTTTTGATTTGTTTACCTTGTTTGATTTTCCAAAGGCAAAATATGATGAATCAGTGAAAATGATGGGGAAGTGGATTTTAGCCAAATGTGAGACAGGTCTCTGAATAAAGTGGAGTAAGCTGTTTCTTCTGATGTGTTTCCCTACCCCTAAAGTATGTCTGCTGTTCTTTGGGCAGCTGGGTACTGAAAATTTCCTTCTGAATTCATGTCATCAGGTTATATTCTAGGGACCTGGAAGAGCATAACTCCAAATTCCAGGAGCTTCTGAAATTTGAGCTCTAGCATGAGCATACTTATTGGCTGAGTAAACATAACTGAACTTGGATTTAAGGAGGTAGGAGTTTCTGTGTCTGTGGGTCAGTCATTCTGAAAATATATTCTGAGCATAAGGAACTTAGGTTTCAATGTAAAAGGTACTGGCAATTAAGATGACTGGGATAATGTGTTCTGGTCCCCTGAATCAGATTGCTGTTATCTAACTTCCCTTCCTTTTCTTTTTTTTTTTTAAGTGGAAGTTGCAGAATTTTTCCTCCTCTCCTCTTTTATTTAGAGCCCTGATTTATTGGGATATATTTTAAACTATTGTAGCACTTTGTACCTATTCTTGTACATTCATATTCAATTGCATGTTCTGATTACTTTGTAATTGTTTTACACTTTCCTTGTGTACATGTCTTCCTCTTTCCCAAATCTGTAAACTCATAGTGTCAATGTCTTTTTTTTCCCCCATTCTTTTAAGTCTAACTACACCCTAAGCTTCTTAAATCCATGAGAAGCCCTTTGAAGGAATACATTTTAAATCTTGCTCAGACCACTTTTCAAAATACTAGTAGCAATGAATTAATTAAATTGAGTTGATTGAAGCATTCAATTCATTCAACAAACCTTTATAATGTATTTGCAATTGCATAATAATTTTCTTGTGTTTACAAAATTATGGAATGTTCTGTACATGCTCAATCATCTGTTAAAAATGCTTTGGACACTGAGATTTTAATCCATTTTAGAACATTAGACAATAATAGGTTAGTTTTGCTTTGTTCCTTAAAGGTCATTAGACTCAAGGGATTTTTTTTTTTTTTGGATCAGTAAAGAAGTGAAATTCCAAAGCCTGCGGGTCTTCCTGAAAACTACCTTATCTTTGGTTTTTTAAAGGTTACATTTGGGGAGCATATGTAGAATTTCCACATTTTTGAGCCTCTGGGAAAGTCCAGACTCAGGTTTTTTACATTTCTTAGAGATTTTAGTCTCAGATTACTTGAGATTTCATAAAACAGAATACACATAGATTGTAATAATGCTGGTGTTTTGATGGAAGAGTGAAAATAAAATTGTTCAAAGCAAATTTGTTGAGAGAGAAAGGAAGTATAGAGTTTTGAGCAGTAGCAATATATGTATTTTGAAAATTATAAATGATCTGTCATAGATTATTATCAAATATTTAATTGAAGAGTATGAGGCCTAACATGTAGAAACCCCCAAATTTATACAGAAGGAGAGCTACTTATATTCCTTTCTGTAAAGTAGATTTTATACTGATTAAGTTTTATGAGGCTTTGTGAAGATTTCTGCCAACTACCATCATTTATATACTCTTTTACTAAGTAAGCAAATAAAATATGGATAACAAGTAGAAAATGTATTTGATGATTGGTTTGTGAGCTTATACACACCTTTGCCTAGTTCAGCAGAATATTTGAGGTAGCTTATGAGAGTACATTTAAAGAAAAGATTAAAACAGAATAATGGAAAATATGGATATCCTAGGAGATCTAAGCTTGGAGAAATAGTCAGAAGGTACAGATACAGATTGCAGACTTAGTTATTCAATTTTGTTTATAAATTCGAGTTAAAAAGAAAACAGTATTTTTTTTTCTAGAATTACATTGTCTACTAGGAAAAGAAAATAGCACACATTCTCAGAGGAAGTGAACATTTTCTTATCCAGTCTGGGAAGAGATCACTTGCATGGTTTTTCATGTAGGGATTATTAAGTGGATACTTCCCTCAACAGCATCCTTGTGATTTGTTTTTAGCAGGTTTGTAAAAGATGCTCTTTGTCATAACACTTAATGTATAATGGTAGCCATTGTGAATGAGCCCAAGCTTATTATGCTTTCTAGCCATGATTCCACTTATTTCTATGGCCACCTTATGAGGTAAGTACTGTTGTTATCCCATTTTAAAGATGAAGAGTCTGTCAAAGATTAATTTGCCCGGTATCCATATCCTTAGTGGTGGCCCTATGCAGAGAATGACTTAGAGGTAGCATTTCTATCCCAGAGACCCTAATGAGAATTTGTTTTATTCATCTTGGAGTATTCAGATATCTGAGCTTTTAAATGGCAGTGTTGTCCCTATTTTTTGGAAAACTATTGCACGTTCAGAACTTATCTGTTTTAAAGTTGAATCAAACACTTACATGTAAAAACTTTGACAAGCACATTTCATTCGGAAGCAACATTCCTGTGTTCTTCTGTTACTTTTATTTCTTAAAAGCATTCAGCTATTGAGATAATATGTTTGCTTTACTATAAATTGTTGGAAAAAAATATCCGTATTCAATAGTTGTCTTATAGAAAAGGTTAAGTTTACTATTTGTACCTACAAAGGATAGAACTAGTACCAGTTATAGATTATCCAAAGGCAGATTTATGTGTAAAATAAAGAATAACTTACTCATGCACTGAACTGATGAAGAATAGAATGTGTTCCTTTGTAAGGCACCATTCCTTAAACTGTTGAAGGGCTGAGTGTTGTAGTCAAGTTTTCTCTGCTGGGTGGGGTATGAAATTAGCTGAGCTACAGTGCCTTTCCATCTCTGTATTTTATCATCCTATTTCCAACAGAATATCTGAGACTTACTCTGTTTTCTAATCAGTAAAACAGAGCTAATGCTTTTATCCTCATTACATCATTAATGGTTCTGCAGATCAAATCCAGCTATATATTCAAGTCCTTTGAAAACTTCTAAGATAGTACTGTAATTATAAAATTCATTAATATTTTTCTTTCAACCAAAGAATTTATGTGACAACTATGTACCAACTGTGTGGCTTTTCCATGGCATGCATATATATTATATTACATAAATTATTTTGTATTATACATATTACATACTATATATATTTACATTACATAAATTATTATCCAGTTTATTTAAGACTCTTAGATTTGTTTTTCTTGTTAATCATCAATTATTTGATTTCCCAACTGTCTAAGTGACACTACCAAAATTTTAAATTTGGATAATGGCAGCTAGGTCAAATATAGAACTTTGAAAATTCTGTTTACTTGAATCTTTTCCATTCTCCCTCAGCAGGAGTAATCAAGACTGGAGAGGACTGTTCTTCTTTAGAAAAATAGCAAAAAATGACTATTGATTTTGTAAGATAGTCATTTCTGACTAGGATATATTGTATTTAAATTGATCATTTAGAACCTTTATATTTTTTCCTTTGACTTTTTCTTTTGTCTAATTCATGCTTGTCACTTTCTTTGAGAATTAACTCAAATCCAATGTCTTACAAAGGCTTTGCTATGATTTGCTCTCCTCCATTTTAAGCGTACTTCGGCATGTATAGGAGATTTGGGCTCTATTGTTCAGCCCTGTGCAGAGTCAGACTTACAGAATTTGAGGGTCAGAAAGGCCTCTGCAATCATGCAGCTCAACCCTCATTTCCCGAGGAAGAGGATGAAGGCAGCTAGGCCCAGTCCTTGTCACACAGCTGGTCAGCTTTTGAGCCAGAATTATGACCCTGGGAAGTTTTCATTAGCTTTTGTTCTGTAGCTGCTTGATTGTTTCATGAGTAGTGTTTGGTCTCCCAAGCTGGAAGATTTGTCGTCAGGACCCAGCCTTTTTCCTCATTCAAACATCCATCCTCATTTCTGTTTCCAGACTAGGCACACTGGAATGTTCACTAGTGAGGCTTTTGAAGGCAGGTTCCAGTGCTGCCTGACTACCTTTGCTTAGTACCATTTTTAAAGTGTCTTTAATTTTTATCTTAATATGTAAAACATATTTCTTTTTATCCCATCTATTAGCAGAACTGATTAGTATTATAAATAATTCAGGTTTTGTATTTTCATGGTTGTCCTGACATGGAGACAGGACTAAATAGCTCTATATTAATTAAATGATTAGATAAAATTTCATTTTCTGATTACTTGGAATCCTGTGACAAGATGATGAGTATCAAGATATGTATCTGAGTATTTAGTATGCTCTTCTAAGTTTTTTCCTAAATAGTTGTGTAGTGTAGGAGAAGAGCTTACTTAGAACAGTATCTTTCAAACCTGGCCATATGCCATGACAACATTTCCCTTCAAGCAGCCCGCCACCTGAATTGGGACCTCTGAGACTGGAGCCTGTGCATCTGCATGTCCTTAAAGAGCTCTATAGGTGTTTCTGGCTCAGAGCCAAAGTAAAGAACCCATGGCTTAGATGAAGAGCATTGTTGAGATGATGAAGGTTGCCTTTAAAGAGAACATTGCTACATTGGGCTGGAGCACCTGTCAGATGCATATAGAAAAATGTATAAAAGGTACATGGCTGAAATCACCTAATTGCCCACAAAATAGTTGTATTGCAATCACACATCTCCAGAATGGAATTGATTAGACTAAGACTGAGCCCGCTGTTTCTGAATTCAGAAACGACCCAGCAAACTTATTGATATCAAACTTATTGATAAAAGAAATCTGTTGTTAGAAACCGACATTTTATCATCACAATGAATAATGGCTGACCTACCCAGTTGAAACTTGTAATAAAGTTGGTTCTGTGTTTGAATATCATGGTGCCCATCTTATACCTGTTTACCAATTAAATCCTGCTCTCTAGTGCATTTCTTTAATGATATATGTAAATACCCACCACATAGGGGCTGCCAAATGGTATTATGTGAAACTGAATAAAATATTTTAGAATATTGATAAAATAATATGCATACACGAGAAAATTGTAGAACAGTCAAGTGCTCACAATGGTTCAGTTAATACAAATGGAGAACTGGCAAAGGTCAATTTAAGTCCTTTTCTGGGCACCTTTTCTGAGCCTTGCTTTGGGTTGGGTGCTGTGGATCACAGCAAAAACCAGAGACTAATTTTTGTGCTAAGACATTTAGTTTTCAAAGGAGCTGATGTTGGATAGACAGATCATTATGATGTAATAGTAATTGCATATAACTTGTTATTCTTGAATATCATGAGAAGGAGAATGATAACTTTTATTTTCCTTTTGGACCTCAAAAGGACACTGAGGATCATCTAATTCTACAATTACTCAGATAAGGAAACTTAAATAAAAAAAAAAGTGTGATCCCTTAATAAAAATGTAGAGTGGGAAGAACTTTGTTTTCCTCCTAGTAGGGGATTCCATAATTGTAAATCCATGTGTATATGGACCACATGGCATTTTCATTTATTCGGTGGAGAGTCGAGAGGGTCTGTTCAGCACTCGAATATTGGACACGATTCAAATATGAGTCAAGTGTGTCTAGAGGCTCTATTCATACCTATTTTCTTTTAGTCAGCAACGCTTCATAATGCCTTGGTTTCATGAATTAATTTTAATGGAATTAAACTTGAACAGCTCAAAATTATATAATTAATTTCATTCAGCTTCAATTAAAGTTACTAATTGAATCAAGCCTACTTGCATGACACCTGGCGGCAGTCGGCTACATGACAGTAGCAGGGAACAAGTGGGACTCTGGTGACGAGCTAGTTCATGTGTGCTACTGAGTTTGTGTAAAAATCTCTTTTATTGATAATCTCAGAAAGGCCTTGAGTTGACTGTAGCAGTGGAAGATTTCTGGTGTTTTTTAAAAGAGTAAAGATTTTAATTGAAACTAACACATCTCATGAAGATTACATTTTCCCTATGATAATGCTAAGTAAATGTTACGTAAACCTAGAACATATTGGTTTAGCATGCTTTTAATTTATATTTTACTGCTGTTTGAATATGGTTTCACTTTCTAAAAATATTTAGAATTGAAGACCCTATTTTTTTTTCCCAGAGATCTTAGTCTTTGGATTTAGTCCTGTTTTCATGTCCATCTATTTTCATGTGTTGAAATGTGTTTCATGGCAGAACTTTTCAATTGTTGTGAAATCCCCATGGTACATGAGAAATTTTTGCATGTGCAGAAGTTTTTTCCTTCCACTGGAAATGTTAACACGGTTGACTAACAACTTCTGTTTGAATCTCTTTCCTTTCTTTGCTTCCATGCCTTGACATCATCCTGTTTCTCTTCTCTAACTTCTTCCTAACTGCACAGACTGTTCTTGGTACTCTTCTAATAGATTCACTCTTTTGGTGAGGTTAATCTGAAAAGGTTAATTTGAAAGGCTTAAATAATATAATTTAGGAAGATGATTGTTTCTAAACTATGCCTTTTTTGTTTTGTTTTGTTTTTCTTTTTTCTGACTTGCAAATTCAAATACCCAGTAATGAACTCATCTGGTAGATTATAACCTCCATGAAGGTCTGGGCTGGGTCTCATAATTCATTGTGTGCCCTTCACCTAACACAATGCCTAAACATCTGCTATGTACTGCACACACACACACACACACACACACACGCACACACACATATAAATGAATAAATCATTCTTCTAATCTCCAGGTTTTCTCAGTCAAATCTACACTAAGAATTTGATCATCTCAAACTCCATCTTTCATATCTATGCAAACTTCTAGTTACTTTCTCTATCGTGTTATTCTATTAATTAAATGCTCACTAACTTCTGTATGAACTTTGCTAACTTTGCTAAATTTCCCTTACTCTTTTCTCCCTCTTAGACGTATCCATTCTCCAGGGCTTCTCAAGGACACAGTGCGCTGGAATCATCTGAATGAAGTCCATTCTCCTTCAATTGAAATAGAATTGGTGGTGGTGGGGCCCACAGATCTGCTTGGAGAAAAAAAAAAAGTTTTCCAAGTTAATTAAAGTACAGCTGGGATTGAGAACCACTGGTGTGCATAGATTTGTTTATCTTCCTAATATGTGGCTTTGCTTAGTAATTTCATAAAATTTCACTGGATACTTAGGCTTATTTATCTTGTTTTTGAATTAACTACAGATTTCTCATCTTGGCCTTTAAATACCTATGTCTCTGATCAAAACTTTGCAGTCTTATCTTTTAACGTCACCCTGAAAGCACCTCATAGTCAGAGGGTCAAAATCTTTGCCCAAGTGTCTGCCTTTTGAGTTTGCCCATACTGTTCTTTCACCTTTCTCCCATCTGGACTTTGTGAAACCCTTCTAATTTTTTAAAGACCATCTAACATGCACCTTTTTCTATAGCACCTTGCTTGATCTCTGAATCCTGATGAGGTTTTTTCCCTTCTTTTGAAATTCTTTGAGTGCTCTGATCCTTTCACATACCATGCATTTTACCTTGTGTTACAGGTTGCATTTGGTTTGACTTATGTTCCTCACTAGACTGCACATTTCCTTACATATTGGCTTTCCCTTGAGGATTCCTGAACCTTCATATGAACCTCCCATCCCCAATACCCTCTTTCTTTGAGGATGCCTTACGTGACTTTTTTTTGTTTTAAGTTTTCTACAGGAAGAACTGCGTGCTTGCTTTCTGCCTCTGCACTCCTTAGTCACTTCTCATTCAACTGTAGGCTCACTTTCATCTCCACCATGTATTGGAGTCTCTTCTCCTTTGATGCTTTCCCCACTGCACCTTACCTGTGTGGATTCACTTTCATCCTTGATCTAACCTTTCCATATTTCTGTATCATGGCAGATCACTTATTTGTTAAAATTATTTGTTATAATGTTAGTAGATTAGTCTTTCCTATGAACATCTCTATTATCTGTGAGCAGATAGTAGGTACTCAATAAATAAATGTTATTGAGTCAGTAACATATGCAGTAGCCAATAGAAGTATATTTCTCTCACTTTCTTAAATTATGACAGACTTGAAGACATTAAGAAATAGAGAAAAACATGTAATGTTTAATAATAACAAATATATATTCTTTTTTCTTTAGAAAAATGTAATAAAGGCAATACTGAAAAAGATATAACTCAAGCTACCAATGGCCGCTTCACACATGGAGGAAAGCGAGACCAGACCATTTGGGGGAATCCTTCAGGTGGTGAACTTATCAGAAGTAAGTATTCTGTCGAGAAAATTTGAGTGATTTGGGGATATGACTATGATAATATAGTCTCCATTAATTCCCATATAATTCTGCTATGAGTCTATACATCAGCGAGCAGAGTTTATCAGGAAGTGTTTTTATTAGTATTTTAAATTGCAGAGCTGAAATGGGGATATAAATAATGCTGTCAGTTTCCGTTTTTTTCTTTAGAAATAAAGAATTGACTTCTAAATATTAGACTCAGAGGTTTAGTCAAAACTTAGTTCCTTCTTGAGTAGTTCCTCATTTTCACTCAGTAGAAATCAGACAATCCTAAGTAAATGTGGACTGTGAGAGTAGAGAAAGAAAGATGGAGCTGAAGGACAAATCCTGTCTTGATGATACCATTACAGTGCCTATTTCTGGCCAAATGATTCCAAACTTTTTTTACAATTAATATTGTATCACTATTTTTATGTTTTGTTTTGATACTCTCATCCTAAAATCACACTGTAGAACCTATACAGAGGCATTGATATATTTTTGGTTTACTTTGGGAATGCCCTGAAATGCCACCATCTTTTGGATGCTGTTTAGAATGCTGATTCTATGAGAGGTTCTGTATCCCATCTTCTGGAGCTTATGTTCTGGTCACTAAATTCGCCCAGGTGAGATTGAGATGAAATTGCCATGTAATGAGTTAGTCTATGTAGCTAATGTGTAGGTGTAAAAATCCATGCTGTGCCACACTTGGAAGAGCATAGGAGTAAATCTTTCAAAATTCTTATTCATAGTAAGTCAATTACCATGTCTCAGTCTCAGTTTTTCTTACTGGACAAAGGAGAATTCATTTCTGGGAACCAAGTGTTGCTTTAGTTTTTTGAAATTATTTGTTCATCCAGCCTCATAATATACAAGCTTTCTTGCGCTGCACTTTGCCTTGGGACAGTCCTCTCTTCTCTAGAATGCTTAATTCATGGCTGTAACTGGCAAACAGAATAAAGCAGAAACAAACAAACAAACAAATAAAAAAACAAACCCAGAGAGACCAACTTGGCAGAAAACAAACAGTAACAGTAAAAATGCCAATGAAGGGAATTTCCACTTTTCAAACAAAAGCTCTAAAAATGAGTGTATTTGCATTTAATTTTAGAACCATTTTTTTTATACACTTTTGTTTTGGTAGGAAGTAAGGAAGGAAGGAAGGAAATGAAACTCAGAAATCAGTGAGGAACATGATTTATATAGCTTTTTCCAAAGAATCAAATAAACGTTATTTTAAATAAACATTTATCCCAAAACATATATCGTTCCTTTTTTATCTAAATATTGACTCTAATGTTGTGAAACCTAAGTTTTTGTGAGATAGTGGCATATTATCTGTGATTTTCTGGTAACTAGAATTAGTGAGAACTTAGAAGAGGGTTGAGAGACGTTTTTAACTCCACTTATTAGGAAACATGAGTGTTTTTTCTCTCTCTCTCTCTCTTTTTGATAGTAACAGATGACAGAATTTTAAGTGTGTGTTTTGTTTAATTGATTTGTTTCCCTTAATCTCCTTTCCTAAAGCCCACAATAAGGAAATATGAATAAGATCTCTTAGGACAAAAAACAAAATACAAAAGCGTTGCCTAAGGATGTGAAGAATTGTGTTAATGTGCTTAAATTTGTGCTTTTTGGTGAAGTTCGTTTTAGTCACAGAATTCAAACCATGAAAGAGAATGGATTTGGGGCTAGAATGAAGCTCAGTGGTAGAGTGTTTGCCTGGCATGTGGGAAGCCTTGGCTGGATTGCCAGTACTGCAAAAACAAACAAACAGAGAGAGAGAAAGAGAGAGAGAAAGAGGATTTAAAATGAATTACTCTATTGTCTACACTGATTGAAGTGGACACTGATCAAAAATACTGCAGGAAATAGTTTATTGAGATAATGATGCAATCTGTGCCATGGGACACTGGAGCATTTGGGAACAAATATTTATTTTCCCACTAATATGCACTGAAAGAATGCAGAGATAGGGAGATTTATCAACCCCTCTGAGAGAGCTGCTGGGAAAACTGACAGATGAATGGATACACAAAAGATAATGGCCAAAGACTGTAATGCCACTTCGACTGGAAACATGAGCTGGCAAGCATTTCCAAATATTTGTGGGTGACATCTGACTCTGAATTTGGATTACAAATTTCCAAAACTCTCATTTCTGTTATTTTCCCAAACTTTTCTAGAAAAAAACTATTTTGCTACATGTACAGGAAAAAAAAAAGATATCTGGATTTGCAGAAGTGGAATATTTTATATCATCTTGAAACCTTACTCTATTCTGGACAGTATTTCAAAGTTTAGTATTATGATAGTGTCTGCTCTTCCAACTTCTTGACACTGAAGTCTAAGTAGCTGCCTGACTTTCCCTCTTTGACAGAGTCCCTGGCCATCTCTGCCTGATTTAATGTCTGCCTCTCATTTACCCTGAGGTTAGGGGGAAGATGTGTGTTTTCTTCTTGCTTTTTACTTCACGCACATTTTTGAGGCCCCGTAAATCTTTTGTAATAACAATAGGCCCTGGAAAGGGAGACTGTGGCTCAGAGCTCCATAGGGGAGGAGAGGAACATCTGTGGTGAGTCAGGATGGGCTGGCTCCTTTTCCAGGAGTCCTGTGTGGTTCCCTGAGCACCGTGGAAGAGGCGGACAGCTGGCTCTCACGGAATTGATGTTAGTGTTCCCACTGTAATGTGAGGTTGGCTGGATAGAGGGATCATCAGAAAAGTGAGGCTGGTTGGGGTGTGGGAACATTTTCAAATGCACAACCCAGTCTTTTTGCCAAGCTTCCATGGGACAGCTCAGCTGCATAAGCAAGAAGTGAAGGAGAGTCCGTGTTGAATATGACTGCTTTTTCTTTATCTATTCTTAAGAGTGGTTACCAAGGCCTGGCAACTCACATCTCTGTTGTCCCGGGTGCCTGTTGCCTTCTTGGTTGGACATTTAAGGCATAATTTATAGGGGACTGTCCACTGTCAGTGTGATGAGACTGTTTTTACTTTGCTGAGAATAACCAAGCTCTGGAAAGTCAAGGGAGTGGCTGCTTTGGAAATTGCATTCAAATTAAAGGGTGTATTCTCAGGCTTCATAAATGAGATCCAAGCTGAGAATAATTTCCAAATTATTCTGTGAACTTTAACCTTGACCTCCGTGGACCACCCGCTAGTGGCTCGCAGTTGGTTCACATTTCACACAAAAGTTTGCACTTTGTCTTCCCTGGTCCTTCTAAAAAATATTACAGGTGGCAGACCTGAGGTACTGTCGTCTTTTAGGGTTTAGAATTCAAGTTGGTTACCCCTGAGTTACTAACTTATTAGAGACAATCTTTTCTGGAAGTAATAAATAAAAGAGAAGAAATCCATATGGAATCAAACATTCCGAATAAATAGGCCACACACAATATGGTCAGGGAATGTGCCTGGTGATTCTCTTTCTTATGAAATTCAAATTAAAAATAGACAATTCCATCCACTTAAGTTTGTTAAATTAAAAAAAAATCAAATTAGTAAAGAATTAAAAACATAATGGAGATTTCGGGAGGAAATTGTACAATTGAAAAATTTCTTTTACAATTTCTCATCCTTTTACAGTTTGAAAGGTTTTCATATTCTGAGAAAATAATTTCTGGAATGGAGGTTAAATTTTGAAGTTTATAAAACTTTGTATGAGAGCACTGGCTAAGACTTTGGCTTTTCCTTTCAGATTAGTATATTAGTATATATGGTACTGTATATAATTTGAGGCTATGTCTTGTTTTAATAAACACTCTTCCTCTGACTCAGTAAAATAAACGTTTCCATGAAATGACACCCCTAATTAATATTAATTTTTCTCTTTAACCCAGAGTATGTATAAACTGATAACAGGCCATAGACAACATTTCATGTTTAATTAGACTAGAAAAGGAATATAAAAAGTAACATTTTGATCTCAGTCTTTAGGGACATTTCTAGGGTAGGAAGGACTGCATGTGCATGCTTGTGCACTCGCACACACCTGTGCACGTACTCAGGCATATGTAATATTTTGCTTTAATTTAGGTCAAATTCTACATCCTAATTATTTCCTATAAAGAGCTTACACTTTTCTTTGTTCCTCTTTATAAAGTGCCTCAGGTCTCTATCTCGGATTTTTCTAGGTCTTTCTGAAAATTCTTATTACTTAACTTTATCCTTGGACATTGCTTTTACACAAACGTCTCCTAATTCTAAATGTCATTACTTAACTCCAGAAATTTTTCCTTAGCTTCTCTTCTGAAATAAATTTCCCATTAAACTTATTTTGTTCAGCTAATTCTCTCCTTTGTGATTTTATAGAATTCCCATGATCTGAAGTAAAGTTAGAATGCTCTACTTAAATGGTAATCCCCATTCTATTTAACCCATTTATTCATTTTGAAGAGTTTTTAGCTCTCATAATAGTAAGCACTTAATTGGCAGTAGAATGCCAGCCCTTCTCTGGTTCACACGTGCCCACTCTCATGGAGCTGCTGTATCCTGCCTTTTCACTCATCCTGCCACTTGAAACCTTCCTCTTGGCATCGTCTGAATTTCCTCTCCATATCAACAGACTCTGTTATTAGGAACTCCATTATCTCTTTTCCGAGCCTTTGCCAGCTCACCACTGATCACCTTATTGAATACCATTTCATCACTTGTGGGAAGGCGCCCTTTATATAAAACACTGAGAGCAAAATTAGATACTCAGGTGTACGATTATATACTTACAGCATTTCTTGCTTAGATGATACAGAAAAAGCACTGAGAGGTTTAGATTTAAATTTCTTTCATGACTTTCTTGTTTGCGCATTTCAAAAGGCATTTTATTTAAAATTTACTTTATATATATATAAAAAAAGACCATAAATGGAGTGTACTGGTTTAAGCCTGTAATCCCAGCATCTTGGGAGGCTGAGGCAGGAGAATTGTGAGTTCAAAGCCAGCCGCTGCAGTTTAGCGAGACCTTGTTCAAAATAAAAAGTGAAAAGGGCTGAGGATGTGGCTCTGTGGTTAAGTACCCCTAGGTTCAATTTCTGGTTACTCCCTCCCACAAAAAAATGCCATAAACAAGCTCACAGATTAGAATTACCCAGTGAAGACCAGTAGATGTAGCATTTGTGTGATTTTCTCAGGTAATCTGGGATTTTTTTCTTCTAACTTTTCACGCTCATTTCTTTTGGGACAGTAGCAGGAACAAGGCATTCTGACTTTTGCTTTGCTAGTGTCTTTTCCTCCTCTATTAGGCTTTCAGAAAAATTCTTTTTTCAATATGCTGACCAATGCTTATATGGCTATAGTTCATATGCTTTGATTATTATTCTAAAGAGGTATATTTAACCATCAATTATTCCAAAATCAAAATAATGGTTTGATTTCAGTTTGGGATGGTAATCAATGGTCATTGGACTCCTGTATTGGTCTCTTCGTCAGTGACACACATTAGGCTGTGTTCTGCAGCAGATATGAAATTTTCTGATGGGATTCTTCCTCAAGGTGCATCAATCTATGCGCATTTGGGTTCTGCCCAAGAAACTGGGGGAAACCACCCTCCATCTTTTATTTTGAGCATCCTAACATCAGGGGCTGGGTGGCCATTGGAAACCAATTTCTATTTTAGATTACTAAATGGTTTAGATTACTGTTGGTGCTGAGTAATTTATCTGAGTTTTATGAGCTCTAATTTCTCATATTTATTGATTTTAAATTTAATTAATTTATTTAATTACTAATGGTTTAGATTACTATTGGTATTAGGTAATTTATCCAACTTTTATGAGCTCTAATTTTTCATTTTTATTGATTTTTAATTTAATTAATTAATTTATTTTTGTACCAGGGATTGAACCCAGGGATGCTTAACTAGATCCCCACATCCCTTTTTATATTTTATTTCAAGACAGTGTCTTCCTAAGTTGCTTAGGATCTCACTAAGTTGCTGAGGCTGGCTTTGAACTTCTGATCCTCCTGCCTCATCCTCCTGAGGTCCTGAGGTTATAGGTGTGCACCACTATGTCTGGCCTAGTTTCTCATTTTTTTAAATAGAGATGTCAGTACTATTTACCTCCTGGTGTTATTTTGAGTATTTTACAAGAAAATGTGTATGGCATGCTTAATTCACACAGCTAAATGAGTAAATACTCAGTGAGTGTGTTGGTTTGCAATAATATTATCCTTGAGCTCAGGTAGTGATGTTAAGACTTCATTTTTCTTAGTCATCTTGGTTCCATTAGACTGCATGCCCAGAAGAGCTGGCATATGTAGACTGAGTTTTGCTGAGATCCTTGATATTTATGTCCACAGTGTGTTGGGCTCAAGTTGGTTATGAATTTCAGTGGGTTGAGAAGTGACAGAAACCAGTTTTCAGAATGTAAAAGGAGAGAGAGATTGCTTAGCACTTATAGAAGTTGGTGTTTTTACATATACCTGTTTGTCTTTCCTATTTCTTATCTTTTTCTAAGTCCTTTTCCTAACACCTGGATAAGTGATTAGAATTTTTTTTGTGTGTGTGAAGATTGAAAATACTTTTAGAGTGCTTTGTATACCATAAAATGCAATAATGTTTGTTGTTGTTGTTCTTATTATTACTATTAATATTATTCTAATTTATTACTTGACCGTTCACTCTTATCATATACCATTATGTTTAATCTCTACTTATATCCTGCTTTTTCTTCCTTTTTTTTTTTTTGGTTAAATGTTTTTGAA
The DNA here is from genome assembly GCA_004024805.1 of Geosciurus inauris. Lineage (NCBI taxonomy): Eukaryota > Metazoa > Chordata > Mammalia > Rodentia > Sciuridae > Geosciurus > Geosciurus inauris. The sequence goes on from PVHX01000132.1 coordinate 108,004, forward strand.
TTTCTTCCTCATATTCCTAAACTCTTTCAACCTTCACTGGGAGAGAAAAGATGTTACTGATAAATGAGGACTCATCGAGGGCCCAGACTTCTTTCTCATTTGGGTGTTATTCAAGCTTCAGGGAGGAGCAGAGGCCTGGGAACTAGCTTAAAAATTATTTGAAAATGCTAACCACTGAAGAAATAAATAATATTTAGTGAGCAAGACCACAGATGCTGTGCTTTAGATAATTTTAGTTGTCAGGCCTCAGACTTCCTGGATCTGAACACTCTGTGAGCTTATACGTAAATTATTTTTTGTAGAATATGTTTTTATATTGAATTTCTGAGATAAAAATTAAAATGTAATTTTGAAAAACTGACTAAAATGTCAATTTCATTGAGATTGAATGCTTACAGTTTACTGATACTGTTTTATGTTGGGAATACAGCGATAAACAATACAGGTGAATTCTCTGTGTTCAAAGTTTGCATTCTTGGCTGGACGCAGTGGTGCACTCCTGTAATTTCAGGGGGAGGCTGAGACAGGAGGATTGCAAGTCAAAGCCAGCCTCAGCAACTGTGAGGCGCTAAGCAACTCATTGAGATCCTGTCTCTAAATAAAATACAAAATAGGGCTGGGGATGTGCTCATGGTTGAGTGCCCCTGAGTTTAATCCCTGGTACCAAGAAAACAAACAAACAAAAAAAAAACCAAAAATAAACCAAACAAAACAAAAAACAAAGGTTCGCATTCTTGGAGGGACAGGCATTTATGTTGAAATTAGAATGTGTGTTATGAGGGCTCCAGGCGAAGTGCAGGTTGTGGTGTGCTCCCATGAGAGAAGCACAAATTCTCACATAGGAGAAGGGGTAAGAGAGAGCTTTCCAGAAGAAATGATTTCTGTTATGGCCTAAAGGAGGTCAGCAGCTGAAGCAGAGAGGAGGTGAAGAAGCATGAGAGGAGGTGAAGTCAGAGTGTTCCAAATCCTTGCAGATCTAGAGGTAAAAGAGGACATGGCCAGGCTGAGGAAAGCTGAAGTTTTGTGTAAGTTAGGTTATAAAATGTTAGATAAGGTGTGGAGAATGATGAGAGGGCAAGAATTTGTTAAAGGGTTAAGTGAAGATGGAAGATATTGAAGGGAGTAGGAACCTACTTGGGTTTGTATCTTAATTTGTGTATATTGTAGGAGGATTACATTTGCAGTTTGGAAAATACTGTGGCAGACTCTTGTGTAAATCGAGTGAGAAGGGAAGGGGGCTTGGACTGTGGTAATAGTAAGACTGCAAGAAGGTGGATTTATCTTTTTATGGAGTGAAATCATAAGACACATAGAGTAGGAGAATGACAGGTGCTGGGAATGCAGCTAGGGTTTTTAGTTTGAACAAATGAAAGACGTGATGATAATGGGGCAAAGATTTAGGGACGTTGTTCAAAGAGGGCTTGAAGTGATAGTCTATAGATAGAAGGGAAAGAAGTAAAGACAAATAAGAAAATACAAAGGGGTTAATAGTCCATGAAGGTTTTTAAGAAAAAAAAAAAAACTGGAAGAGATGTTGGAACTGAATAGGAAATGTGGAAAGAGAAGATGAAATATGATAATGGAAAATATGAATTTAAGATTTCTGAGGTGGAATAATCTCTGGTGGGGTCGAGGCCCGTGGTGTGGTCATGAATTTGGGAAAATCAATTAGTTACTCCCAAACCAAGAGTGCTGGGTTTGGAAGAAGCTTTGGAGACTTTGTTTAAGTTGTTATATTAAACAGGTGGGGAAACAGAGATCCAAGGTGTTTGTTCTAATCAACATTTCAGTAAGTGGCGAAACAGGGTTTTTTTTTTCTGTTTTGGATATTTCTCCTGAGTCCCTCATTGAACCTGAATGTTTTAGGTTGTTGGACACAGTTGGTTCTTTACAGTTTTGTCCTAAAGTCTGTTTGTGGATGAATTAAATAATAATTTGATGTTTTCAAAGCTGAAGCCCCTGGAATGAGTGCAAAATAATACAGATTATTAGGAGCTGCTGGTCTTCATTACTGTAAGACTCTAAGGAGTCTTTTTTTTTTTATCTCATCCAGTAAATATATAAAGTTAGAATTGAAAAAGATAGTGTGTGTGTGTGTGTGTATCTCAAATTACCTGTGTATGTTTAATTTTTGCTTACTGCTAGATATACATCTATCTCTTTACAATGGTTTCCTTCAGGGAGTTATATGAAATTGAATGGTGACATGTTGGTGAAGAGGATTTCCACTTAATAGTCTGTGTATTTTCTTCTTCATTGCTGCCTTAGAGCCCCATCATCTGTAGGACACGTATCAAGTTACATGTTGGCTTTCTTCAAGTTCTGCAAAAGGAAGGACCAGCTCTAATATTTGGGAGACGGACAGCAGTGCAAAATGAAACACAGGATCTCTTATTAAAAAATTATTGTGAATTTCAAAAGAACAGAGGCATGGTATTAAACCCACTGTGGGGCCCTCTTAAGTACTGGATTTTCTGAGACTATACAGGTCACATGTCAATGAAGTTGGGTCTGGCTGGAGGCCTTAAAGAAATGGGGATCCAGTTTGGCAAGCATGAAATAATACTGTATACTAATTTTGTATTTTTTTCTCAGTAAGTTCCTGAAATTCGGGATGAAGGATTTTTTTCTGGGCTTGTGCAAATCAGTTGATCTGTTAGTCATAAGCTTGAGTAGCTCCTATGGCTGGAAGGAGCAAGTGCCTTGAGCAAGCTGGGTAAGGCAGTGGTCTCAGCCTTCATCCAGCCGCAGCCTGGAGAAGGGGTGCTTCCAGCTTTATCCATGGCTCAGTATAGAGGGTGAGGGGTGTATCAGAATAATGGGGATTGATGGAAATCTCTCTCTATGCACCTCAGGAGCTCTGTTTCTCTGTGTATTAGCACATCTAAGAGTCCATACTGTAATTTGTCCCATATTTCTTTCAGCTAGTCTTTCATGAGTTGGTGATAAATCTGTGCTTTACAGTTCTCTATCCAAAGCTGGATTCTTCCCAGGTTCCGTAGGTTCTATAACAAGATACACAAAAGCCAAGGGAAAGCGCTTTTAAAACACTTCCATGATGGTATCAGAGGGTGAAATTACATTAAGTGAAACATGGAGAGAAAGTGGGTGGAGAAATTTGTTCTGCTTTGGAACATTATGTAATTAAATACATTTTCCATGGTTCTTAAGAACTTGTGAGAACTTGGGTTGAAAACATTTAAGAAAAGAAAAAAAGATTCCCACCATTTCAAATTGTCATGAATAATTGATTCATGCCAGTGTGATCATAAGGCCATATATCTCATATCTGTGGCTGCCCATCATAACTTGTCTTCATGAAAAGGATAAGAATGTATCATTTTTGTGGAGGCCTGTCTTTGTAGATTATCCTCACAGCATTCCTTCAGAATTACAAAGGTGCTGTCATGAGCACAAAGGTCAGTGACAGTAAACACACCCAACTAATTGTGTGATTAGGAGCCATTATCTTTTTTCTACCATTCCTTGTGAGTTAGGCTCTTATATTTGCACTCCTCCCATAACCAGCTGATTTTCAATTTTTTAAAGTCTTATCAGACAACTAATTCTGTACACAAATATTTACTATCAGAATTATCAAATGAAACTCATATTATTACATATTTAGGTTTTCAATATTTTAGTCAAATTGAGTGGTTGGTTTATGGTCTGGTTCTACATTTTTTAAAGAAACAGAACACAGTCTCTCTCTCTCTTACTTAAATGTAAGAATTTACCTTTTTTAAAAAACTTGTTTTTAGTTGTAGATGGACACAATATCTTTATTTAAGGCTGAGACAGTCTCAGCAATGGCAAGGCGCTAAGCAACTGAGTGAGACCCTGTCTCTACATAAAACACAAAATAGGGCTGGGGATGTGGCTCAGTGGTTGAGTGCCCCTGAGTTCAATCCCCAGTACCAAAAAAAAAATCTTTATTTATTTTTATATGATACTGAGGATTGAACCCAGTACCTTACATATGAGAGGCAAGTGCTCTACCACTGAGCTACAACTGCAGCCCTATACAATTTACCATTTAATTCTTAAATAATAAAATACATCCTACTGTTATTTTGACACATAATACATAGATGGAGTATAACTTCTAATTTTTCTGATTGTACATGATGTAGTCATATATGCACATAGGGTATTAATGACCAATTCATTCTACTGTCCTATAAAGTACATTTTAAATCATTAAATTTCAAAGATGATGTCTTATTGAAATAAAAATGTATAATCATAAACATCTCCTTTTAAAGAGGGTTTGAAAAATACTGACTTTTTGCTGTGAAGTCCAAATTGGTTTGGACTAACTCAAGCAGATGGAACAATTTGAGGCTACAAAACCTTTATATTTTTGTGTATTTAATTTGAGAATAATTGTCTAACTGATCCTTGAACAATTCATGTAAAGGATCCCCATGTGACACAATGAAAATCAAATGGCAGAAGCTTAGTGAGTCATTGAGTGTGATATGACTATGGCTGGCTATCTGTATCTTCTGCTGTATGTCTGGCTCAGCCTGTGATCCTCAACTAGTATCTTATTTGATCTTCTAGGCCATGATTTCCCAGTGTTTGAAAGATCCAGAGCTGCTTTTAATTTCTTTGAAATAATGTCAGTTTTTGACTTCTTTATTTCATAGACCTTATCTATTTCACTTTGGCATACTTACAAATACGGACCCACCATGTACTTTGTTATCACCAAAATCTGTTCCATCTAAGATTTTGAAATCAGAAATTCATTTTCCCATTTCTCCCTGCTCTTTACCAAAATCAGTTAGGTGTCTACTTGGTGTTTCTTTTCCTCTCTAGTATCTCATCTGCTCTTTTACTTTACCTGATTGTTTCTTGGACAGCTGGAACTTGCAAATGATCTTTTATTATTCCCTTAAATTCCATGACCATGTAGCATGTCTGCCAGCCTTATGCTGGCACCTTGAAACCATCACATCATGTTTCAAAGATTGTGAATGATAGAGGAAGGGTGTAATGTCATGGAATGTCTCATATTGGATGCATGTTCTATAATTTTGAATGATATGTATTTGCTTCTCAGTTTCTAGTTGATTTCCATTTTTGATCCATTCTTGCCTTTTGAATTTCTATAGGTGTTCCCTTTGATAATGACTCAGATATTAAGTAGTTCATCACTGAGACAGTTTAGGTTTTATCTAAACACCAGCTGTTATATTCAAACCAGCTCTTATAGTTCTGGTCTACTGAGTGATGCCTTAACTCATCTTGGTCTGTGTCCTGGAAGGGTTAAATAGTTCCTGCTAACAAGCTCTTTGGGTATTGATAGGCCACTTTTCTCAATAGTCTAGTAGCCTCTTCTCAGTCTGTATTTCATGGGACCTGTTTGCTGCATGAGATATCCCCTCTCTGCCATTCTTGCTCTCACTTTCTGCCTGTTTGTCACACTGGCTTCCTTTTCTTCACTCTGACGCCTTTGGGTTCTTTTCTGCCTCGGGGCTTTTGCATACCAGGTCTTCCTTCTGGCTTAATTTTCACTTCTGAAGCCTTTGGAGACCTCCCCATCTAAAATGGGTTTTCCTGTTTAACCCAGCACCCTTTCCTTTTTAGCCACTGCCACATTTGTAATATATTTGTGCAATTACATGTCTAATGTCTGCTGGCTGCAAATTCCATCCCCAGCAATTAGTATAATTTCAGGAACACAATAAACTTTCAGTGAATGACTGGATGATAGAGTCTAGGAATAAAACACATTTTGCTTTGTATCCTACTACTTCCTTTCAGGACCTTTTGCCATAGCCAAAATATGTCACCTGCTTTTCTCTCTGCATGCCTAGTGTGTTCCGTCTCCCAGCTTTTACCTGCATTATGTCCCCATATCTCCACCAGCAAGCAATGCCAATGCGATTTCCCTCTCATCAGGACAGTTTATCTGCATCTACCCTAGAGGACTCTTTGATTTGAAAATTGCAATCCATTTGTGCGTGACCCTCTTTTCCATTTCTGGACTGAGGACTCATTAAGGGCAAAGTTGGCCTCTCATTCAGTTTTGTAGCCATCACAGTGTTTAGCCCAGGGCCCTGCACAGAGTTTGTTTCTAGTACTTCTGTGTTAATTGTCAAATAAATGAAAGTCTTTACCTTTGGAGGACATTTAGCTTCTCTGTAGGAGACTGACAGCTTTGAATTAGTTAAACTGTAGTAATTTGTCTTAAAATGTGGATTGATTCTCTTAAAGAGTAAATTTTCTCAGTCTACAGTTCATGCATATTAAAGGGTGTTTTTTATTTGTAATATTAATGTTATCACCACAGTTAATGATTTTCAATCATTTTGGTGATCTAATTTGGAATGTCAGCAACTTTTGCAGGGAGGTAGGGTAAGATTATCTAGAGATAAGACTGAGCTCAGAAAAGTCAAGCAGTTTGTCCAGAGTTCTGCAGTTAACATTTTGGTTTCTGTCATACAACAGAAACCTTAAAGTCATTCTTAATGGGAGGTGGATCAGAGGCAAGTCTAGGGTATTTGGGGTCCACTAGAGATTGCATAAAAATTACAGGGGAAAAGGAACAGCTCTTCCAAATTATAACCTTATCTTATGCCTCAAGTTCTAGTCTACTTCCCTCATTGAAAATTATTGCTTTGTTTTACCACTGATGTGACTGTGTCCTGCCTTTGCATTGGGTCAGAAAAATGTTGAAAAAATTGAAATATACTCCTTCAGAATTTCATCTCTGAAGAAATTGTGATAAATTCAAGTCAATCCTGAGTTTCATGTAAACTTGACATCTTAGAAAAAGGGCTTCCTTCGTTTCCAGAACTATCTATTACCTCTAGAATTTGATCTCATTCCATAAGATAGGTAGAGAACATAACACATGCCATTCTTCTTGTGGTATGATTACTGGTGTTTTCCAGCAAGAAGAAATTGTGATAAACAGAACTGAAGATACAGGATGGAACAGGAATGTGATTTTATAATCATATCCCTTTGGGGAAAACCATTGGTTCTTCACTCTTCAGATTAGCCTAAAAATCCTACTGATATCCAAGACCCACCCCAGGCCAATTAATTCAGGATCACTTAGGAGTAGAGTTTAGGCATCTGTACGCTTCCAAGGTCATTCCAGTGTGCTGCACAGACTGAGAACCATTAAGTCTTTCCATTGAATATACTACCCTAGCACAGATCGTTTGTAGAATAATCTGAATGTTGCTCGCCTAATTTAAACATTTGAAGGCCTTTTTTTGGTTTTTTTGAAAGTGGTTTCATGTAGACATGCTGGACACCCCAAGGGACTGCTAGATGTGGCTGCCTGTCTGGCAGAGCCCACATAGTGATCTCTTGTTTTAGCCCTTAGCCCTTTGAGGAAGCTGTTTTCTCAAGAGATGTTAACATTGTTCAGATGTATTTCTTACTTTTAGTTTCAATATGCAGCACTTTAATCTAATTTTTATGATATTGGAAAAGAACAATTTAATTTGCACATGTTTCCTGGTTAAATGGCACAATGAAAGGATTCAGACTCTTTTAGATGTAGTCATAAGAAATTATTTGATTATCTTAGGATTCTTGATGTATTAAACCAAAATCAAAGTTTATCTTATATATGAGTACAGTTTTTAAGGATGAAAACTATTCTATTTTTCTGAAGAATTACACATACCTGCTTCTTTCATCTTTCTTTGATACTCTGTCGTGAATTGCAGTAAGCTTTCTCTTTCAGTTAAAAATTTCTGGAATAAGTGGCCTTTTAATCAAGTGCGTGTAGATATACTGGAAAGAATATCTCCCTAACTATTGTAGCGGGAGTTTGTTCTCGGAGTAAAGCAAAGTCTCTTGTAATAGAGATACAGTTTACCTAAGAGTCATATTAATAAGTAAAAAAAAAAAGATCAGCTTTTTGAATAATATATGAATTCATATGGTATCAGTGGTATCTAGGCATTTGGGACAATACATAATTAGTTTCAATTCCCTTTGAGAGGGAGATGTGGATGTTAAAATAAATTGCTGATGAAGCATATACTTTGGAGAACAGTGTATTTCAAAACTTTGTGCAATATCAGCTATTTCTTTTAATGGTATGGAAATATAGCATAAGACTGAGAAGATTTATTAGGGGTAGTTTAAAACCATTCTTACTGTATGAAAGTTCATAGTTTGCTTATTTAGAATAGTTACTAAAACAAGGATAATGGCAAATATTCATAGGCCCGCTGAGAAAACATTACTTCTGTACAACTTCTGGCACCATTGTTTGTAGCCAATAAGCTAATAATAATCATTTCTTAATCTATATCACATTATTTAAGTATTAAATAGGGCTTGGTCATTTAATTATTAAGAATTACTCTTTTAAAAAAGTGAAAAATGGACCTACTGCAGAAAAGTCTTCACTTGCAGAGTAAGAAAACTCAAATGGTGAAATAAATATATATTTAGGGAGGGAAGAGGAATAGAACTTATAAGAAGTTGATTTTAGAAGAAGTTGATTTTAGGAATAAATATTCTAAACTAAATTGATCTTTCAATGTAGACTCTCTCGTCATTCTTACCTGGAGAGAGTTTCTTCAAAGGTTTGGATTTGACTGTAGGAATAAGTTAGGCTATAATATACACAGTATAAAGAGAACAAGACCATGTGCAAGCTCAGTTTACTGTCTCCTCCTGTTTTATCTATGTATCTATCTATCTATCTATTTTTGAGACACACCAACTAAATTTTGTACCTTCTCATCTCTTGTACAACTCCACAGAGTCTGAACCCTGAAATTGGTATGAGTTATCATCATTGTCTCAAATATGCTTAAAGCATTTTCCCCTGAGAAATGGAGTCCATCACTTAGATGAGGGTGAGCATCATTTCAGGTTTGCTTATTTTGATAGACCTTGGGTTTATGATCAGTGCCTCGACCTCATTCCTTGGGTTTATGATCAGTGCCTCAACCTCATTCAGCCTAAAGAACATGAGGGGTTTGTTGTGACACTGCCTGGGAAGAAGTTTTCAATTTAGTTTGTTTTTTCTGATGACATTTACAGGGTTAAAGTAGAAATATTTAAACACTACACTTCCCAGAGTAAGTATTTACTGTGCAAAAAGCACCTATGTGTGGGAGTGTGTTCCTTTTCTGCAGTTAATTGTTTTAAAACTAAAACCAAATAAACAAAAATCCAACCACTACTTCTTGTGCCTAAAAACCAAATTGAATAACTAAGCTCTCAGAGGCAGAATCTTCAGCTTTGGCATGGCTGAAGAGAGCAATTATAGCCTGGTCAGTAATAATGACAGATTTTAGTGTCTGTTTTGGTGTCTGAAGCACTAAATTATAGTAAATTGAAAAATGGGTAGTTTATTCCCTAGAATAGCATTTCTCAGGGGACAGAGATGATTTAAAATCATTTGGAGATGATCTTATTCTTCCCCCTCTTGATAGAAGGTACAGTATAATTTCATCTCTTTTTGCATATTAATACTAAAATGACAATATTTGTGGATGGTCTCTATGGAAGAGAGGCTTATTACTATGTACTTCTCCATCGTAAACATATCCCTATGATTGTTTTTGGTACACAACATTAAAACTCAATCTTTTGAAAAATGTCACAAAGAAGTTTCTCTATTTAGAGGACTTAATCTTATCAATCTTCGCAAGGGCTGCTTGACCTAAAAGAGTTTCCAGCTATCCTCTCCTGTTTCATCCCCTCCGGTGTGCCCTGGAAAGTAACTGCTAGAATCTCACATACTGCCAACGAGTATGGAGGAAGACTTTAGAACTGGAGGTGTCACTGATGACAGACACAAACACAGCATGATGCTTTTTTAAAATAGGGAAGGTACACAGTCTGTAAGCCAATGAACTTGACTCCCATATTCTAAACAGACAAAATGATACTAATCATAGAGCGTTATCTGGAGGAAAAGTGAAAGTGAAATAATGGTCAAGGACTTGACTGAACTGTCAGCCAGAATCTATTTTTGATAGGAGTGAGATGTGGCAAAGGGGTGGGCTGCACATAGCACCCGTATATCGAGAGAGACTGTGTGTACTTTGAAAGGTGAGGTGTGGGGTCCAGTTATTTTATTCTAATCCTGGATAAATTCATTTGTTATGGGACATTGTGCAAACCATTTTGACTTTCAGCTTCAGTTTCTACATCTTTGAAATATACTCAGAAATAATCTCTTCCTTCACTGCCTCTTGCAGTTGGAGAAGGGACAAACATGAAAAGCTAAATGGAAATATTTTGTTAAGCATCTAAGTCTAGATGGGCATTAATTATACATAATGACAAGAACATCCTGTAACTGGGTTGAAGGAAGATATATAGGGGCTATTTCAAGCTATGCTATGGCAAGAATAGAACCTCCTTCTTGTGTTTTCAGGCCCATCCAGAGATGCTAAGTAGAGAACCAGGGGAGAAAAGTAGAGCATGACCTCTGGATCCTATCACTGATTATTCAGGAATTTAGGATAAGAGACCAGAAGGTATACTATGGCCTCTGTATATGATCTTTAAAAATACTACAAAATATACATATACAGGTTATCTGCAAAAGTGTGAGGAAATGCACCTCTGCACTGAATCGAGGTTGCTTTATCCTAAGACTAATTTTTGCTTTTAAATATCATGAAATATCTCCATCAGATAGAACACTAAACAAAAGGATATTGCAAACAACAATGTACTGACCACTCAGATTTAATAAGGGTTAATAGAAAGCTTAATCTTTCACTGAGAGGTTTTTTGTTTGTTTGTTAAACATACTTCTATTTCTTTTGGGAAATCCCATTTAAATATTAGTATATTACTGATCATTTTTGAAAAGGTATACATTTAAGAAGAGAGGGAACAGACTAGGAAACAGTGGTAGATCAGATATGTCAAGAACTTTCTGAACAATGGTAAGTAGAGAGAGAAATAACTGATTTAGTAGCACTGAGAAGCCAGAACCTAAATGTCAGTATGACCCCAGCCTTAAGATTTGGGGGTAGCAGGGTTCTTGTGATCTGGGATGAAATTTGCACCTTTTCTGAGATGAAGAGTGTCCAGGATTCAGACCCTCAGGTTCTCCTCTGTACCACCCCTCCCACCTTGGAGTGTTAGGCAGAACAGCACCAGGGACAGGCTCATAGAGAGCACAGGTGAAATCAGCCACCTGAATGATGAGATGCCTTCCCTTCTCCTCCATGACAAGGGCATTGTCCTGACTTCCTTTCCTCTTAAGCATGGATGTCAAGAAACAGTGTAAACCAGATAGAAAAAATGTTTGTTTTTATATTCTCTTTGTTCAGAAGTTTTCCAAAAAAAAAAAAAAAAAAAAAGGCAGAGTTTTAGTCATACCTTCTGCTGTTTGCCATCACCACTAGTACAACCTTTAGCTCTTATCACTCAACTGAGAGCAAGAGGATATGGTACTTGTTCAGTGAGTAATTGTTGGTGGTACATAGAAAAGTGCTCAATCATTACTGTTACTACTGCAGGTTATTCTTGCTCCCAACAGCTATTTCTATTTACGGTGCCATGTCTCTCCCCTTTCTTATTTGTTTTTCTAAAAAAAAGAAAAACTATTTAATAACATGTTAATAGATACAATTTAGATGGCTTAGACTCTAAATTGCAAAGCCCTACTGAAGTGAATCCTTACATACATTCCTTCCAGTGTGTTTTAGATAATATGTCATATGTACATTATTCATCTACATGTTGAAAATGAACCATAGACCTCTACTCTTATAACATTAAAGACAGGAAAGATGCCTTAGCGATCAGAGTGTTCAGGATGTGTTTCTCACTCAGCTGACAAATTGAGGCTAAACCAGGTTAGGAATTTGTCTGAGGATACCCAGGTACCCCCAGAACCAGGGCTATAATTCTTGAAAATGATCTTTGATTATCAATGAGAATATGTAGTGACCACTTGGAATTTGTAAACCACAATGTGGGATTTGAAAGGCTATATAAATAGAAAATAATTACTAGAAATTAATAGGAATTTTTAAGACCCCAGGTAGATAGACTTACTCAATTCACTGTCAGACTGCCCATTCATTCTCCTCTGAGAGTTTGACTTTATGATAAAACTCACTCTTGGTCAGCATCCTAACCATCCCATGGTTCCAGCATTAAAATTATGATACTCCAGTGGAGTGCTCAAGGCAAGAAATAAAAGAATCTCTGGAGAAGGAGTGTGTTTTTTCAAACCACACAAGATATTACCAAATATGTTGCTCAAATAAACTCTGTGGAGTTGGAAAAAGGTAGAAAATTACTTCTAGAGATTTATGTGTTTTAACTGAGTAAAGGAACCTGACTTAGGAAATTAGAATAAAATATGAAGATACATACAAATTAGAGTAATCATCTCATTTCTAAAACTTGAGCAGATTCCTATGAACAGAAGCATGATTACCTTATAACCTTTCTCTACCACTGAAGAACCTCAAATCATTCATGCTCCTCTTTCTAGCCTAAGAACAATTTTTGCTGAATTTCATCACGAATGTTTGTCCATTTCAGAGAAATGGATGCATTTTCCTCTTTCTTGGAAAGTACTTAAAGTATAAGATTTCTATAAATGTTTCCTAATATTTCAAATTATGGTCATATTTTATATTTATACACAGCAGATGGTCACTTTATATCACTTCATAAGAATGCTTTTATTGGGAGTGCCTTGAATCAAATCAAAGTTAAGTATTTAAGTCAACTTCTGGTCAGTTACACTGAGATTGGTCTTGTAAATGAATAATTTATTCTGGAAATGGCTTATATGGTAAAGCAGCACAATATCTGGGAGAATATTGCCAGGAAGGTTTATGGAAGTACATTCTACGATTTTTCTAGTATATTTGTTAATGTTTAAAATTTGAAGTAGGCAATAAATATCCAATTCCAAGGACAGTATGTGATTTCCTTAGCAATATGGCTCCTTTCAGGCCTGCAAAGGTGCCGAGGCCTGTTTCGCTTCAGGGCTCACTTGTGCTCTTAGTCTGTTTGAAACTCTTACTTCTTTGCTTTGTGAAGTCCCTTCCCCTTTCAGGTCCCTGTTGAAATGCCACGTGCAGCTGTTCAAACTGAAATACTTTTTCTTGTTATTCTCTCAACCAGTAGCACTTTTCACTTGTAGCAGTTAACATAATTTTAAGCTGTATATTTTGTTGATTTTTTATTTACATATTCAATGTCTTTTTCTTCACCTCAATTTTAACTGTGTCTGGTATATAGCAGATGTACAGTTAAATATTTGGTGAAAGAATTCATAGCATAAAGAAAACACAATTCTGTTTAAATGGGCATTTCCATCCTGTGTTTATCTTTTTAAAATTTTTTTGTTGTTCCTTTGTAGTTATATATAACATTAGGATACATTTTGACATAGTCACAAAAACATGGAATATGATTGGCTCTTTTTCAGTGCCCGCATTTCCCCCACCCATTCCTCCCTCCTCTTATTCCCTTCCCTCTACTCTACTGATCTTTCTGCAATTTATTTACAGTTTTTTTAAATTAGTGTTATGTGGATATACTTGATGGTGGGATTCATTGTCCTGTACTCATGTGTATACGTACAGAAGTCAGCTTTATTCTACCGTTTTTTCCTTTTCCCATCCATCCTTCCTCTCCTCAATCCCCTCCGTCTACTCTACTCTACTGATCTTTCCTGTATTTTGATGAAATCCCTTCTCCCTTTTTTCCATTTTCTTTCTCTTTCTTGCTAAAACTTCTTTGTGGTTTCAATTTTGTTATTGGCTGCAGTTATTATTGTTTCTTGTCTACTCTTCAAATAGGGTGATATTAATATGAAGTTCATGGCGATGAATAAATGTGACACTTTGTTTTTCTAATTCATTTGAATTAGAAATCATAATAAAGCTTACAAACTACAAAATGCATATGAGATGGCTGTGAGGGTTTGAAGGATGCAATTTGTAGGAGAAATTGAGTATAGCTAGCATGGGGAATAAGAGATAAGGATGGGATGTGAGAAAGAGTGATATTCCAAAAGGTTTGGTAACATTACAATTTTTTCCTGGAGCTTAAATAAGTAGCAAAGTTTTCATCAAAAACATTAATATAAACAGACTACTTTTGTTTTATTTTTTAGAAAAACTGTTTGGGGTAGTGATGAGGAAGATGGGCTGGAGGAGAAAATCTGGAGGCAGGGAGCTCTGGTTAGGAGCTGTGGTAACCAAGATAAGATATGACAAGGATTTATTTATTTATTTATTTATTTATTTATTCATTCATTCATTCATTCATTCATTTATTTATTTTGGTACCAGGGATTGAACTCAGGGGTACTCAACCACTGAGCCACATCCCCAGCCCTGTTTTGTGTTTTATGTAGAGACAGGGTCTCACTGAGTTGCTTAGCAGCCTCGCCATTGCTGAGGCTGGTTTTGAACTTGCGATTCTCCTGTCTCAGCCTCCCAAAGTGCTGGGCGTGCGCCACCGTGCCTGGCAAGATATGACAAGGATTTAAACTAGTGCTGGCAAGGGAGATGGGGGAGCGAGGAGGGATAGGGAGCATGATTGGCATTTGGGAGAGGCTCAGGTGGAAGGCATACAGCCAAAGGGCTGACTGAGTCAGCAGGTGACAGGTGGTTTGGGATGAGCAGAGAAAGACCAATTTTGTAATCTGGGTTGTCTTTCAGATGTGTTCTTTTTCTTTCTCACACACATTATCTTTTCTTCATCTCCCATTCTGCTGTATCTTTTCCTATTTTATTGTTTTTTTGTTCCTCCCGGTTTATCCCAGTTTATTGCTTTTTCACATTTAGTTTTGCTTTTATTTTTTCCTTAGAGTACTTTGATTAAGATGTATCCCACACTAAAAAGAAGAGCATACCTCTGTACAATGTTGCTTCATATAATCATTTTTCTATATGTATACTCTGAAAGGATGCTCTAGTTAAAGAGAATGTTTAAGATCAAAATTTGTAGATTTATTTAAAGTTACTTTTGTGTTTTACACCTTCACCAGATGTTACTGAGTCACTGAAAATAAGGGATGACTAAATTTCAGAATTTTATAAATGAAAGCAACTTTTTGAGTAAAGTCAAAAATAAATTGTTTCAGTAGGATATATTATTTGTTGCAAAAAAAATTAGTTCTTCAAAATGTCAATGATAAGTTAATGTTTTGTGTTTCAAAATAAATTCCCCAAAGGAGTGATTTTTGAGTGCTACTGGTTTTGGCTGTGCTGAAATGTGTCATTGCCTCTGGTTTGATTGGGAGGGTTCACTGGCCCTGTGCTCATTCTGATGGCTTAGTGGAGAAAATCAAACTGAGTGATGTCATTTAAATACAGTTATTTTCCCTATCTTTGGAACTTTGACTTTAATGATATTAAAATGTGAAATTAGTAATACTGGAACTGTTCTGTCTTGTCTAAGCTCTACGAGAACAAGGTTTTTTAGTGTACATTTGTTCCCTGTAATAACCCTTATCCCTGGAACAGTGCCTGGCATTATAATATTTAAGGACGAATATTTTAAAATTGCTTATTGTAACAAGTTTTCTCCCAAAGTTACCTTGATGAATTTAGTGATTTTGAATGATAAAATTAGAGAAAGAAACATCTGTGTAAATGGTCTCAAAATGTGAATCTTTAAACATGGTCAATGACTTTGTTACTCTGTGTGTTAGCCAATTGCTGATGCTAATGTGTTGGATAACTACTGAGGTAAACATTCTCTCAATATATAAAGACATGAATCTAAAATTCACATTCCCTAATCAGGCCCCCCAAATTTAAAGCAGCCCTATAAGGGAGACAAGACTTCAATCTCAGGAGATGAGATGGGGATAATAAAGAAATAGTGATATTTTTACTTATTCCTTTACATATTGAATTTTTTAAATTACATTTAAGCTAGAATCTGCTCTTTTATATATAAAAGAGAATTTAGAATTCATATATGTGAATCTGCTTCTGCAAGTTTGAGAAACTTTATTGCACTATTTTTGTGGATGATGTTGTTAGGCTGTGTGGAACAAACAGCTTGTTTGTCACCTCTTCATGGGGGAGACTCACCAGGATCTTCTGCATAGGCTGGGCAGGATTAGGACCTTGTTGGTCTTTGAGTCAGTTCTTAGAACTTTATTTTCAGTCCTAAATTTTCAAATTGTGTCAGAGAAAACATCATCTATAATTGAGACTGTTGTTGGAAAAAAAGCCCAAAGCATTCCTTGTCTTGGGCCATGTTTTAAGGGATTCAATTGAGGATCTCTTAGTAGCCCCTACTCACCAATGAACTTTGAGGGTTTTGGGGAGTTCAGAATAATGAAATTTGCTTTTCTCCTGATTTATTTTGTGGAAGCCATCAGAAATAAAGTGTACTTCTTAAGTGTTCAGTTAGAAATCTGTGGGTTCCTTTACCTAATTCCAAATCTCCTAACTGGAACTTCATTTGCATTTCTACTGCCCTAATCTCAAAGAGACACCAGTTTTTACTTATACATGAAGTTGCATTAGCTTTTATTATAGGAGGGGAAAAATCACTTTTAGGTACATGATTTGGCACTGACTTTTCTTGTGCTGTTTTCAAAAAGGTTACTTAACTAGTATTTTTTGATGCATTTCTCTACACATCCTACGATATCAGTAACTGAATCTTTAATTCCCTTGTTATAACAGAGAGAATTTTTTGAATTCTTGCTACAGTTCCACCATCCTCATATTATGCTTTTACAGCAATTCCCTAGACTCATGAAGGTGAAGGATGAAGTTTATAATGGTACTGAATACCAAACTGTTGCTTGATTTATTCAGGAAGGTTGTTATATGCTGGGATCAAGTGACAGCTTAAAAGCTAGTATAATTCATCATCATCAGTTAATTTTCACTGGGTGTCCACTGGGTGCTAAACATCATACAAGGCTCTTTGTCAGCATGTATGTGCCTGATAAGGTTGATGGAATTCTAAGAATATGGGATCTAGTCCTTAAGGAACTCTCTGTGCTATGAATTAGGCAAGTCAGCAAATGCATGGTGTTGTCAAGCTCTGTGTACAAAATGTCTGTAACTAAAAACACCTTATTTTTGCAAAGGTTTCTTGTCAGAAAATTGAGACCCCATTCTCATTAATATCTGTATTGCTACCAGGAGAAAGGGATGTTGGATAGACTCAGCATAGGTGATAGCTCTGGTTCTGTCCTTGAGTGACCAGCACATGTTTATTCCTGTGTAAACAAGTGGATGTTTTCCTCCATATGTGTGAGTTCATGTTGTTTTCACCTAATGAGATCCAGGTACCCCTCTCACAAATGTAGATGTACTTTGTATTTCCCGTGTGGAAGATGAATCAAAGCCACATCCAAATGATGCATATACATTGTTATGTTGTTCCACAGACCTCTAGGTAATGTTTTATTCCTCCTCTGAAATGATACTGAAATCTGCCCTAGATCAAATTTGAATGTTGCTCCTCATGTTCCTGTAACAGATGTCTTAAAACAAATCTGTACAATGGTATAATAGGAGAGCCACTGTGTAAATCTAAAGTACGTACTCACCTAGGGGATGTACAATATTATGCTGGTTAGCTGTAGTAAGGAAGATGGTGTGACCAGGGTCTAGCCTATGCTCATTGTTGAATTTCTTCTGTTCTTGGCCCGAGTCTTATGGCCTGCAGATGTGTTGTCTGCAGGACTTTCTGCTAAGAAGCTTTGCCTTGTTTGGTGTCCTTCATGGCCACCTTAGAGCCAAGGGCTTTAGGAACAAGTCCCTTGGAGGAGCCTCAGCAGTTCTCTAGTAAGTAACAAGGACTTAGGCTTAGACATTGCCTCAGGGTGGAACAGTCACATATCTTTAAATGTAATGTCTTTAATGTTTTTGTTCTTGTTTATCAGTTGCCTTTTTTTTTTTTTTGGAAGTGGCAGTGGAGGACTTCATTTTTTGATAACTATCACCAATGGAGTCACTAATGATATTTGACTCTGATCCCTTGCTTTGCCACTTTTATTTTGGAGTTCTGGATTCTCTCAACTCCCTCAGTTCCCGGTTAATGGCTTCCTGTTATCTGCTCTACTTCTGTGGGTGGTGAGGCTTGTGCCTGGTGTTGCTTCTTCCCTGAGCTTTGTGTCTTTTGAGTGATCTGCAAGGGAGTAGGGAGGCACCTCAGAGAGCCTGAAGTTCCAGGATTCTATAGTTCTTTCTCCTCCCTAATATCCTTATTCCATTTTACAGCACTTTCATTAGCACACCTAAATTGAGACAGTAGCAAATAAGTTGCTGGTATTTAGCTAACATACATGACTCTCTGAACTTTAGCCATACCAGATCATTAGCTGCCATGGCTGTTGCTGGGGGTGGTACATCTGTGAATTGCACAGAGGCATTTTGGGGCTGAACTCCCCAGAGTTTGCACTCTGGCTTGGGTGGCTTTTTGAAATTTGTCTATGTAGAAGGATGCACTGTTTTTGATTTACACAGTAATAAATTTATTTGCATGTCACTAGCAGTAGCTGTGTTGCTTACAGGTGAAACAGCTTTTAATAAAGTTGCCTGCTTTTGCTCATTGACTTTCACCTTGGATAATTGGAGTTTCTTGTTTTATTGTTATGACTACTGAAAGCTGTGAGAAGTCCACTATACCAGTCCATGAGCCATTTTCTGCAAAGTACCCTTACATTCTCACTTCAACTTACACACAGCCTGCATCCCAAGTACCAATGGCAGCTTGAATTAACTACTTTAGTACTGTTTGGGATTGACTGGTGATTATTCAATTAGGATGGAGGGATCTGTCTCTGCCCCCATTCTTACCTTTTCTTAGCTGACTTCACATTTCAGTGATCTACTCTTGATGCAGGTTTTGATTTTGGTTCAGAGTTCTTAGTTTCAAGCTTTTTGGCTTGTATTCTTACTTTGTCTGAGGGTTTGTATAGTGCAAAGAAGATAACAAGACTCAAAGGTGGGCTGGGTCTAGGATCTGTATCACAAGACAATTGTGTCTGTCCAAATGTCAACATGTGTTTAAGTTGACACTATGTGCTGCGTGCTTCCTGATGGGAGGTCTTCTTATATGTATTGTGGTCCTTGCATGCCATGATCTGCATGTAAGTCTTCTGGGTAAATTTGCAAGTTTCATATATTTGAGGTTTTTGGTTTATACTTTATTATTCTCCATCAATTTCAACTATTATCCACTCTTATTTTACTGAAGGGAACATCTCTTAATGTTTGTAGATACTGAACTTGGTTAAAAGAAGTATTTCTGAGTTGTTATTTAAGATGATAATACTTGAATACATCCTATCCCAGTGTGATAAACTACTAGGTACTTTCAAAATTATTATTTAAAAATAAATACAAATAGTGATTAAAAATCTTTATGTTAAGACATCAACAAAATTGAAGAAATGCCTTATGGATGGTCTGGAGACCAAATAAAGTAGTAGCTGTTCTATACTTAGGGCCTTGCTCTTCCTTTTAGAATTCAGAATAAAACTTCTGTTTATTGAGACATATTGCAGCAATAATAGGGCTTTTCAAACTTTTATCTATCCATTAATTGATTCTTTAAGAAACCAAAGAGATACCTTTTTAAAAATCTTTTTCTTTAACATTAACAGATATATTTGTCCTGAACATGCCCATTATTACCTATTAGAAAACTCAGGAGTGATTCTTATAAACAAATGAAGGCATTATTCCTTGTAAAGCTTATGTCTTATAAAAATTGTGTATGTGAAATAGATTTTAGAAAGATCATACACTCATGCCAATTTTCTATTGAATTAATATGTTTTTTATGATACAAAAACACTTTAGGCGATTTATTTTCTGAAAAAATATTTATAAATACATGTGCATTTATTTATTTACATGTATTTATTTTATACAACTATAAGTAATTATAGGCAGAGATCATTTTTTATCAGTTGACTCAAATGATGGAAATACCTTTTGAGTCAGAGAACAATGAGATAACAGAGCCTAATACTATCTTATCATGAGATCATATGATAACAATATGATATTTGGATATGATACAATAACAATAACAATATGATATATTGACACACACACATATCTGGTAGATGACTATCCATATGAAACCTACTATCTTAAATTGAAAAAATTCTGTTCTCAAATCCACAAATGATGAACTCATATTATCCAGTTAAATTAACTAGAAACCATGATATATCTTAAGGCCAAATTTGTCATTCATTTGAAGATAAAATAAAAGCAAGCATTAGGGATAAAACTATACTGGGACAATATAGTAAAGGTTTTTCATCTTCATTGATATAGGGTGTATGGTGTTTTTAGTAATCCATACAAATTTTAAAGGAAATGCCAATGTGTTCTTTAAAAGTTTTTATTTTTAAATTTACTTTTCTATCAAGTTGTAGTTTTTCAGAAAAGTGTAAAATAATGTTTACATATTTATTTGAAACATCTTTATTTGCAAAAAGGTTTGGGGTTGTTTATAGGAAAACAAAGAATTAGAAACACAGTACCACAGAATTAAAAAAATAAAGCCAAATAGTAAATCAGAAAGAAATGGGAAGAAATTATGTAGGAGAGAGTAAGGAAGGGAAAAACAAGGGTCTGAGATTGGAAAGTCAGGCCTCCAGAGATCCACCAGGATCTGTCATTATCTCTTATTTTGTAAGTGAAGGTCAGAATGCCCCTGGGGAGTGAAGTAATTCTTGCAAGACCAAAGAACTAGCAAATTCTGACTCTGGAAGTCAAACCCTAGTTTGTCTTGTTTGAAGTCTACACATGTCCCATGATCTGTTGTTACCAGTATCTTGTTTGAGGGAACCTGTAGCAGTCATGAACATTCACCCTTCCATAAAAGAGAACTACTTATCTTGAAGGTAGCCTGGGACTGAGCTGGTTTTAAAACTAATTTCCTCATTCCGAGACACCTCAGTCCTGTGCAAGCTGGGATGGCTGATCATCCTTCCTTATATCCTCCTTGCCATGGCTAAGAATGGAAATGTGATGGAATTTGATGTAATTGTCTTCAGATGGCAAACTGAGGCTGGGATGGCTACGTTTCCTACAGAACTACATGATAGCATTACTGTATCTAAGCAGTAATGCTTAGATACAGTACAATCTTATTGTAAAAATCGCTTTTTACGATCAGCCACAGGGTGTGTGTTTGACAGAGGTCTTTCTACAGCTACTGATAGATTATTTCTATAGCTAGCAGACCTTCACTTAAAGATTTCTTCATTGTGGAAAACTGGGTGTGTTTGGAATCAATTGAGCTATGGACCGTTTATGTATATTACACAGATATTCACTGTATGCATTGTTAACAGGCCTTGGTAGAAGTTGCTGATGTCTTATAAGATGTCCCACTGTTCACTGTGGCTTCAGGAGGATCAGAGTTAACTTCTTATGTAACCATGGGAGATGAGCATTCCGGGTCAGTGGGAGACACTGCTCCCTGCTGTCACCCAGATTCCTTCTGTTTGGTCTCTCCAACCTCCCTTAAGAAATGTGCCTTAGCTGTGGTCAAAGCTGGGTTGCTGCCAAGTACAAAAAAGAAAGCCATGAAGAAGGCACACCCAAGCCTCAAGGCCCAGGCCCAGAAGTGGCAGAAATAAGTCTCTCATTCCTTCAGAGGGAATTTGGGTACATGAAGCTAACATCAAGGGAAGCCTGGAAAATAGGATTAGCCATCTGCCCTGGACAATTGGGGAAATGGATTTTGGGAAAAGCTTGCCAGTCTCCTCCTGCAGGCATTATTTAAATATGCTTAAGAATTTTCTAAATTTATTTTTTATGAAATGCAGAAAAATGATTGCCCCTCCAAACAACTTTTAACATTCTCTCCTTTTGTCTTAGATTGTAGTACCTCCCATTGGCACATTGTGATTTCTTTTACAATAATTAAAACTGAATTCATGTTAAGGATGATGTAAGATATGATAAAATCTTGAAAAATTTCATCCATTTTATAAGGATCCCATTCTTGGAATCTCAGAATTTGATGGAGATCCTCAAATTGGCCAATGTTCCAAAAAAATTGCAGAATTCCAAAATATATTTTGATATGTTAAATATATCCATTAAGTAAGATAAGATGGAAAATGGGATATTTGACAAGAGTACACAAGCTCATGAGATAAATGAAAAATCTCAGCAGGCCCTGGGAGGGAAGCAAAGGAAACATTATAGCAAATGCCAAGTGTCTGCAGACTGTGTTAAGTAGTAGCATACAAGTTCACCCCTGGCACCCAACTGATGAAAAAAGTGGGGTATTAGCACATTTAGATTAGTTGATTTTAGCCTAAATTTACATTATGGAGCAATAAAAAGCTAATGTGGTTTTATCATATGAGTCACACTGGTGTAATGTTTCATTCTTTTAAAGTTGTGTATACATACATATTTTAATGTATATCAAATTTAATATGCCATATTGTATATTTGAAATACTATTTTGATATATATACATATATATGTATATATAATGTCTACCTTTCTTCTTTCTATGTGTGTTGTGTATGTGTACATACATATGTGTATGTGTGTTTGTGTATTTGTCCTGTAGCAATCATGTAGTAGCATAGTACTGGACACCCAGTGAAAACTCTGTAACTATCCCTGAGAAAAATAATGTAGACTTACTCAAACTCATCCCCTCCCTCCATATACTACGTTGTCCATTTTCTTGCTGAAAATTTTAAATCCTAAGCATTTAGTTTTATTTTTCTTATGTGTATATCAACCACTTAAATTGACAAAATGGCATGAGAATGCTTTTGTAATTTTATTAAATCTGACTCGTATAAAGAGACTAGTGACTGAAGATGATTTGCGCAGGTTAATAGATTCTATGCTATAGCAAAATGTTGCTTTGTGTTGCTATGCCAGTGGCTGCAGTTTTAAGTATAGTTATTACTAGTTACAATATCACCTGTATTTTTAAAAAAATTATCAAAAGAAGTTCATGCTATTGACTCATTTACTCTCATATTTATTCTTTTTATTGAGAATCACCAGACCTAATTCTATTGGTTTCCTTCCTGATTGAAAACATTTGAACCTAGAAAGCACAGCATTTCTTAAGACATTTGTAACTATTCATCATGTATATTAAAATTACAATCATGCTGCATTGTGTGAGCAATGATTTTTTTTTTTTTTTAAATCTTTACACATATGGGAAGCGGGTGACCAATGCTATCCAGGTTTGAAGATGCTGAATGTTCTTAAAACTGGTATTTGAAATTTTGATGTGTATTGCATTCGTTACTGAATATCAAGAATACATTTTTTGCTCGTACAGAGTAAATTTGAAATGGGGTCTTTTGTAGAAGCACCCGTCCTGTTTAGAGTGATATAACAGATGCTGAATGTTCACATATCAAACAAAATGCTGGCTTTCTGTAGAAAAGAGGTGTCAAAAAGTTTCTTTGTACCTTTAACGCATGTGATTATGTAGTACAAAATGCAGAGTTTGTAAAATTTCTTGAATATACAGGCAAAAAAATGAATAATTCAAAACAACTCATAAGTTCTACATTCTATTGTCCCTTTATAACGCAGGCAGAAGATAGCAGTGCGCTCCCAATAGAGCTGAATTTGCACAAGTTACACCTCTGAAAATGCCAGATGGTCTATGGTCTACTTTTGAGAGCTGTCACATATGTAAAGATTTGAAAAAAGAAAGACAGCTGAATGAGAGCAGTGGATCATTAAAGGGAGAGCGAGGGTCCCTAGGCATCACTTGTGTTTTAAGAAGCATTGTGTCGTTCTCATATTAACGTGCTTTTTCTTTTTCTTTTTTTTTTTTTAAAGCCATACACAACTTCTACACAAATAAAGAAATCTGTTTCAAACCAAATAGTTGTGGTTTAATCGGTCAGACGGTTTTGTTCTTTATTTGAAAATGAAAGGATGTTTCCTACATGGTTTTAATTGTAATTTTACTGTTACATTGAAATCATACCATGAAAAATGATCAACAAAGTTAGTTTAATGGCTATTGAGATAACTAATATATCTAGGATTTATCCAGTTTTGATTTGACTTAAGGCACACATCTGGCAAAATTATTCAACTAAAAACTTGTTTTAATGTTAAAAAACTGGAGTAAAGAGATAATATTGGGTACCTGATCATAAGATAAACCACAGCAAAAATAATTAGGTGACAACAAAACAAAAATTATGTACTATCATTTATCTGCCATCAGAAATAGAGGTGCTCTTCAAGATTGAAATATAGACAAACAATTAAGGACATGTTACCTATTATTTCAGCCATACCCAGTACTTTGCAAGAAGTCTATTTTGATAGTAGAAAAAGATCAAATTTGTCAATTTTAAAATCTGGTGGCAGGACACAGTTGCCTTTATCACTTTTATTTTTATTTATGGAGAGTGTTTAACTCTTATACTAATAATTCTGAGTTATCTTGGATTATGGAATGTGATGGGAAATTTTTGATTGATGAGGAGTCTCCCCAGCATTGACCATTGACATTTCAACTTAACCAAGCTCTCAGATTTCTTAAATTATTCTGAGAGAAAAAAAAAGGGCCCAAAACACTTCATATATTTGGGGAGATTACTAGAAAGTGCTCTGAAAAGAACATTGAATGAGGTTTAAATGTCTTCTTTGGCATCCTTTTAAATACATATGCATAACTAGCTTTAGGTTCAATAGCAGTCATTAGGATGTCATTCTGGTTGATATAAGAAGTTACAGCAGCAGCAAATTAATCTCTAAATCAAACAATTGCACATCCATAAGAAACAGAGCTCCTATTTTAGAAGCCTTGATTGCAGATTTTGGTCATGAGAAGGATCATTCAGCTGCTTAACAGAGAAGCAAGCTTTTTTTGTTTCCTTTTTATTCCATTTTAGGAGAAAAGTATTTTTGGTATCTTTTATGACCATTACTTTGAACATTCTCAAATATTGACTTTTTTAGACAATTATTCCCCTTGTTTATCAATATAGAATTGAGAAACTCTAAGAGGATTCAATATAATAGTTTTATAAATAGGTATTAATGTTAATAGGCTTGGTATGAAAATGTACTTTTTCTGGTTAAACAAAAATGATTTTTTTCTTGAAGTATCACACATTTGTGAGTAGAATATTTTGATATGTTAAAATGTTTTTCTTCAGAGTAGGATGAAAACTTAGGATATGTGCATAAGTACTGAAGGAAAAAATGGTGTGCCAAAGACTCAAGTACATACTTTTTTTTAAAATATTTTTTTAATTGTTGATGGATCTTTATTTTATTCATTTATTATTTATATGTGGTGCTGAGGATCGAACCCAGTGTCTCACCCATGCTAGGCAAGCGCTTTACCACTGAGCTACAGCCCCAGCCCCGTACATACTTTTTTGTGTATCAAAAATATGTAACAAATCTTAGCTAGTCCCCAGACAATAGATAATCAGACAGCTTTGCATGCAATAACTTTTTCTAACTTGAACAAGTCCTAGTTGTCGTATATGATTTACATTTCATAGTTGTTCATTTTCATAAGCAGTCTAATTCAAAAAGCAGCTTTGGATTTTGAAATACCCGGAAATTATGGAATAATAAAATTTTGACATGGAATGTTTTTTGTTCTTGCTGATTTTTGTTACTGTTGTTGAAAAGGTATGATTTATAGCTTTGCTTAAGATCCACTCAATCAAGGTACAGGTTAATTTTTTTTCCATATTTTTAATTAGTGCATTGCAATTTTATGTAATGGTGGTATTCACTGCTACATATTTGTATATGCACACAACATAATATAACTGGATCAATATCATTCCCCAGTATATCCTCTTTCCCTTCTATCCTCCCTCCCCCAGTCCCTTTCCTCTGCTTTACTGATCTTTCTACTATTTACTTACAGTTTTTTAAAAATTAGTGTCTTGTGGATGTACATGGTGGTGAGATTTCCTATGGTATATTCATCTATGTACACAGGACATTAGGTCAGATTCATTCATTGTCTTTCTCTATTCCATCCTTCCTCCCTTCTCTTAATTCCCCTTTGTCTATTCCACTGATCTTTTGTCTATTCTCTTTTTTATCCCCTCTCCCAGTCTTATTTTGTATTAGCTTATGCATATCAGAGAAAACATTTGAACGTTGACGTTTTGGGATGGCTTATTTCAGTTAGCATGATAGACTACAGTTCTATTCATTTACCTGCAAATGTCATAATGTCATTCTTCTTTATGGCTCAATAATACTCCACTGTGTACATATATCTCATTTTTTAATCTATTCATCTGTTGAAGAGCACCGAGGATAGCTCCACAGATTAGTTTTTATCAATTGCACTGCTATAAACATTGATGTTACTGCATCATTATAGTATGCTGATTTTAAATCTTTTGAATATATACCAAGGAGAGGGATAACTGGGTCAAATGGTGGTTCCACTCCTAGTTTTCTGAGGAATATCTATAGTGCTTTCTAGAGTGGTTGCACTGATTTGCAGTCCCACCAGCAATGTATGAGTGTACCTTTTGCCCCACGTCCTTGCTGACATTTATTGTTACTTGTATTCTTGATAATTGCCATTCTGCCTGGAGTGATATTAAATCTCAGTGTAGTTTTAATTTGCATTTCTCTAATTGCTAGAGATGGTGAACATTTTGTCATACATTTGTTGACCATTTGTTGTATTTTCTTTGAAAAGTGTCAATTTAGTTTCTTTGCCCATTTATTGATTGGGTTATTTGTTTTGGGGGTGTTAAGGTTTTTGATTTCTTTTTTATATCCTGGAAATTAATGCCCTATCTGAAGAGCAGATGGTAAAGACATTCTTTCATTCTGTAAGCTCTCTCTTCAAAGCTCTTGATCATTTCCTTTGTTATGAAGAAATTTTTAATTTGATGCCATATCACTTATTCATTTTCTATTTTACTTCTTGCACTTTATGAGTCTTGTTCAGGAAGTCCTTTCCTGAGTTGACATGTTGGAGTGTTGAGCTTACATTTTCTTCTAGTAGTTGCACTGGTCTCTTAGGAAGTGAACACCAGAGGCTGTACCCTACTGCCAAAGCCAACAAACTCTACCTCTCCAGTGACTGGAGGGGCTCCACCTCCCTAGTGTGACTGACACATTGGTCACTTTCTGGTGGCAGAATCGAACTCATATACCTACTCTGTAGCTGCAGAGGACTGACGGGATGGGATACAGGAATTTACCAAAATCTCTATGTTCAGTAATGCTGGCAGCACAAGCGGATATTCACCATATTTGTTGTATTATTCGGTAATCAAAGAAGCAAATTCACTTGTCATTTTTAGCATTATGTTATTAAAATGGTCTCTGATATTTTCACTTTCAATGTTTTTCTTTTTATATGTTGGCATTTACTGTATCTGGAATTTTTGTGTATGAGGCATGCCTGTGCATGAATGTGTTTCCACCTGCATGTTTGACTGTTCCATTGGCTTCTCTGTGCCTGGTCAAATACCACACCAGGATTTCATACTAAGATTTCTTATCTAATAATCAAGTTCTACCACCCTTTTTGTCCTTCTTAAAATTTCCTTGGTGGTTCTTAACTCCTCTTCCTTATTTTTGGATCACCTTTTCCAGTTCCATAAACAAACCTGTTGGGAATGTTAATGGGCATTGCATTAAACTAAATAAACTGGAAATAATTAGCATATCAATAGAATTAATATATTTATACTCTCTCCATTTATTTGGGTATACTTTATGCTTTTCAGTAATTTTTTTCTTTTTTTACCTCAGAAATCTCAGCCCACTTTTTTTTTTTTTTAGTTTAATTCTAGATACTTAACAGGTTTACTTTTTTGTTTTTGGAGAGGGTCTTTTTTTTTTTTCCTTTTCCTGTTGTCAGGGTAATGAGTAATTTTTCTTGTGTATTTCTTGATTTGGCTACTGTTGGCATATTGAAACATTTGAGCCTGTACACATCCCCACAATATCGTTTCTTCCTTCCCAGAATGCACACCTAATTCCCTCCCCCACCCCCCTTATTGATTTCTTACACAGGGACTTCAGTATCCTGTTGCCTAAGAGGGGTGAGTGGACATTCTTAGCTGAGTGTTGACCTGAATGGCAGTAATTCTAACTGCCAATGTTGTTTTAATTTAAAGGACTTCTTTTGTTTTCCTTACTTTTCATAAACTGTTTATTTTAAAATCAAATTAATGAATAAATATAGAAAAGATTTTCTTCTCAAGGTTTTAGAGTTGAAAAATAAAGAATATATTTCTCTCTTTATTGTTCAGATTCACATGCCTGAATTCATTGTTCCTTTCATTTCAAAAGATAATTGAATAGTTTATCATTATTAGGAGTATATGGATAATACTGCGGTGTCTATGGTGCCCAAAGAGAGTTCTGTGTTTAGAAAAGAATCAACTTTTGCTGAATGAATCCTGAATTACTTTTGCATATTTCTGACTTCTTCAAATCTTCTAGAAATACCAACAACAATATAATTTTTCTACTTGATGTTGTTTTTTTGTTTTTTTTTTTGGTACTGGGGATTGAACTCAGGGGCACTAGACCACTGAGCCACATCCCCAGCCCTATTTTGTGTTTTATGTAGAGTCAGGGTCTCATTGAGTTGCTTAGCACCTCGCTACTTGATGTTTTATGTCTTTGCATAAAGTGGCATTTGATGACCTTGCTCCCACTTTTCCTTTTATTGATCTTCCTTCCTTCTCCTCTCTCTCTGTATATATATTTTTTTCAGTTTCAGTATCATGAGTAAAACCTCAAATCTTGATTAGTGAATGCATGTTTATGATTATAAAGTAGTAATTTCTTTTCTAATATAGATACACTTTTCCTGTGTTCTCATTTAGCCCAACCCCAGCGCTTGCCGCAGCTGCAGACTTCAGCACAGGAACCCAGCGAGGAGGAAATAGTCAATATGAAGAATGGGGGCCACAGTAGTCTGAGCAACGGAAATGGAATCCACCATGGGGCCAAACATGCATCTTCAGATAATCACAAACTCTCAGCTCCTGTTTCCCAAAAAGTGCATAGAAAAATTCAGTCCAGCTTGTCTGTGAACAATGATATCAGTAAGAAGAGTAAAGTAAATGCTGTCTTTTCCCAAAAGACGGGTTCTTCACCTGAAGGTAAGTGTGAGAAAGAGGCATATTGCATTTGACCTGATGTAAATCATATTCATTGGTACTGATTTGATCAAGCAGTCGTGATTGAAAATTCTTGTTTATCCCTCAAACAAGAAGTTTGGTAAAATGCTACTTTAGTTCTTCAAAGGAAAGTACAGGATAGAAGGAAGAATTGAAAGCTGACACCTTGCTTTTGGACTATCATCTTCTAGAGCGAGTAGTCATTACTTTAACTATAACTGCTATCTTTTTTTTAATGCCACATTTAAAAATATGAATATAACATTTTGGTGGCATATATAAGCATGTGTGAGTATTTTTTCCGTTCTCGATGCAATATGTTATTCTGTACTGCAGAGATAAGATTACCTGCCTGTATTTTTGTCTTGCAAATCAGTTCTTAAATATGCAAAGCTCAAATGAGAAAAAGATTGGGTAATTTTCTTGCTCTTGTCAGGGAGTAGACCAGGTGATCTGTGTCCCTGGCTGACAGTCTTGGTCTCCCTGCTGCCATTACCCTACCTACAGCCCTCCCCCCACCTTGCCCCATTCAGCCTCCCTGTGCTCTTTTCTTTTTTAATATTTTCTTAGTTGTTGATGGATCTTTATTTTATTCATTTATTTATATGTGGTGCTGAGAATAGAACCCAGGGCCTCACGCATGCAGGGTAAGTGCTCTGCCACTGAGCCACAATCCCAGCCCTGTGCTCTGCTCTTTGACCTCTGGGGAGCTAGTTGTTATATCTCCGGTTTTACTTCATCCTGCCCTTGGCCAAATTAAAGTCAGGTTAAATACTGTGAACCTGTGAAAGTTTTTCTTTACTATAAAACAAATTCATATGATGACAATTAACCTACATACATTTTTTACATGGTTCATTATATCATATCAAAGAAAGCAAGATCTCCATATTTAAGATACCAAATTTCTCTTAGGTTATTCATGGTCCTGTACTTTTCTTCCTTCTCCTCTTAGTGGTCCTTGGGAATCTAAAACCTTGAATCTGTTATATATATTTGGCATATGTGTGTATGTATGTATGTGTCTGCACATGTGTGCATGTGCACCTGTGTGTGTATGTGTGTGTGTGTGTGTGTTCATGCTTATTCCCTACACCTTTTTTTTAAATATTTTTTTAGTTGTAGATGGACACAATATCTTTATTTATTTTTATGTGGTGCTGAGGATCGAACCCAGTGCCTCATGCATGCGAGGCAAGCGCTCTACCACTGAGCCACAATCCCAGTCCCACCTTTTTATTTTAATTGCCATGAAATTCTAAATAAAGAGAATTCTATGGGATACCTTTATAAAGTTGGCCATACCTTTTCATGGAGATAAATTGAGTTGTAAATAGAAAATTGTATTGAGAGTTACCTGTAATAAATGGGAGAAAAGGATATTACATTTTGGCTACAGGTGTCTTAAACTCAACTGAGGCAAAGTGTTAGATTGATCAAATGATATGATAATAAATGGTCTGCATAGTTCCAGGTCAGTGACACTACTTTCCAAACTAATTAGATTGAAAGGGACATGATTGACATTTTAAAATGAGTTTGACATGTAAGCCGCATGGTCATCTCTGAAGTATAGGTAGGCTGTTAACTAAACTGGCTCTCCAAGGAGTTGGGAAGGCAATGCAATTTTCTTTAGAGGATCTTCACTTCTCGGTGATTGGGTGAAATAATTGAATGCAATTGAAATCTACTTGTTTTATACATTTGAATTTACTTATTACCTCCCTAGCCTCTTATTTTCCATTTGATATTTACTTATTTTAGTATTAAAGAATGATAACATTTGCATATCAGTCCAACTTGAAATAGCTTATGGAATTTTTCATTATTGCTTGCTTTTAATATCATGTGTGAATTTATTTCTAATGTAAGAATGCAGCTTCATAAGTAACACATTAAGGAGGATGAAAATCAATGTAATAGGAATGAAATACAGTTCTACTCTTTCTCTCTGTCTCCCTCTTTTGTCCTCCACTGTCCATCTTGCCCTCTTCCCCTTTTTCCCTGACCCCCACTCTTATGACTGACCACAAAGATCTGGTTAGGGAGAGTCCCTTGTGATCTACTCTTATGACAAAAGAACATTCCAGATTGAGTTAAGACATAAGGCATATGAAAAAAAAATGAAGGTGTCTAAATATATTGTATAAAGTCCAATCCAGGGGCTTCACTGTTAGCGTATAGAATTTAGCCAATTGTCAGTTTCTTTTGTGATCACTTGAATCTCAACTAAAATTCTATTGGCCTGTTTCCTATTTTCTCAAAGTTAAATGCCTTCATGATTTTTGCCATTATACTTTAAACAATTTTTTTGACTTTCAGTTTTGAAGTTAAATTTATTCTCTGTCAAGGTGCTATAATAAGAAAGTAATCAAATAAATAATTTGCTGAGCTGATAGAGGACATATTTAAAGGAAAAATATCACCAACTAGCTGGGGGACTTAGTTCCTCAGGGCCTACTTTTTCTACAAAACAAAGTGTTTCAATTAGATAATTTTAAAAATTATGTTTGGCTTGGGGATTTTGTGATTTTTTTTTTTTTTTTTTTAACAACAAAGCTGCTTCACTCTTGGAACATGTCTCTTGCTCTACAGAATATTCAGTGGCTAGATGAGAAGCCGCCTAAGACCTGTGGTGCAGATCAGGGCAATGGCAGAGGCAGTTTTGGTGAACTGGAATGGTATCTGACTTCAGGAGGCCTGTGGGTCTGAATAGGATGGTGTGAACAGGCTCAATTGGTTGCGTGAATAAAAATGGATAGGAACTGATTTTTTTGAAATGTAATGACAGATG
This sequence comes from Geosciurus inauris, assembly GCA_004024805.1. Classification (NCBI taxonomy): domain Eukaryota; kingdom Metazoa; phylum Chordata; class Mammalia; order Rodentia; family Sciuridae; genus Geosciurus; species Geosciurus inauris. The sequence continues at coordinate 139,881 of PVHX01000132.1, forward strand.
GTGCGGTGGCACACGCCTGTAATCCCAGCACGTTGGCAGGCTGAGACTGGAGAATTGTGAGTTCAAAGCCAGCCTCAGCAATAGTGAGGTGCTACGCAACTCAGTGAGACCCTATCTCTACATGCATCCCCAATACCAAAAAAAAAAAAAGTGATGACAATGGGAGGACTTAATAGCTAGACATTTCCCAGTTTTGTGTTTTAGAAAAACTGTTTCCTGTTTCACTTTTTCCTTAAGTCTTCATCATCTGTTCCTGCTCTTCTAAAGCAAGTGAGCAAACAAATTGCAAAATAATATTAACTGAAAATGTCAAGCGCAGCCCACTAATCAGGTTCACTTTGACAATGTATGTTATTTTGGTCACATGGTGCTTGTAAGTTTTGTGTTGCATATAAAAAATATATTGACCACTTGAGGGGCATCCTTCTGGTTCAGAGGATGGAATTAACTTATTTAACTCTTTTATAGTGATTCATTGAGAGCAGAGTAGCCTCCCTAAGTATGGAAAGCCCTGTTAGGGTGTGGGCCTATTGTTTGTATACAGAGAAGGGTTGAGCAAGCCACATAATTGATTGTGTGCATTGGTGAGATATTTTAACATGTCTTTGTGGTTACCCAAGACCTGAGTGCCAACATGCTTGCCCTTGGTCAGACTCTGGAAGCTGTGTTGGTTCATGTAGTTAGAGAATGGAGTCTATGTACCAGAAACTCTTCCACCTGCCTTGCTTATTTGAAATCACTTAATCCTCTCAACAACACTGCCATTCTGTGAATTGTATGTAATTATCAAAGTTTAAGTGAGGAAACTGAGGCACAGAGGGCTTCATGGAAGCTACTGAAGTCAATTGGTACAAAGTGAAACTGGGATTTGAAAGCAGATATTCTGTCACTACAGCCCATGCTCCTAAAGACTATGCTATTTGCTTTACTAAAGTTCTCTGAGTAAATGTAAAGTACTGGCCATGGCAGGGTGATATCAGGTGTTAGTGATGATAGAACTGTAGAAGGCAAATCTATGTTTGCCTTCTTGAAGCCCTTCCTTTGAATATTTTAAAAACAACTCTTACACCTGCACTCTGTATTTGTTTTTCTTCCCTTCTAGACAGTGTATTCCTGAAAATGTTGAATTGGGTCCTTTTTTTTTTTTTTAATTTCAAAAGGGCACCAAGTAGAATAGCTTCACAGAGTTTCCCATGAGTTATTAAGTAATATAATACTTTATTCCAAACCACTTTATCCTGCTCTTCCTTGAAACCAGCACTGGAAAATAAAATATGTGCTCATATTCACTAAAAAAATTTTTAAAAATTTTAAAAAATCTTTTAAAAAGTTTCTTTTCTGCACTAGAGGAAAAAAATACTCATGTGGGAAAATATTGCACATTTGACTTAAAAGTTATTAAGTTAGTAGATTTCTACTTGTTTTGTATAATTAAATATTTTCATACATCCTTAAATTTTCTGATTACATCACCCACGTGGAGATTTTTAAGACTAAATGTGTAAGATTCTTGACCTTTGAAATAATTATAGCATAATTTAGTATCATATAATATTCAAATTGCCAAGGGTTTTCATTAGACTCTAAGACATTTTTCTTATCATAGAAATGGTAAATCCTAATATATTTTAGGTGTGCCATTTATAGCTATATAGTTTTGTAAAAATTAGCTTTCAATGAAAATATTTTTCAAAGAGATTTTATACTTTCCAGGAATCCCTGGTAGTTTTATTCTCCACACTTGATATTCTAGACTTAGTATTTATAGAGAAATACATATCAAATTTTAACGTATGGTTGAGCATAAATTCTGAACAGGACAGTGAAGAGCTCTGGTTTTGTAGCAGTGTCCAGGTCATCTCATTTTTAGTCCCATAGAGGCAGTGGTCTAGTCCACAAAACACAGACTCTGGAACCAATCTGCTTGGATTCACATATTGACTTTATGTGATGTGTCCCTGGGAAGGCTGCTTCACCTCTCTGTGCTTCAGTATCTTATCTATAAAATGGAGATATCTTCCCTACCTCCCTCATAGCGTTGTTAGGAGGAAGAGTTGGGTTGAGGCTGTGCAGTGCTTGGAACACATGCTTGTCCAGCTGAAGTATGTACTAAGTCTTAGCTTTTGTTAGAATCATCATTATTAAGGAGCACAAAGGCAGTGCCTGGCTGGGGACCTGAAAGAGAAGATGGACTTGTGTTAGAGAGTGGAGGATAGAGAGAAGTGTCCAAGGGTTACAAGAGCTTGAAGAATTAATGTTTTGTTTTAGAAAACCATTCAATAGTTTGCTATGGCTGAAAAATGGAATTAGGAGAGATGAGACTTGGAAGGGAAGGGAAAGTCAGTCCATAAGCAGCCTGTGAAGCCCTGTTGTTTTGAAGCTACAGCCAAGGTCTACATGACTTGTCTAGAGCACATCATTGTATATCCTTATACACTGTTTTGAGGAATTATGTTGTCCTCCATAATACAACAATTTCATGGCTTCAATTACATAGAACCTCAGGTCCCCAGGTGCCTTCTTACTTGTAGCAAAAACTGCAGTATATGAACACGTGCACTCTGATGGCTTTGACAGTCTTCTTATACTTTAGTAATGAACTGTTACCATAAGTAAAATGAGGACTTGCTGAACTTGGGGTGCTAACAAGCTCTTCTGGAAGCATATGGAACTATGGGTGGATTGAGGCCCAGTCCTTGCTCTACTGGTTCTTTCTGCTGTCTTTTCACTGTTCTTATATCTGACCTCTATGACCTTTCTCCTATTTCCATCTCCTTTTTAGGACCCTCCTTCTCCCCTCTTAGTGTATGACCCTTGCATTCAGACAGTTTTCTACAGTGAACCATTGAGTAGGGCCAGTAGGAGAGGTGTGGCCATGATCCTCTAGAGACTGTCACCGATCAGTTAGGTTTTCTCTTTATTCAGCTGGTTTTCAGACAACTACATATTCCTGAGTCATAAAATCAAGGGAAACAAAGCTAGAAAGGCATAAAATTGAGTTGTCTGTTCTTAGTTTCAGCAGAATCTTATATTCATTTTTCCCCATTAAAAAAAAAAAAAGAAGCCTCAGTTTTTGCCTATGATTGCAGGAGTGCCAGTTTTTTAGTGCAAGTACATGCTATGACCACAGTATTATCATCAGAGCTTCCAGAAACAAATTTTCAGTGATTTTGGCAAGATACGTCAATGCATTCCTCCAAATAGTTCATTTGTCTGGATGATGTTTTGTTCTGTTCTGTTCTTTTTCTCAGGCACAGTGTCTTCCATTCCATGTGAGAATAATGGTGTGGGAGAAAGGCTGAGAATTGCACTTTCCAATGCAATATTTGCCAGTCCTGTGGAAAATAAGATTTTAACAAATTTCACTGTTCAGCCAACACATTAAATGAAACAACAGAAATACAACAAGGTTGTGTAGTGTGTGTGTGTGTGTGTTTGTGTATAGAAGTACACACGAGCAGAGTAGACAATGTCAAAGTATAAATCATTCTGCACATGTAAGTCTTTGCTTTTTGTTTGCTTGAAATATTTAATTAGCTTTCCTAAAAAATTAAAGCAATTATCATGAGTATTTACAAATTGCAAGTGTTTCTGTAGAGCCAAAAGTAAACATTTAAATACACTTCCTTTAGAGTTTAGGAAAATAGTTTAATAATGTAATTTGGACTCTCATACTCATCCATTTGATGAAAAGCAAAGAAATGATTTACAAGATTCTGAAATATATATAATTTAATGTTAAAACAAAGATATTCAAAGTATACTTCAACTCTTAGAGGTCCTGTCTTATAATAACCGAGGGCTTTGCCGACTATCTTAAGGAAGAGACTGAAGCTGCCAGATGTATATGGACTCCATCTCCTGCACTTCTAATTTTTGGTTTTGTAGCCAAGTTGTCCTAGCCTATTGCTCTAACAATTTCAATTAACTTAACATTCACTCAGGGGATGGGTGGGGAGGAAATAAAACAATGGAGATATAGATAGATTGGCGGGAAGCTTTAGGGTGTGGGGTGCTTCAGTGAAGAGACTGTTTAGAATCAGGGAATAATAATAAGCTAAATGGAAAGAATTGAGTAAATCTATGACCCTATTTTTTAATGCAGTGATGATGGAAATTGGAAACTGTAACCATTTTTTTTTAATGTGAAACAGCACTATGTAGGCACAGCAGGAAGTTGGCTTTTAGTCCCAAAAATTTTGCTACATGCTCCAGTAGCAGACCTGAAAGTTGTCTTTAGTGGTTCAGAATTGAATGAGGGGTCCTGGCCCCAGCATGAATTCCAGATAAAACTGGAATAGCCGTCAGATATGCATATTGAGTAAGACTTTCATTAATATTCCAGTTAAATTAGCTGGGAAAGTTACTGGAAATTAAGAAATCAGGAGGAATAGCTGAAGGAAATTGGTAGCTGATCATGAGTTGCTTTAGAAACAGTCAATTTGAAATGATACACAGTCTAAGAAGAGAGCTCCAAAATACATTTGGAAATATACTGTCAGACCTTGATAGAAGGTTCAGAACCAAGCATACTTATCAATATTTGTTCTCACAGAGGAATTATGTTAAATGATACATCTTAAGATTTCTTAAGTAACCCTGTCTCTACATAAAACACAAAATAGGGCTGGGGATGTGACTCAGTGGTCGAGCACCCCTGGGTTCAATCTCCAGTACCAAAAAAAAAAAAAAAAAAATTTCTTAAGTAGAGATTTAAGAGAAAAGGTCAAGTGGCTGAGATCTGAGTGACTCAGGGATCGCTGGAGGGCAGCCAATTTGGTGGGATAGGAGTCTAGGCCCCACATGCAGGCTTGGAAGGCAATCCCATGGAAAGTTCAGGCTTTTCTCAGGAGGTGAGGTGAGATAGAAAGTAAGTCACAGTAAGGCCACACTGACAAGGTAGCCTCCAGAAGTCAGGGTGCAAAGAGAGGAAGAAGATTATCTGGCTGAGAGGAAACAATAAGAAAGGTAAAAAGAGAAACAGCGAGCCTCAGGGAGGCTCAGGAAAGAGGTTTTAAGAAAAGGAAGGGGACAGTGTACTAAAGTGCACCAGATACTGTTGATAGGATCAGTAAGATTAGCTCTGAAATAATTCTGTTTTATTTAACATCATGGCCATCACTTAGTGTGCTTATTAAGAACCATTTTCTTGGAGAAGCCAGAATGATGTGAGTTATTGAATGTAAGGAAACACGTTGATGATAACACTCTGGAAATGCCAGATTCCAGGGCAGAAGTGAAGGAGCTTGTGTTTAGGGGTTTTTTGTTGTTGTTTTTTGTTTTTGATGATGTTGTTGTTGTTGTTTGTTTATATCACTTTGTTTCAAGATGGGAAAGATTTGAGTGTGTTTTCATTTGGATTGAAAAGATCTAGGAGAGAGAAAAAGTTGGAAGGGAATAATGAGACCTTTTTGACAAGCCAGCCTACAGTTCCTTTAGAGTTTAGACCTTGAGTTTTGCACATTGAACTATAGTGATTGCCCAGACTTGAAAGCAGGACTGAGCAATGAGAGAAGCATTTGCTGAGTTGTTGACCTCAGTGGCTCTGCTCTGCATGGGTTGTATGGTTGATTAATCTTAGAAGATGTTTGAGTAACTTCTGAGTAACTTCTATGGAATGACTTGGTATGAGAAAATGTAACCTTTGGGGATTAAAAAGCTACTTTCAAATCTCTACTCCCACCTCATTCCAGGAACATTAATTGCCTTTGAGTGGAAGGCAGCGACAGGGCCTTAGGATTCTCAAGTTCCTTATTTCTGACTTTTGTGTTTTGCAACACAAATTAATGGAAGTTGATAGCTTTTTATACTTTACATTCATAAGGTCCTCAATTGAATTCACTCAGAGCTTTTGTACATAATGTAGTATCAGAAATAAAACATAAATAGGTAAACACATAGTTATAGCATTATGAAAGAATAGGAACAATGAGTAAGGAACCTATTTTAGCCAGCTTTTTCTTGCTGTGGTCAAAATATATAATAAGAGCAACTTAGAGGAAGAAAGATTTACTTCGGCTCACAGTTTCAGAGGCCTCAGTCTGACTGACCAAGTCCATTTTCTGGGCCTGAGGTGAGGCAGAATATCATCATGGAAGGGCATGGCAGAGGAAAACTTCTGAATTCATGCGGGACAGGAAGAAAGGCGGGGGGAGACTATGCAAGGAGCCAGAAGCAAGATATAGTCCCCAAGGGCATACCACTACTTCCTCTAGTCATGTCCCACTTACCTACAGTTATCACCCACAGTTCATTCAGCTATCAATAGATTAATCCTATAAATGGATTAATGCATTGATAAGGTCAGAGCCCCAATCATTGCCGAAAAGCCCCATCTCTGAGCCTGGTTGCATTGGGGATCATGCTGTTTCCCAAATTTTTAAGAAAGGAAAGAAAATGATGTTAGTACTTGTTTCATTTTTAAAAGTAACTTATGAGATTGGATGCGTTCCAATCCAAGGAATCAAATGTTTGTAAGAAGTGATCAGTTAATGCAGTGCCTAATGGACCTCTGCAAGGGTTTTGATCTTGAGATAAGAAGGCTGGTACAGGTATTGAGTACATGACTGGCACACTGGCTCACCAGTTTTAAACATCCTCTTGTCATTTGTGCTGAGAGTAGGTTATAGGTACCTGAGGGTCAAAGAAGTATGACCTACTGTGAGAGTAAAGTAACGATTCAGGAGGGAGGTGACAGGACTGGGTCAGGGTGGCAGTGGTGAAGGTGATAAGATGCTGCTACATATGAGTATTTACTGAAGGTGCAACAGGATTTGCTGAAGAAGGGGATTTTATTATGAGAGAAACAGAGGCAAAAAGAATGATTCTCATTTTTGGGGACTGAGAAAGACTTGAGTTGCCATTAACTAAGATGTTAGACTATGGGTAGAACAGGGTTTGGTTCTAGGGGGAAGATCAGGTTTGGTTTTGAACATATTGGATTTAGGTTACCTTTACCTAAATGGGTGGTGATGTGGGACAAGTGGCTAGGGAGCCTGGAGTTCACAGTAAAGTTCTGCAGTCTGACGTGTCTTGTGAGTCATCAGGGTACAGAATGTATAGGGGCTAGGATCACCTGGGGCTAGGGTTCTCAACCCTGGCTTCTGAGTGCTGGGGATAATTGCTTTAGGGAAAAGGGAGTAGAGAGTAAAGTAAAATTGTGATCTTGGTCTTCAGAGATTATGATTTTGATTTTCTTGGAATGGAGACTGTCCAAGGAATCACACCCTTAGGAAGTTCCTCATGTAATTCTAATATGAGTGCATAGTTAAGAATTATTGCCAAGGAACTCAATAAAGTATAGAAGGATTCCAAGAACTGAGCCTGTGACACTTCATTATGTGGGAGTCAGCAAATGAAGAGGAATCATGAAAATAGGCAGTGATCAAAAAGGCGTAGAGGGGGGCAGCTTGGAAACCAAGTGAAGAAAGTTTTCAAGTGGAGGGAGAGATCATGGATCAAATACAGTGGGAAGTTCAAGGAGATGAACCATAAGTGGTTACCGAAATCGAAATGTGGAGGTCACTGGTGACATTCATACTTTTGGTGATGGAGACAGAATCTAATTAAAATAGGTTCTAGAAAAAAAAAATGAGAAGAGAAAAATTGAAGGTGGCAAGTCTAGGTTACTCCATTCAAGGTGTTCCTGCACGGGAATAGTAGAAGGGCTAGGAGGTAAAAGAGGAATGGGATTTAAATTTAGAAATGGGCTTTACTGATTGAATGTTGTTGGTAATGAACTAGTAAGGGAGAGGATGCAGAATGATGACACTGAGTAGATGAGAGGGGAGGGTATTTATTACAAAGCACTGTGTGTGTGTGTGAGAGAGAAAGCAGGTGGGGCGGGTGTCATCCTTCTTGGTTTATATCACTACAAGAAAGGGGCCATGTTTTGAGAACATTATCTCCTACTGTGCCTAACTTAGTACAGCACAGATGAGGCACTTCCCATTTATTTAATTGAAAAGAAAATCTTTCAAATAATTGGCGGAATTTGTCAAGGTTAATTTAAACTTCAGAGACCCTCTCCCCAAGCAAATATTGTAGCATTTGGAATGATGTTGAACATGCTAAAAGTTTCCATTCACTGTAGAAGGATTTCAGAAAGGTATTTCTTAGTTACAACAATGGTAGTAGACGCTGCGTAACACCACAATTCAAAGGAGGAAGCTTTTGGGAAAAGATACAGGATGTTTTGAATCTTCTGACAAAAACCGGCTGATGACTCGTGAGTGTCTTGTAGCTTATGAAGAGTATACCTATACCTAGAGAAAAACAGTGTCGGAGTATTGTTCATTAAATACAAATTTTGCCTTCAAATATTTGAGATAACCCTCTATAGTCAAATGCTTTCTCAAATGCTTAGGATCAAAAGGATCTTGTATTTTATTTTAGCTTAAATTTCATCACTATAGCTAATGTATTTTACCTTTCAAAAGACGAGTTGCATTTTTGTGGGTAGAGGAGTAAGTATGTTTAAAACATCTGTTGAAGTAAAGAAATAGACTGATGTGTATGTAAGTCATACCTTGATTCATGTCTGAAGGCCATATGGTCTGCCTATTGGTAATTTGCAGGAAAAAGAAGATTGTAACTTATAAACTTCCTCATGTTCCTTTTTCTTTAACTGAAAATTTTCTTTATGGTACTATATTTATTATATTCTATATTTTTGAATTATTATTGTTTTTTGCATCTTTCTAAGTTTCCTGTTTTTTTCACCAGAGTTTTATTACTACATTCTTCGAATTCCTTTTTTTTATGTGCGCCCCCCCCCCTCCCCGTCTCTCTCTCTGTAAAAGACCTGCTATTTTCTTGGCTAAGTAGACACTAAAATGTTCAAACATTGAGAAATTAATATTGAGCAATAATTAATTTTGATCATGGAACTTTTTAAAAAGAAGATTTTGAAAGAAGAGAAGCAAACATGTGTGCAGAATGTCTTGGTCTGTGGTAGGAGGAGCATCCATCTATGGAGGCCTGGTCTGCCACGCCACAGTTCTGGTTCTCAGTCCAGGATGTATCTTCTGGATCTGTTTGTCTTTACCCCTCCTCTCTCCATCATCTCACCTTCTTCTCTTCTCATTTCTTTTTCTTACTTTTGATCCGTCTTTTCTCTTTACCTGTTTCAGTTGAAATTTTTTTATGATTTTATTTATGTATTTATTACAATTTGTAGGAATCAAAAAAGGTAGTGATTCCTGACATTTTCCATTATAATGTGGTAATACTAGTTTCAGATACTTTCATTCTTAGCTTGTATGTTTCTGGGTATAGGTACAAAGCCTGAAAGAATAGCTCCAAAAATCCCTAAGACTCAAGGCTTTTTCAACAATAATTTTTTTTCTCTATTGAATTAGATTCCCAGGGCATTTTGAATTGATTTCTGTTCTTTCAAAATACATAGTTACTTAGCTATTTCTAGGTTTTTTTTTTTAATTACATTCCCAAATGTTCCTGCCTGACTCCCAAAGCTAATTGAAGTAACAGAAATCTTGAAATACTAGGAATACAAGGTTCTCTTTTAAATGTTTTCACTTTCTAAAATACTCATAGTGTTAAACTATTATGATTTTGAGAATCTCTTATAATTAAGCTATATAATTCTCAACTGGTATAGTGTGAAATAGGATAAAGGGGAACTCACAGTAGCAAGGAGAATTTATGCGTGCGCACGTGTGTGTGTTTATATTCTATATATAAGATTTAAGTTGAACATAGTAGGAAACTGTTGCAAAGGTTCACTTATGACTCTCTAGCTCAAGAGTCTAGGTGTTGTTGTTGTTGTTGGTGGTGGTGGTACGGTGTCTATGACTTGAATGGGGGGAAAAAACCTGCTTGATTTCACCAACAAGTAAACCTTAAATGAAATTTAGTACTTCCACTGATTATACTTGCAGGCAGTAAACCACAATAGCATTAGAAGTACCTGTGACTTTGTCTCTAATATTTTCCTATCATATTACAGTTATTGAAAACATGAAATATTGTTTGTATTAATCATTAAATTTATGTTATCAGATTACCATTAGATCTTGCTATTACAGTATTTAAAAAGAATCATGTATTTATTGAATCTCAACTCTTAAGACTATTTTTGACATAATTGATTACCTTAAGTATCTTGTGTATTTTATTTTACAAATTTGAAAATATCTGTGTCCACAGCACACCAAAAAGTCCAAGTTCCTACTCTTGTCCCTTTGCATCCTAAGCATTCTTTATAGTGAAAATAATTCCTTTTATAACATGCTTCTTTGAAAAATTTACATTTCTGTGTAGTTTTCACAATGCATAGATCACAGATTATTTGTTGAATAGCCTTTTTTTTTTGTTTAAGTTGAAATGATAATAAAGGAAATATCTAAATTTCCACCTTTTACAAAAACTACATTAAATAAGATTCATAAGTGTCAATTTTACCTTTACATTTTAACGCTGTACCTTTACCAATATATAGTTAGCAATGCTAGGATATACAGAAGAATGGAAAAAATTGACTTGGTGGTTTTTGTATGACACAATTTGAGTTATCTTTATATAACTCTCCATAAATAAGTGCAAGAAAACAGAGCAAACTCTTCAAATCAACAACCTGGTGATACTTTTTTTTCCCAGGGCTCTCGAGCAGATCTTCTGAGGGGATTTGAATTGATATGCAACATAGTGTGGCCTGGGGCTCCCTTCCAAGCACAAGGCTCTGGTAATTTGTACTGGCTTCCATTCCTCTTGTAAACTTGACCGAAGGGAAAATGGAAGGTGGTAGGCATCCTCCCAAGTGGATGTAGGAGGCAATTAAAAGAATAAAATAGAATAATTATAAAACAGTTTGCTCAGGGAAATTAATCCTCCTCCCCATTTTGAAGGAGAAAAATATTCATACACGTAAATAGTAGTTGTGTTTTAGAAGATTGAGAAATCCCGGAGTTTAGGGGAAATGCAAAGATAATTGAAAGAAAAGAGCAAAATGGATTAATATACTACTTTCCCAAAGATATATTAAATCTGCCTAAAGTTCTACTCTGACTTCTCTTGGGAAATCAAATGGGAGGAACTGGACCTCTTGGGGAATAATATCCCCATAGCATAACATAATTTAAAGTTGACACTAGAAGTTGAAGTTTATTTTTTCCCTAATAATTATGCTCAGTGAAGGATGCAGAAATTGCATTTTGGAATGACAGAAGAGTAGTTATTTTAGAAAGAACATTTCAATAACTATGGTAGATACCACCTAGAAAATGTGTTTTATGGAGTGATAGGAAACGTCAAAGTAAAGGGGCAAGCCATCTCTTTACCTCAGGCCATACAATGAATCTCATCAAGTCAACAGGTATTTGTTAAGGGTTGGGCATACATCCTGGCCTGTGTACTAGTCTCTGGAGAAACCTTATTTTATTTTTTAAAATTTATTTATTTGTACATATTAATTATACAGAATAATGGATTTCATTGTGGCATCTTCATATATACATATAATATGATTTGGTCAATATTACTCCCAATACTTGCCTTTACTCTCTCCTTTTCCTCTCCCTACTCCTCTTCTATCCTAATGGTTTCCCTTCTACTTTCATGACACTTCCCTTTTACCTCCCTTTTCCCCTGTAGCTTTCATAGATAAGAGAAAACATAACGATACTTGACTTTGTGTGTCTGGCTTATTTCACATAACATCCTTTCCAGTTCCACCCATTTTCCTGTAAATGACATAAATTGTTCTTCTTTACAACTGAATAAAATTCCGTTGTGTATATATACTACATTTTCTTTATCCATTTGTCTGTTGATGGACGTCTCGGCTGATTCTATCACTCGGCTATTGTGAATTGGGCTGCCACAACATGGGCATGTATGTATAATGTATACTGTGGTATGCTCACCAAGGAGTAGTATAGCTGGATTTTTTTTTCCTGTGCTTTATCTTTTAAATATGTATCTTTTTTTTCTATTGTTTTTAAAAAATACACTTTTAGAAGTAAGTATGAGCCTACTGGCTCTTGAACTCCAATTGAGCATGAAAACAAAGATATCTATATATATGTCTATCTAAAATGGCCTCCTGTATACATTTTTTTCTTATCCAGATTTGGATCTCTTAGTGAAATTCCTGACTTGCTTGTGACCCTGGCATTCCAGCATACCTGCTTTTGGAACCAGAAATTCATATTGTCTTTTAATCTCTGTCTCTACCCGAAAGTGAAGACAATACTGAAGAAATCTTGACAACCGTAAAAATTGCCACCACCACACTGTGTGTTCTTGGGTCTCAACGGGAGTCTCTGAATCCCTCAGCAGAGCTTCCCTGTGCCCCCAAGTAACCCAACACAATATTCTGAGCATATGCTCTGTGGTAGAAACTCTTCTAGGTTCCAGAGTCCAATAGTGAAGTCAAAAGACAAGCCTGCTCACTCCCATTTTCCATAATCACTATTGCATTTTGTTTGTTTTCACATTAAAGAAGCCCTCTGCAGCCTTTCCTTGCTGTCTGGGGGTAGAAAAGAACCTCAGCTTTTCCTCAGGGTCTCTGACTCTCGGTCCCACCACGTACAGGCCAGCCCAGATCCAGGCCTGTTTTTACTTCCATTTTAAAAATGGAGGTGATGCCTGTCTTCCTGTGTCAGCACCTTCCCCCATCCCCTCACTCTACTGAGTAGCTAGCCCTTTCCATAGTGTTCACACTCTCTTCCAGGGAATAATAAACACATGCACATCTTTCCTATCTAAATACGTACGTGTGTTGAGTGTGCAGAAATGTGTGTGTGTGTGTGTGTGTGTGTCCCTTTCTGGATTCTGCACACCTTTGTAGTTTTCCTCAGGTTTCTCCCTTCCTTTGACAGAGTTCTCGAAAGGATGTCTGCATGTGTGGTCTTTGCATCCTTGCCTCTGGTCACACTTCACTTCACAACTCTTCACGTCTGTTTCTGCCACATCACTGAAATTTCTCTGGGCAAAGAACTTACTTTTCTCTTGCTTCCATGGAACCCCCTTTTCCAGTTTTTCCTCCCTTGCTAATGCCTCGATTTCTTTTGCCAGCTCTTCTCCATCCTTTCCTCATACGCTGTTGTTTCCTTTCATCTCCTTCTTGCTGCACATGGTCCCTGGGCAATTGAATACTGTTACTCATTATGAATGCACCAGCCAGATCTCGCTCCCCATCCCAGACTGACCTACCTCCTACATTCCAGGACAGTCTCCAGCCACTTCTTAAACATCTCCATTTGAGTATCTTCAGACTTCACATACCTCACAGTGAACATCAACATGTATATATCACACAATTTTAAACCAGACTAGTTTTTTCCCCCCTAAATTTGGTCCTAGGTAATGGTTCCAGAAGCCAGGAGTTACACTTGACGCTTCTCTTCCCTTCCCTGCCTCAATTGTGTCTTGTCAACTCAAGCTAACCCTACCCCTATAGTTCCTTAAAATCACCTGCCTGACCCCACTGACCCTATATGATTGCCACTGCATGCTGTCTCTCGGCCTTCTCATTTCTGATGTGGAAAAATTGGAGGTGTTTTCTTTTCTATGGTTCCAACAATACTGAGCCATTTGCATCTCTAAAATTGTCATATTATTATTTCCGTGCCTTTCCACTAGCCAGAACAGCCTTTTTATTTTGTTTAATTTGTCTCACCTAACATGTACTTCTTGTTGAAGACATAGCACCGGGATTACCCTGACTTCCTTCCCTCTGCTTTGTACTTCCTACTTTCACCCCTCGGAGCTCCATCTTATAAGTCTCAATTGAAAAATGAACATTCCATTCATTTGTGCCTCTGTTTCCTTACCTATAGAATGGGGTTAATAATAGCATCTGTCTTCTAAAATTGTTAGGAGAGTTTAATGAACAAGTAGTTATAAGGCACTTACATCATGCCTGTAAAATAGCAAGCACTTATATAAAGGGTTGACAAAGATAAACATTAATAAAATAAAATATGGAGATAATTTATCTTGGTAATGTGAAACAGCCTTTGGAATCACATAGATCTAATATTTAAATCCTGGATCTTCCTTTTAACAGCTTCAACCTTGAGCCAGTTATACAAACTTTTTGAACCTCAGTTTCCTAATCTAGAAAATGATCAAAATGCATCTCATGAGGTTCTCTGTGATGAAGAGATGTTGCCTGAGAGATACTGAGCAGGTCAGCTCAGCTTGTCTGCTCTGGTCATTCCCAGTCTTCTGGTACCCTGGATTTATCAGAATTCCTGAAGTTACCACACTGTGTTATAAGTACAATTTTATTTAGAAGCATTTCGTGTTCTTTGATTTTCATCTGTGCAACTAAGGCCAAGTCCGTCACGTAGGCAAATGCTTAATAAAGTTTTCGTGAATAAATATTTAGACCTTGTGATACTCAAGAATGAAGATTGTATTTATTCATACAATTTTTTGTCCCATTTCCTATTACTTCACCATTTTCAGAAAGTCTTCTGTGGCTAATACATGCGATTCTAACCTCTCCTAGGGATCAGAGTGCACCATTCATACTGTAACTGTTGCCCATTACTTACACAGAGCCTGCTTTCTGGGCCCACGTTCAATATCTGCAGCAAGGCTCTCTGGGCTTGTGGCCTGATGGTTCTTGCACAGTATGACCATCTGCTCCTGGGGCTTAGCCAGTTTACAGTCAAGTTGCATTCAGCATTAATTAACTCTCCATGTGCTTTGAATAGTGCATTGAACCCAATAATGACTTTCCTCAAGTCCAAGACCATGAGCTAGACTTAAAAACCTACTGGCTATAAATAATAGTAGATTATATCATTCTGGAATTTTGGTACTTGAAAAGAACATAGAGACCATTTACCCCTCTGTTGTATGCAAATCAATACTCAATGAAATGACTTGTTCAAGATTACGTAGCCACTTAGTGACAGAGCCAAGACTAGAAAACTGGTTTTAATTTCCCAGTGTCACAGTCCTCAAAACTGGGGTAGCAATTGGCTGTCAGTGCCACTCATGAAGATGGAAAGGTGATCATTAATTGAAACTCCTTTGTTTTTGTGCTCCAAATGTGCTGTTTTCTCTGATGCCAAATAGCTGCATTTCAACCCAACATGGACAGAGGTAAGAACCACAGGCATTTGCAGCATTTCTTTTGTACTTTGGCATTTGCCTGACTAAGTGGTCTTGGTAGGTCATTGCATGTCATTACATGTGACTCAGGAGAATCTCAGCTGGGGGTAGCCTGCATGATGGCAGAGGATGGGAAGCAGCTCAGGAAAAGGGGTTTTATTTTTACCTTTTCCACAATTTAAAGTAATACACAGGCTTGCAAAATTTTCACTGTACGAGAAAGCCACGTTTATCTGCTTTGGTCATTTTTAGATTACTTGCAAGCATGCTTACAAATTTATTTTTGCTTCTTTGATTGTACACTAACTTAAGGCAGAGATATTTATACCTTAAAATTTCAATGTGGTGCTGTCCCGTTCATTTGAGGCTTGTGATAGTGCCTTAAAAAATCAAATGGTAGCATGCATGGGGAGGGAGAAGTGTGGAAAGAGTAACAATGCCATCTTTGATTCACAAATTAATTCCATAAATAATAGGATTTGCCTCCTGTGCTCAGCTTTGAACGGTGCTTTGGTGTCTCATTTCGCTGTAACATTTCACTCTGCTTGTAGCTCTTCATCTTGCCTGGTGTGTGAGGGAGACTGCTGTGCTTCTTTGGTTGGGGCCTGTCTCTTCTGTCAGGACTGGGGAGCACATCCTGGGCTGTCTCTAGGTGAGGATCCTCCTGTGGTTGGAGACCTGGACCTCCTGCAGGGATGCTGCCCCTGCCTCCTCTGGGGACTGCTGGAACAGTCATGCTGAGGACCTTTCAGCTTTTTGGATTTCAAAGGTGCCTTTGGACTCTTGCTGAGGCAGATTGGTCAAGTGCCTGGAGAATTGTGGCACAGGATCCTATTCTTGTGAAATTGTCACCCATAGGCCTGTCAGCCTCCTCTTACTCCACACTGCCATGAAGAATTTGGGGTCATAGGTGACCCTGCCAACCCCCAGCTTTCTGTGATAGGCTGAAATCAGTGACTAGAAGCATCTGATATGGCCAGAGTATTAATGTCTTCCTGCCCTTCTCCTCTTACAGAATCACTCAGTGGGTGTGTTACGGTTTAAAAGAAGAATGATTTCTTTTCATAATACAACTTGCACAATGTTCAAACCAAGGACGAATAAAAGGCGAAATAAACACAGCTTGGAAAATAAAATTAGGAAAAATATTAAATAAGCATTTGGCGAAGATTTTTTAAATCATTTTTATTCAAATACACATTGTCATTAAAACTAAAGGATTTTGCTTTCATATATTTTGCTCTCATCATAAAGGATATTGTTAGCAACATGAGACTGTTGGACATCGACTCTTTCTAGGAAAAAGCTCTTAAGATCTAAAGTAAATTTTATTATCCAAAATTTATATTCAACCTAGTTACTAATTATACTTACACTAGAGATATTTCAACTGGCCAACTTAAAATAGCACTGAATAGGTTCAAGTACCGTATGGTCTTATTCTGTTTTTGCTTTCTAGCTTCTGAAGAAAATAAGTGGAGAATAATTGAAATATGGAAAAATAGATTGGTATTTTTAAGTCTTTAGCTGTAGCCAAATACAAGATTACTAAATCTTTCCTGGCAGATTTCTGCTTCACTCTTCTGCTAATTCTGTCTTTTACAGTTGCTTCTTGCTTCTTTCTCTTGTCATATGTTCAAGCTATAAACAGAAACTTGTGTAAACCGGCAGTTGGAGGAGAATGAACCTGTGTTGTTCTGGTCATCAGGTGAATGGACATAGGTAGGAGTAGAGGTGTGTTCTTCCCAGAATACTTTGCCATGTTCATCAGTGCCATCACAGTAATAATCTTTAGCAAGCACTTACCTGATAAATCCTTTATTGGGCACCTGTTTTGCATTATATCT
This sequence comes from Geosciurus inauris, assembly GCA_004024805.1. NCBI lineage: Eukaryota > Metazoa > Chordata > Mammalia > Rodentia > Sciuridae > Geosciurus > Geosciurus inauris. Next base: position 156,815 of record PVHX01000132.1, read on the forward strand.
TTTAATTTTTATTATAACTCTATGAGAATAGTATTGTTCTTTCTAGCTATCAAATTTGTGATCTTACAAAGTTGCAAAAATTTAGTAAACAAATGAAAGTATTACTTGCATCATCAATATTATTTAGCCTTTCTTTCCCTCCTCTCTGTCCATTTACTTTATCTGGAAAACATTTTAAGTAAACACCTTTGATAACTAAACTGTTGCTGGGCATGATGGCCCAGGAGGCTGAAGCAGGAAGATCACAAGTTTGAAGCCAGCCTCAGCAACTTAGTGAGGTCCTAAACAACTTAGTGAGACCCTGTCTCTAAATTAAAAAGGGCTGAGAATGTGCCTCTGGGTTCAATCCCTGGTACAAACAAACAAAACTGTTAACTCCTCTTTGGGTTTCTGCATTAAGGTTTCAGAGAAACAAAACCTCTTCTGATATATGGTATCATCCTAGACTTTGTAAAATGCACTTCTTTAGACAGGACTCCAGATCCGGCATCAGGACAAATGAGAAAAAGAAACAAAAAATCTGGGCCATCCACTTGCTGTAATTTAAAATGCAAATGCACCCCCATAGGATGTAGATGGATTCAGGATTTGGACTTGTAGTAGGAAAGTTATTGAGAAATCCCTTCACAGGGTGTGGCAGGAAGGGACTGTTTTCTTTCCAAGGTTCTTTTGAATTCCTTGAGAGGAAAGATAATCATAAAGATCATTGTTCAGTGTGCCAAAGTATGGTCTTCTTTGTGCTTCAGTGGAAAATGTAGCTCTTCCTTAGCTTTTTTTTTACCTCTTGACCTACCTCGGTTTCCTCCCCGCTAGGAAAATGTTGTGGTGACAGCTCATGGTCTCTGGGAACAGTTGTGTAGGAGGCGCACTTCAGGCCAGTTTATTCAGGCAAGAGGTCAGTCCAGGGCCATGAGCCAGAAATGCTGCATGTCCCCTGTCTTGGAGACCTAGAGCTACTTGAGACTAAGCTACCATAAAGCATTAGTAAGTATTTCCCGCCCCCACACACTTGAGCAGGACTCCCTAGAGATGTCTGTGTCTCCTCTCTCACAGCTGGATCTGCACAGAGACTAGACACTCAGTCATTTTGGCTGTGATTGTGAATAGCCAAACCCACTTGCAGCCTGTCTTTTGATCCTGCTTTACTGTTACTGTTGATTGGAAAACAACAGTAACAGTAAAGCAGTATATGGGAACAGGAATGCCCCCACCCAGGTGGGACCCTGCACAATTGGTGGTGTCTTAACCGCCCCGGGCAGATGTGGGTCTTAGCAGCTGAAGAGTGAGGAACAGCTCTGGGTGCTCTTATATCTTTGATGGTAAAGATACAGAGTCAGGTCTGATCTCAAAGCACTTTTCTAAATTACTAATCACACATAACTCTGCTCAAGTTCTAATCCATGTTTGCTTTTTGGCATATTTTTGGCCTGTTGAATGTTAAGGAGCCTGTATTTCTGAGTATATAGCTTCAGTACTGGAAACTGGATTAAGAAAGTAATTTTAAGCACTTTAAGTCATAAAAACGTTTATTAGAGATTAGTCAAGATAAGACATACACAAATCTGCATTCGCTTGAAAATAGGTTGTGGGTTGTTCTCAGAATTCACTGCCCTGTCTTTTCATGTATTCCACTTCAGCTGTTTGGTATCTTTGTTCCAAGAAACTCAGAGCACCTGTCATACCACATCTGAAGAGAAAGAAACTAAAGAAATTAAAAAGACTTGTTTTTTAAACTCAGTGCTGAGTTTATTGTATGAATAGTTTCTTTTTTTCTTCTCCTTGCACATTTTTATTGGTGCATTATAGTTGTACCTAGTGATGGGATTTGTTGTTACATATTTGTACTTGCATACAATATAACAATATAATTTGTCCAAAATCATATATGAGAGTAATTTCTTAATGGCTCTTAAGGACTTTTTTTGCCTTCACAAAATTTCCTACTATGTTTTTGCCTACATAGTGAGTGGTAAATAAATTTTGGACAATTTCATTATAAGCTGACTGTTCTTACAAAAACGTGCCTTCAGTCTCATTTTAAACAGAACAGAGCTCCTTAGATCAGTCACAGCTTTTCTCAGCAGTCATCTAAGATGCTGTGTAAGTCAGTTTCGGTTGTCACCTGAGTGGCATCGAGAGCGATCAGCTCTGCAGATATGCCAGCTGCGTAGGTTTAACAGCAATAGGGATTGTGTCTGCAATATTCATAACAGTTCCTTTTTGTTTTGTTTCGTTGTGCTAAATATTTCCTTTTATGCTTTCCTTTTAGCTGCTTGGTTGTTGGTATGCTCCTTTGTTTTTCCTGAATTTACAGTAGCTATCAGTCTTGTGCTGAGTTCTCCTCTCAGTAGGCTGAATTGTGCAATTCTTACTTGGCCTAGTTTAGGGCAGGCATCCTTCCCAGAACCCACTTGGCTTCTCAAAGGTTAAACACTTTTGGCAAAAACGGCAAGTCATGACCAAACAAAACTATAAAAACTGAAAGCCTCTAGAACAGGCGGAAAAAGAATTGTTTCGTACAGTGAACCACATGGATACAGCAGACCCATCTTTTTAAGTTTGTTTCTCTACTCAAATCTTCCTGAGTTTGATAATTCTCATAATTTTTCTTTGCTTCAAATAAAATCACCATTTTAATGCCTTTTATGACCCTTGATGCCTCTTGGCTGTCGTGAGGGTAGAAACTGTAACAACTATTTCTTAGTTATTTTAGCATGATCATTACCCTGAGTCACAATCTAAGCACATTTTATGGAACTCAACTTTGAAAAGAAAAAAGAAAGATAAAACTTTCTTGACAAAGAATAAAAATCAAGAATAGGTATATGATGTAATTGATTTGATAGATACTTAGGAATTAATTATTTTGTTTCTTATTTCATCACGTAAAGAAAAAAATGAATGTGTATAGATACATCTTGTCTATTATCTCTACAATCTTTAAAATGCATTTTGGTTTGTGGCTTCTTGAAATGCTTTTTAATAGATTTGGCTTTTCCGAGTAGCCCAAAGTGTTTTTCTAGCAAATCATACAGGATCTGTGTTTTGAGATGATATCTGATTTTTGTAAATTTTAATATTTACATAAAGAGCTTAATCTTTCAAGGTCTCTGTCATATGTTTCACTGCTAGAGTTCCTATATAATGCCTGCACTTCTCTTTTTCATATAACAATGGGTCTTAATTTCTATGTTTTGGAGTTCCAGATTTGTTTCTTTTAGTTGAGACATCATCTCTCTCTAGGCTGCCTAACCTCTTCCATCTATTTCAAGAGTGTGAGTGGCAGTTTATCAGTTCTCCAGCTCAGCAATGACTTTGCTCCAACTTGTTGAAGGTTAACACATACTACCAATTCTTTTTTTTTTTTTTTTTTTTGGTCCTTAGAGATTTATTTGAACAAGTAACAGCTAACTTGCAGTGAGCATCCTGGGCTTAGGAGGACTTCTAGCCACACTCCATCACTGGTGGGTCCCTCAGGCTCTCTGTGGACCACAGGCATCGGGATCACCTGGGGAATTAGAGAGGCATATGCATGTCCACGGTCTAATGCACAGAGATGCTGATTAACTACCAATTCTTTATTAAAATTGAAATTCAGAATAATTTTAGAAAGGAAAAGGAACATGAATCAAGGCTAAAAACAGAGAGATAATAAAGAAAAAAATCAGCAGGAAGTTTCGGATTCATAACTGATCCTTCTCCAAGAATATCACCCAAGGTTTGAAGTGACCCACAGTAAGCTGAGTTAGACAACTGATCCAGGGTGAATTGCCTGGCTGCTGATCCTGGCTTTGCTCTTTTCTGTAGGTCAGTCTTGGCATTGATAAAGAAGGGATAACACTGCTTGGTGTGGTGGCAATGCTTGTAATCCCAGCAGCTCTGGAGATTGAGGCAGGAGGATCACAAGTTCAAAGCCAGCCTCAGCAACTCAGCAAGGCCCTCCACAACTTAGCAAGGTCCTGTCTTAAACAAACAAACAAAAACCACGCTCATTTCAAAGGAGAGGAAACTTGAGTAGCCAAGAAGGCCAACAAACATGGAAAGATGTTACATAGTCACAGCATTAATAAACAAGGAATTGCAGAGTGAAACTACCATGAGATGCCATTTCACATTTAATGAATTGGAATATATTGAAATGTGATGGTTTCAAGGACTGTGGAGTAATGAGCAATCTGAGACTTGGTGGGAGTAAATTTTGGACCAGTCACTTTGGGAAAAATTTGGGGTATTACCCAATGAGATTAAACCTCTTCAGTAGTGTGATCCAATAATTCTGCTATTTATTTAGCAAGTGTATTCTAGAAGACTTGCATAATTTCATTTCAAAAAGCAATGTTTGGAACAGCAAGAAGATTGAAAACAGTCACAATATTCATAATAGTAAAACATAAATCAATTGATACATATTAATTCAATAAGATGTCATATACTTAGAAAATGAATGAACTACAGCCACATGAATCAGCATGAGTCAATCTCAACCACTGATACTGAGAAAAAGTTGCTACTCCAAGGAATTCATACAGTTTGATTTCCATTTTGATAGATTGTGTAGAAATGTATATTATAACCCTTTATTTCTAAGGTTGAGTGGGACATTCTTTCCGCTTTAAATTGATAAATTCATTACATATAGTTCTCTGTATGGTGTCTTCTATGATTGCTATATAGACTCTACATGCTCAATAACTATTCCTAGTGTTTTAAGAATACTCAGTTGAAGGTTCTTGAATGTCAAGTGAATGTCTATAGATTCTTTCTCTGGGTCTTACAATTTAAGCATACTACAGTGAAATAGAAAGTTAAAGTCTCAAGGAACTATTGTTGGAATCAGTTCATATGAGTATTTGTTTAAAGACACATTGAATAGAACTGGCACGCTGCTAAACACTATTTTCTTAATAATTATAAAGTAGTTCTTTATAACATTTCAAGTATTTTACAAACCATGATGATAATGTAATCTGGAAAAGCTCAATGGAACTGAGAAATAGCAAACAGATATCAAGGTAAAAATTTATAGAGAGAATGTAGTCAGAGAGAAACCACTGACATTTTCTAGAAACCTAGAACTTTGCAAAGCAAAGAACTTTAGCTTCATGTTAGTGGATTTCAGGGTTCTTCTGAAATGATTGGATACTACCGGAAACCAACACTGGGGGAAGGTGGAGAGACCCGGAGACTCTCACAACTCTGATCTTTTTACCTGCATGGACCATTATATATGAGAGTGGGAGGGGCACAAAGAAGAATGAAAGATTCTTTTGTTCCTTTCACATTTAATTCCACAAGCACCTCTGGAGTTTCCCTTCTGAGTTGTCTCCTGACACTCCCCTTTTCACCATTTAACATATAGAGAGAGACTATGTATGTTTACATGTTTCTTTCTTCCTCCCTCGGAATTTTCAACAGAGGTAGAGGCTGCATAGAAACGGGGGTGTTCAAGGAGTTGGGGGCTTATTAGGGATGACTAGAGGCAGGCTGTGGAGGTGCAAACTACCACAGGTGCTTCAATGATGGCTTTTCTTACCTAAAGCACATGTAGCAGTGATGCTGCAGGGATTCCACCACAAAGGGATTTAAACACAAAGGGCTTATGAGAGTGTGATAAAGGTAGGGTGGTTGTATTTTGTTGCTGTTTTAGGACATGGGGTCCCCATATTTAGAGTTACATTGTACAAAATATAAAAGCAAACAGCAAACACATCCACAAAATAAACTGGAAATAATCCTGGGAAAAAATTCACAAATGTTTCTGATATTGGCCAAATGTCCCAAAATGGTCCTAACTGATTTTATTATCTGTGTTAAAGTCCTCCAGAAATAGAAATTTTCTTCACTTATTCCTCCCACTTGCCCCAAAATATTAAAGAAAAGAATTTTAGCATATGGTATAGTAAACTTATTGGATTGTGTTTTGTTTGATTTCTCACTTTTATCAGTTTATGAAAGTTGGTAAACGTTACTCAGAGAGGCATCAGGAAATAAGAAATTATTGTAAAGTACTTTGCCACCCAATGAGATGGGAGAGGTTACTGTGTCAGTATTCATACTTATGCATTGTTAGAAATAGGCAGAACTATTTCAGTAACAATGGTTAGGCGCAACAAGATACTCACTATTTTCCTCAAATTCATTTGTAATCAAAAAAATTTTGAAGTTATGAATTCAGTCTGTTGGAAAGTAAAACATGTTGTTACAGGCTGGTGGATTCTGGTTTACTGATTGAATTATTATTTAATAACACCACCAATATCAACCAATTTTTTTTTTTTTAATTTTAATTTTTGCTTTTTTGTGTGTGGGGAGGGGGGTGCCTTACTAAGTTGCTGAGGCTGGTCTCAAACTTACAGTTCTCTTGCGTCTCTGGAATTACAGGTGTGAGCCACCGTGCCTAGCTTCTCTTCTAATTTTGAAGCACATATGTGGAGCAGTTGAAGGAAACTTCTGCTTTCTGTCTTGGCACTGTTTCAGCCCAGTGTTCCATAGAGCACCAGGCTGTGGGGACAATGGGGAAAAATGTAGAGAAGTGGTAGGTAAGACCAAGAGGCATTGCACAGTGTGCCATGGTAATGATCTAACACACGTGACACACACATACACACAACTACAAGGTTTTTGGTATTGCTGTTGTTGTTTCCTGATCAGAATCTACAGCTAAAGACCACTCATCTAGAATTTAACTTCAGCCCCTTCATGAGCTTCCAGATCACAAGAAACATCACAGGCTATGTGTCATTTGGATTATAACTTTGATGGATTCTTATTCAGTCCGTTCATGACATATCTATTTTGTGTTCCTTCTTTTTCCCACTATGTGGTTTCCTCACAACTGGAAATGAAGATTGCTGTGTCCACTGTATCCTGGCGTGCTTGTTCTGTGAATTCCTGACCCTCTGCAACATTGTCCTGGGACAAGCTTCATGTGGCATCTGCACTTCAGAAGCCTGCTGCTGCTGCTGTGGCGATGAAATGGGGGAGGACTGTAACTGCCCTTGCGACATGGATTGTGGCATCATGGACGCCTGTTGTGAATCGTCGGACTGTTTGGAAATCTGTATGGAATGCTGTGGAATTTGTTTTCCTTCATAAATATTTATCTTTCGTTTGTGTTAAAACTGGAGAACTTTTTAAACGTTTCTTTGGAAGGGAGAAGGAAAGCACATGGTAAGATTCTCATGAAACAGCTCAGTACTTGCACTGTTAACTTCTTATTTTAAGTATACTCTGAAAAGCCTTTTCACTCACCAAATCCACATGGTTTAATATGTGAAATTTTAACTAACTAGTTTTTGAAAATTCTTAATATTACAATAACAGAGGGACAGTTTGAGAAACACACACACACATATGTTAAATGTCTCCTTGTTTTTGTCAGTTTTTCTGTCTCTTCCAACCATTGTTTCAATATTTCTCGGTGGCTACTTAAACTGGACCACTTATTTTTTAATGTTTATCCTTTAGAGATTAAAAGTAAGTATCTTTATAGTGAACGTTGAGAGACACACCCGCACAATACCTGGGACCCAGTGTTGACTTCCAAGCTCAGCCCCCTACCCCAGCCCCACTTGTTCCTTAGACGTCCAGTGCTGGCAGTGGCGGCTCTTGTCTGGACCTCACAGGATGGATGTTGCTCCACTCTCTTCCACGGCAGTGTGCAGGATAACAGAGGAAAAAGAACTGTAAGAAATGAGCCTTCCCATAAGGTGTACCGAAGATGGGATTGTGAGAGAGAAAATGCAAAAGGCCGTAGGAATAAACAGGAAAGAACTACCAGAAAATTGAGCAAAGCTTCAAGGAGGATGTGGAATTTGAGGAGGCCTCAATGGAGGAGGGATTCTTCTGCTACTTGAATGAGTTATTTGGATTGAGGACAAAATTTTAGGTGGACAGTCTGAACTGTGTGTGCCCTTAATCAGTTAAATGAAAAATGCCAATAGCGCTTTCTTTTGAGTTGTAGGAATATAACTTTTTTAAAAACTGTAAAGTTTAAATGCACAAAAAGTATGAATTTCCTCACACAATTAAAATGTTACGATAAAATTTTGACAAAAATAATACCTTATTAAAATAACAATATTTTACAAAAAAGGAACACTTGGACTAATTTCATTTAAATTGAGTTTTTTTAATACTAAACTCTCAAAATGCTGACATTGATTTATTAAAAGGCTTTCTTTTGTTTTGAGAGCCTTATGTCTCGGGGGGAGGGTGTTATCTCTTTCCATTTATTTCTTAACCAATTTTATATTTCACAGTTAATGTTAGATGCAAAACCATTCTTTCCAATGTGAGAGGAAATTGAACAGACACTACTGACTGTGACCAAATTTTAGGATTAAAATTTTAAGTTAACTTAAGGCATTATGGCAGGTTATAAAGATCCCTAAGTGTGAAGAAATAAAGACCAACTCTGCAGTTATCAACTCAGAGGACTCTGAGTAGCTCAGATGAGAGGGAGAGTGAATTTTTAAACTATGTGCTTTCCTATGAGCTTGATCTGCCCAAACTTGTACTTTGGTTTAATTCAATATAATTCCTTGGGGAAGTTTTGGAAAGTATACTTTGAGATTAACATGTATTGTCAGTACCTCTGACTGGATATCAAATTGATAGTAACAACAAAAGCATATTTTTAGGAAGCTTTCAGCAAACCTAGGACTTATGAGAGATATTTTAACCTGAAGCTCAGAAATGTTACCTATGGTTTTCCTTTGAGATGAAATCTAATTTCTAATTATATTATTATTAAAGGGCTTAAAGAATGCATTAGCAAACTCTTCCTTTTAGTGCTCTTTACACACACAAACACCGACCCTTGAAATCTGGGGGGTTTAAATATAATTCTAGTAAATAGCTGTCTTCTTCCTCTTCTACGGAGTGTCTTTCATTTGGTACATCAAATATAATCAGAATCTGAATATTTACATATACCCAAATTAATTTAGGCTTATATATTAGGATGTAAGAATAGCATCTGTTTATAGATATATAAAGCCTCTTAATGATCTGGAATTGTTAGAATACTTTATTTTTATCCTGCAAAATTTTTCAAACAAATGGTTTGTCTGATACTTAACTATATCCTGCTACTATTTGTGATGAAATATTAGCAAATTTAAAATACTGTTTCTCTGTAACAGAGAACATGAATGGATACCAGACTTTTCTTTTTTCCTACCTATATGCTTAATACTTCTGCTTGGTTCTCTATGCCACACAGTCATTCCATAAATTATCTTGTATAATTAAAAAGAAAAAAAATAAAAAAGAATAGCAGGAAAATGTGAAAATAGTTTCAATATATTTTAGAATTTCTGTATGTAAAATGTTTTGTTTAATTGTATGATTATCATGACTAAGTGCTGTCATTTACACTTATAGATTTGTCTCTTTTTAAATGTGGAAACTTAAGCATTTTTAAACTGGACCTGTACTATCCTCAATATAATATTTTAAAATTTAAAAAATGTCTTCTTTATTGTTCTTTAGCATACTTTCGTGTCTAATTAATGTATTAATTGGTTTATTTTTTAATGAATTCAATTATAATTTAAGCCTGAAGCTTCTCTTGATCTTGTTACACTTCTTTCAGAAGTCTGCCTCATCTCCTTATGTAAAGCACATGATTCATGCCCATAAATGAACCATGGAAGATATAGAACATTTTATAGTGCAAGTCATAGATTTATAACATCAAAATAGTGCTCTTTTCAAAATTCACATCAAAAAAAAATTTGTACTTTCTTAGTAGGTTTTTGTTTTTTTTGGTACCGGGGATTGAACTCGGGGGCACTCGACCACTGAATCATATCCCCAGCCCTATTTTGTGTTTTATGTAGAGACAGGGTCTCACTGAGTTGCTTAGCGCCTCACCATTGCTGAGGCTGGCTTTGAAATCACGATTCTCCCATCTCAGCCTCCCTAAGTGCTGGAATGACAGGCTTGCGCCACTGTGCCCAGTTTCTTAGTAGGTTGATATCATTTGTTTACTTTAGGAATTATATCTCAACCTATAAAACTAAGGAATTTTTTAATAGATGCTGAGTTTGAACAGCAAACTAAAGATACTCAATAGATTTATGGAATTGGGTACTAGATTTATGAATTTCACACAAAAATAAACCATCAAAAGTATTTCATCTAGGATTTTTAGTGACACAATTTTTAAAAATATTTTAGAGTTAGTATTTAAGATAAGATAGTATAACCATGTAAGAGAAGGCTTTTTATTTAACATCGTAATAATTTTATTTTTATGTTCTTAACAGCATATAAGCTGTATCCATCTTCCTCACCTGAGAAGTCAGTGTTTTCTGAGTGATTCAAGGAGTAATCAAGGCAATCTTATATAATAACTTTCCATTCTTCATCCATACAAACACTATCAGTGTCCTAGATTATGATGTTATGAACATTAAACATCACTGCCTAACATAACTGTGATTTGAGTCCAGGGACTCTAGCTTGTCTTCTTGAATGTGAGTTAAATGCTTAGGTTTACTCATCTTCCTAATGAATAGTTTATTTATTACTAAGATTAGTTTTCAAATTATTCAAGACCTTTATGGTCCATCCAATCACTTGTGATTTGTAGGCTATGTATTTGCTGCATGATGCATCTAATCTGAGAGGCAAAATAAAATTTCAACAAATACTGTAATGCCCATTTTTCCTTCCACTACACCAATGCAGTAGAGCATACCATTTTGTTTTAAACACTGGTTCGTCTTTCTATAAGGCTTACTGCATGCTTACTGTTTGTGTTTTTCCTTAAGGCCTGCGTGATTCAAGGAGGTCCTTTCACCCTTCCCTGTGTGCCCTTATAACCAATAAATTTACAGTGAGTGTTTTCTCTGCTTGGTTTACTAGTAGACCCCTTCAGGAAGTCACATAGCCCTTGGAAAGTTTTAACCCAAGACAAGATATTTGCCTCCGCCCCCCCATGAGAAACTGTTAGCTCTAACAGTGAGCTACTGTTGTTCACTTGGTTAAGATTACTTTCAGCAGTTTTGTTGAAGATGGCATGGGTCCTGGAGAGGCATAACATTGTGATGCAGCCCTAATGTGTGTGTGTGGGGGGCAGTTTGCAAAAACTGTCATTGGTAACTGAATCCACCATATATTTTTCCATTGCAAAATTCACAAAGAACACTGACTGCTCCCTTTACTTTAAAAGACTGCAATTCAAAATATAATCAGATTTTAAGGAAGGCAATAGGCAATCAAGAGGTGAAAGGTATTATAAGCAAAGTCATGGCTAAGCCCCACCTGGAAAGCAGTCTCCAGTCAAGCTGAAATCTGCACCACCCTATTCTCCATCCAACTGGGACAGAGCATGACATTTTCCACCAGGGCCACGAGCATAGCTGTTAAACAGCCAGATGTCAATATAAGTAGTTTCCTGCCTTCACATTGAACTGTGACTAGTTGTTCTGGTTCTATTGTTTGTTTGTCCATTATTTATACCTTAGATCTTTCACCTTGTCCCACTTAGGGCTTGCTAAAAGAGTGATTAATTTAGTTGTGAGGTGACTGTGAAGAAATCACTTTAGGAAACTGTCTTTTGACATATTGCCAACATGGGGTATAGATATATGTGTTAAAGACAAAGAATAGCTCTGCAATTAGGTGCTCACTTGCAGGCAGGTCTTTTTGTGAGGTTTAGTTGAAAATGTAATTATTAAAAAAAAATGGTGAAAAGCAAATTCAAACAAATTCTAAGTCTAGCTTGAAAAACTGAAAAGGTTCTTAAGTTCTGTCTGATGCATAAAGGGGTAGAAGCAAAGGAATTACATTCCAAAGCCAAGAAAGAGGGTGTACAAAAGCAGCTGATCCACTTGACATAGTTCATAGCCTTTTGCAAAGGAATAAAAGCCTGTTGAGCAGGGAACCAAAAGATCTCATTATAGGATGAAGCCAAGCCATATTAAAGCTTGTGCACTAGTAACTATGTCTAAAAACAGCCTGCTGTTTTATATTGAACCAATACATTTCTTAACTTGGTAGGTTGCAGCGTAAAGATGTACAGAGCCTGTCTGCTGGATGCTATGCCAATTACAGATGTGGCAGAGTGGTGTCAAACACCTACAAACAGTTAGTATCGCAAGCAATCTTAGAGTGAAACAAAAGAAGTTTTGAAATGTCACCTCAAAACCTAGAAAGCACAGTTCATCATGTGTGTCTGACTCTTAGAGTTTTGAAATCACTTTTATTATATAATTTAATGTGGACATCATATGATCCCTCAATCAGAATGCATGATTCTTTTAAGAACATGAATAGTGCCTGAGAGATAAGGAGAGTATCTTTTAAAAGTAACACCTTCAGATGACAAGGTATCTCTGATCAGCTCTGCAGAAACTGTTTTACTGGTGTTGAGATGCGGGAAGAGCGAAATACTAAAGAATACATATTAGACTTCATTAGATCATCAGAAAGAATAATTGGACATATTTACACAATTATATTTTAGTAAACTATTATGCCTGCCTAACTATAATACATATTCTGGTAAAAGTACATTAAATTACAATCCAAAAGCAATTTAGCTGCTGAGGACATTATTTTTTTATCTAATTATTCAATTAATGAATAAAATTAAATTCCAATCACTGAAGAAAATGAAGCAATGGTGAGAATCAGAACTACAGATTAGTTAAAGCAAAGATATGCAATGCATAACAGAATTAAAGCATTTCTTTTATTCAAACTCAGTGCTTAAAAAAGAACAAATCCATCATCTTGAAATTTGACTTGTAGCTTGACATTAAAAATAATATGAGTAGAATTTTCAGTGGGGTAAGCACAAAACCAGTTCAAGTTGTGTCACTCTCAATTACTGTACTCAGGTGGTGTACCCATTAAAATTCCCACTTGTGGGTTCCGCTCACTATGCAAATGGGGTCATTACCTGGAGAATTTAATTGGTTATGACACTGGGAGTAGGACTTTTCCTTTCAAAATAAACCTACTTACACACATTTTCACTAGAAATTTGATTATTATATATACTTTGGTTTGTTTTGCTCTATAAATATTTACCAAAATTAGATGGCCTTACTAATTTACCTCCTACGAATAATTCAAAATAGATCCAAATTACTTTGGGTTGGTTTTGTCTATAATACTAGTTAGACTGAATATTTTTTAAAAAGTATTGCTTATCACAACATTATTGAAAATGTTTGTATTTTATAAACCTCCCATTGCTTGTTGGTACATATCCAGTAAAGGTTTTTATCATTTAATTATAACATCTCTTTCATAGTAATTCTAAATACTTAATTTGAGATTTTCTTCTTTTTGCCCCATATTGTCACTTCAAAAAACATGCAGTTAAAGGGTTAACACGCCCCGTTGGATGGATTTATGCACAAATGTGCATGAACACGCACGTGCACACACACACACACACACTATTGCTGAGATGCCATGTCTAACACTTACAAGGTCTTTATACATACTGACAGCACAGAGTGGTGATAGTAAGTGGTTTGTTACTGTTAGTACTAAGTGAGCAAACAACAAATTGGTATAAAAGTTCATGGCTTTGTATACGTACCATGTTTTCATCGATTGTGGTAATTTCATCTGGAAAAATCTAGCTACCTAAAAAGAATATTGATAATGGCCTGAGTCTACAATGAATCCTGAAATTACAGTGTGGTTTAGTGGATATATTAATAAAATGAGCATCCAGGAATTTAATTCCTAGACACTGTTTCTAATAGCAGTTCCCGGAGTGAACTTGAAGTAGGAACAGGTTTGCAATGTAAGTATTAATGGGATAATCTCAGGAAAGTACTAAGAGTTTCTTCAAAGAGAGAGGTTATATAGTCTAGATTTTTATTACTATACCAACTTGTACAGAAGCCTAGATTTTATCACTAGTTTACTAGACCTAAAGAGAATATTTTTCCTTTAATATAAGAATATTCTAAAATCCGAGATAAAATAATTCCAAGGATATAGAAGAGGAAATGCTACAAATTCACAGCGGGACCACTGGGCAGGATTTTTAACATCTGTAACTATGGGAAATTTCCCATAGAATATCAAATATGGATCCAAGTCTCTGACATTCATTTTTCTATGATATTTCTAATTGTGCCCGGAGGATAAGAAGGAGTTGGCGCATCCAATAAATATAATCATTTACATGCACAGAGCTCCCTTTGAAGTTAATAGGACCTATGGAAAGGGGAGTTATGCACCACGAAAATGAAGTTCAACGTGAATCTAGTTCTTTCTTTTTAACATGCAGTGGTGTTGCCAACGCATTTGGATTTTCTTACTGCTTATCTTTCCTTTGTATGTGATGTTTAAGTTGAAGTTGACTGAAATGCTCCATGTGTAGAGGAAAGATAGTCAAAAAGAAAGAACGTGATGATTGGCAAGCATACACCCAGGGACAAGCTTTATAAGATATTATCCAAAAGTGATAGGGCCTGATATTTATAGAGCTTATTTAACTTTTCAAAAGGGATCCATTTTCTTATTTGATCTTCACAAACACTATGACTCTTCTAGGATATACTTCTCACTTTTCACTTCCATTTTACAGATGAAATAACTGGGACAAATTACTTAAGTTTACTTACTAAAGCAACACTTTTAGTTACTGATAGAACTAGGAAACCCAATTTCTATTCCTGGATCTTTCCTTCATGTAGGTCCATTTCTTATGAAATCTTATATATTACTTAATATAATGAATTGGTTTAATCACAGCTGTTCTACTTGAAGCAGGGACGGGGACATGGGAATATGAAATCTTGCCTGCCTCATTTCTTGTCTTGTTTCTTTCTTACCTAGAATAGGTGTCCTGGCTTAGATTCTGAGGAAGACTGAAAATCACAGCTACTTTTGCTATTTATCTCTCATTATATGCATTGATCCCAAACTCAGTCAACCCAAAACATGTTACTATTTATCACTAATGTCCTTTAATTTTTTATAAGACAACATGTTACTCATTTACCACTTGCCCTTTAGATCTGTTTCCTGCCTTTGCCACCTTTCTTGTGCTTTGTTTCTGATTTTCAGTGGGCTTTCCAAGATGGTAGGCACTGTAGGGAACTCAGAGGGTGGGAGGAAAGAGAGGTCAAGCTATAAATTTCCACCCTGCCCTGTGGTCCTCTGGATGCTATGTAGTGGTTTAGCAGTTGCCCTGTTCCTCCAAATATGGGGTTCTTGTGTGGTAGTTCCTCTTCCACAGCCACTGCTCTCTCCCCTGCCTATTTGGGCCCGGGCAAGTAATGGTTTCCCACCGTTGTTAGTTCCTGACACTTCAGACTCCCTTGTTGGTTTCCTTACAACTGATTGTTCTTCTGCAAACAGTCTCTTTTATTAAACTCCCTTCAATTAAGCCCTCTGAGTGAGCCATCTGTTTCCTGCCAGTTTTCTGACTAATGAGGTAGTAAGGAAGAGTGAGTCTGTGTGCAAATGCACAGGTTGTCTGTATCCAATCTTGTTATTGTGTATTTCTAAGAGTTATCAAAATAATGTAAATCCTACAGGTCTCCTGAATGTTTATGTCACTTTAACATGGACAGTTAGTCAAATCAAATACAACAAGCACTACAGTAGACACTCCAGAAATTTCCTCAATGATTTTGTTTCAATTATCATCCACCTCCCTTGAAATCATTTGACACCACAACAAGCAGGGGTGGGAGAGGAAAATAAAGAGTATGTCATTGCTATGAAAGATTCAGAGATTATGACTGAGTTTACATAGAAAGATGTAAGATCCTCAGAGGCAATGATATTTTCATTTGTTCCCTACAACCTGAAATAACTCAATATCTTCATCAACACAAGCAGATCCACAGAAGAAATCCTAGCCTGGAAATTAATCTCCACAGAAATGTCCTATTATGGATGCTATATAACTGGTACCCAGCAGTAATGAAATGAACTAATGACATCTGTATGCCTTTAGGAACAAACACTTCTAAGGTAAACCAGGTCCATATCAAGCCGTAGGCATCAATTCAACCCCAAGTTAGTTGACCCGTGACAGTTTAATTGGTGCCTCAAATATTTACCCAGTTAGCCAAGGAGCATCTATCGGCTACCTTTGTGTCCAGACCCTGTGGTGTGAGTAAACATGACATGTGTTTGTCAGCAAGGTCTCAGTTTTGAGAGAATGTACATTAATTTAGCAAAGTTAGAGTTACAATAGAGAGAGGAATCACCATCATGAGATAAGTGATAAGGTTTCCTTGGAAAGTCAGAAAATTTTTGCAGAAAAGGAAGCATGCAAACTGGAACTTAGAGACAGAAAACATGGGTACGTCGTGAAGTTGTGGTGATTTGGGAATGGATAGAGAGCAAGGGCTTATGAGAAGAGGCAGAAACTGAGTCAATGCCTTGCTTTAATGTCTTGCTCTACAGGTAATATGAAGCCTTCTAAGACAGTAACAAAGAACATAGTGAAAGCAAATTTATACTTCATCAGGGTAGCTATATGGATGATAGACTGGAGGGGAGGAAGAATGAATGTAATAATTAGTTGAAAGATGGTGCATTCATTAACCTATTGTTTTAGTCAGTTTTTTTTGCTGCTGTACTGAAAGGACCTGGCTATAACAACTGTAGAGGAGAAAAGGTTTAGTTAGGGGCTCATGGTTTCAGAGTTCTCAATCCATAGACAGCAGGTTCCATTCCTTAGGGCCTGAGTTGAGGCTGAACCTCATGGTAGAAGCATATGGCAGAGGAAAGCAGCTCACATGACGATCAGAAAGCACAGAGACTCCTCTCTCCAGATACAAAATATATACCCCACAGCCAAGCCCCCAATGAACCGCTTCAGCCACACCCCACCTGTATCCCATTACTACTTAATTAATCCCACTAGGGATTAATTCACTGATTATATTAGGGCTATAACCCGATCATTTCTCCTCAAAATCTTCTTGCATTGTCTCCCATGTGAGCTTTTGGAGCATACCACATATAAACCATAACATATGCAAAACATGGTGAGGGCCTGAGCTAAGCCATTGGCTAAGGACGGATGGGACAGAGGGAACTGAGTTGAACACATTTCTGGAAGATAGATGAGAGATTGTCCCAGATGAATGGACATGCCAAATGTGCTCAGGGTTTGCAGACAAAAGCAACTATGCCAATGTTAAATGTAAAATAAAAGTGAAGTTCATAGGAGTCTTAAAGAACATTTAGGGTTCAAGCCACAACTGTCTTGTTTTTCTTAATCATGACAGTAGTTTTGAAAGTACTTTATAAGCAGTTTCACCAGTATTTTGGAACTTCATCATAATTTCTACTTGAGTTTAGATGGTGGCAAGTTAGTATGTGTGTTCAGGTGGGAGAACCAGTGAAGTAGATGAGCCTGAGTAATATCCTCCTGTAAAATACTCCCAGCACTAGTCTGCTAGTACTGCATGTGAGCCAGGGTGGTGAGGGTGTTGTGAGCAGGGAGAACTGAAAGGAAGGCAAGGAGCAGGGAGACATGGAAAAAAGATATATAGAGTGCCTGGCAGGTAAGAGATGTTCAAGTGCATGTTTGTTGATCTTTAAATGTATGAATTAATGAATATATGCAGATGGATCAATAATGGGATATGTAGTACTAAGGACCACACAGGACAAGGCAAGCATAATAATGAAGAGAGGAGAAAATTTTTACAGGTTTATAGAAACTCTTTGGCTTGATCTTTTTTAACTAAATCAACAAATCACTAATCATTTCCTGGTTGCTAACTGATCAGTTAGCAGAATGAGTAATTCTGTAACTGGCTTAATGAATAAATCTAGTTTCAATTGTAAGTCTTAGGCATTATATGACTCAATCTCTTCAGTTGGCATCCAGCAACTCTGAAATTAGTAAGTAAAATTCCTAAAGTTACATTCTTGCCAACCTGATTCAAATCTTCAACTGGGCATGCTCCAATTTTTGCATTAGTCCAAGAGGGTGTTTACGGGCCCTGAGAGATTGTGTAATTTTCTTTTAGTTTTGTGCATCACACATCATGTTTCCTTAGTCCTAATAAAATAATCCAAATCTCTTTTAACTATTTTATTTTCACTATAAATTGCAAAAAGAGTCATAGAATGAAATTCTGTTTTTTAAAAAAATAATTACGTTCAAATGTAAATATTTCAATTCACATTGAAAATGCCAATGAAATTTCAAGGAGGCCTTTAAAGAATGTTACTTAGAATAATAAGGGAGCCACTAGGCAAAAGCCCAGCCACTTGGGTTCTTTCTTTCCCAGTGGAAGAAGCTGACTTGAAGGCAATTGGAATGCTGATCCCTGGGCAGAAGTTTCATTTGCATCTGGCAATTGGATCATCACATAGAAGCTGAGGGCTTTTATTTGTTCTTGCAAATATTTATTTTGAAATAATTATTGAAAGTATGGGAGCCAAGGCAATGGGAATCCACATCATAATATGAAAGTTCAAATCTGCCTGATTCCTAAAGACTTTTGTGTGTGGATTCCATGAGTGTTTGCTTTTGAGTGAGCATATCATAGAATAGAAGTCATGTGCTGTGGTTTTCCATTTATCAGGAAGTCAAGAAGTTGCCATTCATTTGGACTACATTTTTTTTCAAGCAAAACATTTTTAAAGATTTAGACCTAAAATATGATAAATTGTACCAAAGTATACAGATGAAAATATTTAGGCAGAAGTTATCACAAACATGATTTAAAAAAATATTTTAATGCTTACTGTTGGCATTTCAATCATTTCTTCTTTAAAGAAACATTCACCTAGGACAAATGGCTTTTTCCACAGGGAAGAAAGTTAATAATTAATAAGAAAAAATATTTCACTGTTATGCTTTCTTAAATTTTGAAAAGTATTAAAATGCCTGAATATCTTTGTAGTAAAAAAAAAAACTTTATATTTTTTTCTATATTCATCAAAAGTTTCCATTGTTGGCAGATTGGCTTCAAAAATTTTCTTAAATAAAAATAAATATGGTGGAGTAACCCATTATTATAATTACATTCCAGGTGTACATTAATAAAGTATCAGACTTGTAAGTTTTACAACTAGAAGTAGCACTATAGTTATCCTATATTACAGTATACACAATTTGATTGTTACAGAGTAGACATCTGCCAGAAACATTTCAGTTTAGCATGATGAATTTACCTTAGCCTTGTCAAGAATCACATTACAATGCCGAAGTATTGCTTTGAATATATGTTGAAAAACAGAAATAAATTTGTTGAGGTAGGGTTTCAAATCCCCTCAGGATCATGTCATTACTGGTATTGTGGCTAGGCACATGTGAGCTCAAGTTACTCTGTAGGGGATTTACCAATAGCGAATGTCATTCATTTAATCAGGACAGCTAAAGAAAAGATATTGTTGACTGTGGGTGATACAAGGAGTTTATCAGCATCACAGCAAGGATCCTAGCACACTCAATTTACATAAATGTATAAGGATATTTAAAACATAATCTCTTTCCAAGCCACTTAAATATATTCACACAAGAAGTTACTTATCGGCAGCCCTTTTGCTGCTAATGGTAAACTTCTCTGAAAGATTTAGTCTCTTTGTGGTATTTGCCTCAAAATGCTGCATTATAGCCTTTGTTCAAATAGTAAAATTTATGCTTTCCTTGTGTTTGAGGTACAAAGTTATTATAATATAGACAGTAGGAGATGCAAACAGGAAGATTGTTGCAAATTCACTCAGAAACCACTGACATATTCATTTCCAGTGTCTTTGGGAGCCTAGCTAGAACAGTCGCCTCAATAGTATGCCTTGGAAATGCCAGGAAACTTAACTGAAATTTCTTGAAAGGCCTGTGAATTCTATCAAGAATTTGCTGCACACTTTGGAAAGATTTTATGGTGTAGACATGACCACATGATAGGCTTCTTATACCATAGCAACTTTTAAAGTCTAAGATGCAGAATAAAGACTACTGCCTTAATAATACCAAAGGGGGCACATCCACATAGGCAAGATTGTGAGCAGGGTTCACAGTTTAACTACCATAAAAATTAGCTGCCACTTTCATTTGAGAAATATGGCAGATAAAAGCAGTTTCAATATTCCACCATTGCATTAATGTAGATGTCGCACAGATATATTAAATTTTTTTCCTCTCAACACCTTGCTCTAAGAAAGTAGTAAAAGTATTATGTTTGCATGAGACTGATTTGACATGTAGTCTGAGAAATATATGAAATGTTGTATTTTTAAAGGACTTGGCTTATAAAAAGTTATATTTGAGAGAGTGTGGAATCAATTCTCAGAAACAGTTTATGGTCCAGGAACTTGTACAAGGTAATGGGAGAAAGTGATGTATATGGGTATGTGTGTGTATCCATATAGCATATGTATATACTAACAAAAGTAATATTAATATCTTATATTAAACTTCATCAAGGGATAAGAGTAGAAATTCTACAATCACTTCCTAAGAGATATGCAACATGGCAACATTTAGATTCACTTAATCTAAAAATTAAATTCATGTAAATTTCCAATTTGCATTTTGTGTCTTCTAGTTGCTCACAACTCAGCTGGAGATGAAGATTTCTATAAAATTCTAGTAATCTATAGGTGTGTGTTGGTGGGGGGGGAGTTGTGTATTTGCATGTATGTTTGATTATAACCACCTATAACTGATGTTGGAGAAGTTGGCTGACATTTCTGTAGCAAAATCTGACTATGCTATTGACATGAGAATTTTAGTTGTCTCCTCCCAAGGGAAGAGAGCCATGGAAAAATAACCCAAAATAAACAAAAAAAAACATGGACAGGTAAAGAACAGGTAAATATAATTGTATTGTATAAGCAAACATTTGCCAAGACCATGGGCAGTGTATAGGAAGAAAAAAGTATAGATTGAACATCAGATTGTGGCACAGTAGACTATCATACCACTGCAGGGAAAAAAAAAAAAAAAAAAGGAAAAAAAAAAAAACACTGATGATTGCACTCACAGGGGAAATATTATTTTTATTGGAACTATGGGAATCCTTTTTCATATGAATTCAGGAAGCTGGGACATCATAACAAGCCTGGTACCTCTCCAAAATACCTTTTACATTAAAATGAAAAAGGATTTCAAATCTCCTATTTGCCTACGATAGTCTCGCAAAAGGAATTAACACTATAAATCAAACTATTTTCTCTTAAGTTACTTGTATGATGAAGCATGTTGAGTTTTTTATTTGCGAAAGTTTCAGAGACTTTTTGGCAGCCTAATGCCACGATCCATGGAGCTCCACCTCTGGCTTTTCAATCAGGTAAAATATGAGAAACTCAGAAACTGCTGTTGAATGCTCTTCCTGAGATAAAAACCTAGTGCACTAACGTTCTCAAAAGGGAAATGGCAGTTTATAAAACATTTCTAAAATAGAGAATAACACTTAAATCACATAACAGCATTGTGTACATGTTGCCTTTTTTTTTCACAATAAGTTTTAAAGAACAAATTGAAATATTGAACTAAATTAATCTTGAGAATGGAGTGGTTTGTAGAAACAACAGTAGTCCTTTGGAAATTTACCACTAATCATCCATGGAACATTTTTTTTTGTTTGTTTTTTAATCCTAGCAGCATTCCTGAACTTGAACATCTCTCTATATTATCTACATTACCCTTCTCTTTGCATTCTGTCTATGAATATTTTTCTTCTTATGATTTCTGGCTTTGCCATTAGACTTGAGTTCCATTTTTTATTCATCATTCAACTTCTCCTGAATTACCTGTGTATACATATGACTTCCTCCATCCATCGCCTTCTCTCCCCTATGCCTTTGTTCAACATCTGCTTCCCTTTTGACATCCTCAGGACCAATGAATTTAGCTTGGCACAAACGTTGTAATTGGCCAGTCTTTTCTAAGCACTGGGAAAATGAAATCAGAATTGGCTCCTGTATTCATGGAGCACACAGTGGACTGAGGGAGATCAGGAAGTGAATCACTAAAAGACTTCTTGATACCACTTGGGAAAAGGGGAAACAGAATAGGATTGCAGAAGAGCAAGGCTTTGGAAGAACAAGAATTATGATGGAAATGTCATTTGAGAAGATGCCTAAAAGATGATTTAAGGAGGACAATAGAAAGGAGAGAGGGCAATTCAGGCAGAAGGACAGCATCTACAAAATCCACACAGTAGTCACAAGTATGGTATATCCTAAGACCACAGAGTGCTCCATGTGGCGGGAAAACCATCTATTCAGGAGGGAAGATGGAAGGTGGGAGAAGGGACTGAAAGTATGAACAGTGGAGGTTTAATTTTTGTTTTTGTTGGTTTTCTAATGTTATACCAAGTATTTCAATTATATTCTATATACTATAAAGCCAGAAGTGACCATTTCAGATTTGTGTTTCAGAGGGATTATTTAGGCAAATAGAGTGGACGATATCAGAAATGAGGAAAAGAGAAGGGAGAAAGTCAAACCAGATATGGCTATCACTGCAGAGAGCGAAGCAATGGTCTAGACCCCAAGGCTACCAAGGATGTGGCAGTGGGGCTTGAGAGGAGGGGGTGGCAGTGGGAATGGGATGCGACAGTTAGAAGATGAGTGATGATCAATAGGACTTAGTAATAAGATATGAGCAGGAGAAAGGAAAGAGTCCAGGATGACACCAGAGTTTTTTATCTTGAATAATTTTCTCATGATAATGTCATTAACAAAGATAAGGAACATTAGATAAATGTAATGTGCTAAGAATGCAGGCCTCTTTCAATGTGGAAGTTAAATTATTCAGATAATGTGACATACAGGATGGGATCTCAAAAAAAATTAGGATTAGAAAAGCAGACTTGAGAGTTGTTTCAACTTGGAAAACCTTATGTTGAGGTTATTTGAGAGGATTCCTGAGAGCAGTACTGAGGGGAGCAGCAGGGAGGGAAAGCTCTTCCAAGAGCATCATTGAGATTGTCCCTCTGGGCAGTGGGTCCCAATTCTACCAATACCTGCTGAGTAGGGTACATAACACTTTGCAGAAATCTACACCTTGAAAGATGTAAGGCCAGTTTTAATTCACTAATTCATACCTCATTGGCCAAAACTACCCCAAAGGTGTAATTATCACAAACAAACTGTATTTCATCTGGCCAATGAAGTTTTCAGAGTAATTTGGACTAGAACCCCTGGTGCCAAAAAAAAAAAAAAATATTCAGGCCTTACTTGATGTAGCTCTGGTCAGCATGAAATAGGCAGAAGCCCACGTGGAACCATCTACCCTGTTCACAGGTGATCTCAGAGTTGGTGCTCTGCAGATATGAGTCAGCACCAGATGTGTTTGCTCTAAGAGGCAACCACAAACAGGGGCTTGAGATCATTAGAGCAAACATGTAGACCAGCACCTTTGAAGATGGCCAGATTTCAATGTAAATCCATAGAAAATATGAAATAAATTTCTTTGCATTTATGTCTTCATGTGCTTTTCTGAGAAATAAGCCCACAGTTTTTCTCAAACTCTCAAAGAAGGTCTTGATCCAGAAAAGTTTAAGAAATATAATTTTGGAGCAAGAATAGGAGTATAAGAAAAGAAATTTGGAGAAAATAACATTTAAGAGTCAGAGGAGAAGATGGGGAGAGAAGTAAGAGCTCAGGCTTTGGAACACAAAAGATTCCTAAGAACTCCTTAACTTGTTGTGATTTGAACAAGTTATCCACTGAGCCTCATTAATTTCCTCTATAAAATAAAACAGAGATAATAACACATGTCACAGTGGGGTTGTGAGTATAAAATAGGAAACGTGTGCAAAATATCCAAGATAAAGTACATGCTCATTAAGGGAAGAGTTATCAGAAAGAAGAAAGCTGTCCATGCAGAAACAGAGAAATGGAATAAAAGAAAAAACACATACATGAAAAAGGATAGTTCTAAGTAGGCAAATAATGAAGACACGTTGAATCGAGTTTGTTCAATTTTTGATGACTTCGTCAATAATAATCAACATGTGGTGGTTGAGGAGCAAAGGTCAGGAGAGTAGTGCATGGATGTGTGAAGTGCTGTATTGCCAAAGCAGACTCATACTCAGATGTCACACTCAGCATAAAGCTCTGCTGAGGATACCCTCATTCAAGAAGCACAGACGGAGTGGAGAGGCCTCTAGGACATCCATCTGGGTCTCCAGGTCTTCCTTCTACATGACGCATGTTATCTCTGGCCCAAACCCATATATAAGGCCTCCAAATAATGACTTGCAAGTTTGCCTTACAAAATTGGGAACATATACATGATGAAACATCTCCATTTTTAACCCAGGAGAGTTTTACCATTTAGGACACATTCTCCAAGCATCCATTTTTCATAAATCCATAGATCCTGGATTTACTTACAACTAGCATTCCTTTACTCAGGGAAATCCTGCTAAGAGAATTCTGTGATTAAGATTTCTTTCTCAGGGCATGAAAGTCCAGTTGACAAAGCTGACAAAGAGATTAGACTAATTTAGTTTTCCTTATTTTCTTTCACTCAGGTGTTCTCCTCACCTACAAAAAGACTGAATGGGCCACGAACCAACTGATTCTACTCTTTTCTCCTCAATAGCCCATTAACTGCCCCACATGCCCCTAACCCAAAAGTCCCATCACCTTTCTTTTTGGATCCATAAGTAAGCATCTCTAATTATTTGATCTATATCCTTCTAGAATCTTATTATTTAAATAATTCTAAACTCATTTGTGTTCACTGGGCTCAAAAATGGGTTTATACTATGTATCTTTACGCATACGTATGAATGTATATAAACATTATAAGTATAATTATATGTATGTATTCATATATACATACATTGTTTTGAGATTTCTTTTCCTTAATAGTATATGTCTTAAAGATATTTCTGTATAATTTCATGGAGATTCACCTCAGTCTTTTAACAATATTAACAGCTGTGAAGGGTGTGAGAGTTTACTCATTTGCAAAATAAAATTAACCTACCACAATTTCATGGATGCTAGCAGAAGACAAAAGGCTCCTGTGTTAGGAGAAACTTAATTACTAATAGCAATAGCAATATCCAGAGTATGAGCATTTGTACCAGTTCCCTGAGCCCTAGTTCCCATAGGGCAACACAGAGACAGACAATGTCTCTGTGCAGAATGTTGTTACTCCAGTTTAGGGAGCCCAGAACTTTTCCGTTGGCAGTAATCAAGCATGATATACTTCTGCCCTGAAGAAGATATTACGTTCATCATAGTGGAGAAGCAAACATGACCTACGCTCCTGAAGGCAATGCTAGGAGGCTGAGGCAGTAGGATTGCAAGTTTGAGACCAGCCTTGGTAATTTAGTGAGGCCCTAAGAAACTTAGTGAGCCCTTGTTTCAAAATAAAAAGGCTAGGGATGTGGCTCAGTGATCAAATGCCCCTCAGTTCCATCCCCACTATCAAAAAAATAAAGAACTAAGGTTGGCTCTGATAGGTTCCCTACATTGTGTGGAATCTTTAAAACAAATTTTCTTCTATCCTCACCTGCATCTGGGACCTAGGTCTTAAGACAGTGAACCCACAGACTCACCTTCACTTACAATTTGACATCTGGGTTCCAGTGTCTTCCAGGGTCATTCAGCTTGTTTTGACATCAGATCTCACTCTTTCCTCTTCCTCCTGCTCTTTCATATTTTGTTTTCCACATTGCTATGTGTTGAAGGCAGAGGAGGACCTCAAGGTATGGACTTAAAATGCTACTTCCAAAGGAAACAAAGATATAATAATAAAAGCAAATTTAAACAGAACTGTTGAAATACGTGGGATAAAATTCTTTCACAAAGAAATATAATGACACCTAAAGTTTAGAATTAGTTCTGAGCTGGTTTAAGTCAATGGAGTTCTTCATTTCTATTTGGAAGTAATGTTGTTTTTATGAAACTATACACTATGTTTTCAATCTTGGAACTTTCTTTCATGCCCTAACAACTTGATGACTTTAAAATTCTTACATACTTGTCATATATCAAATATTATTGTTAAGTTCTCCAAGTCATAATTAGAGTCTAGGTGCAATTCCTAGACAGTGGAGGCAGGAGGAACAGAAATCAGTAAGGTTAGTTTTAATTATACCAGTCTGTTAATATTTTAAAAATGAATATTATTTTTCAGGCTAATCACAACTATCTGTGTATCTCAATTTCAAAAATTCTAAAATACAAAATAGCATTAAAATATAGTTCAAAATTCAATGAAAGATATTTTTATCATTGAGAATTCTAGGAACATATAGAAAAAAACATTTGTCTTTTAAGAAATATGGTCACTCAAATACCACACATAGCCTTTAATTTTCTATTTTTATTTATAAGTGATGTAAAGCATAATTTTTAAAAAGCTTTCAAAGTTTGAATAAATTGTTAAGCACAATTAGTGAAGGACAATGCAATCAGACTGTGAAGGACTTTCTTTTCTAATATTGTATACTTTTTACTTAGATTGTCACCAGGTAATATGAAATAAAATAAGGAGTGTGTGTGTGTGTGTGTGTGTGTGTGTGTGTGTGTGTATTTTGTGTGTATTTAAAAATGGCAGATTTTCCACTTAGATGTGGAAAAATTAGATAAAAAATTTTTAAACATCTTTAACTAAATCTTTATGTTAAAAAAGTCCTAGAATCTCTTCCCAGACTGTTTTTGTGTTTAACACATGCATAAAAACAATGTCCTTCAGATGAGAAGATTTATTGAGAGTTTTATAACAGATTATTGACCAAAATTTTTATGATATACATTTTATAAGACACTCAAATTGCTAATTCATATTTGTAATATTTCAATTAATGGTGATAACCCTTAAAATGTAGTTTAATTCAGTTACTTAGTCCATTTTTTCCTGAATCTCTCTAGAACCTCGTACTGTATAGAAGTTGAAAAGCAAACTTTTGGATTTCTGAACACTAGTAAAACTCCAAGAAACAGTTTTGAGGATGTACATAGAATTTGCAACTGTTTTGTTTTGCTAAGAAAAGACATTTAAAAAAAAACTCTGCTAGTTTAAATTAATATTATTAAAAGACTTTTTAAAGCACATGTAAAATTAATCAAAGATAATGTTAAAAAAAGACATGATGTTGAAACAAGTCCCAACTTTCCAGATTACATTCCAGGAGGAAGAGACAACAAATGAGTGGACATGTTAACAGGTGATATTATAGGGGAAAAAAATAAAGCTGAGTCAATGGAGTAAGGACTACGAGAGTAAAATGGTTGGTGATTATTTATAGTAGTCAATGAAGGCCTTGCTAATCAGAGGAACCTGAAGCAAGAGAGGAACTATATCATTCTGCTCTCTGGGAGGAGAGTGTCCCAGGCAGAGGGAAAAGTAAGTGCAAAGGCTCAGAGTCAGACACATGCTTTAATGTAGTAGAAAAGCAATCCAGAGCCCTGCATTGCTGGAGTTAAGTGAATGAAGGCAGTGCTACCAGAAAATGACATTAAAACATTTGTGTCCAGCCAGTTTACATAGGGATTTTAAGCAGTTTCACTTTAACTTTGAGTGACATAGATAACAACTGGATTTTTAGCAGAGTAGCAACATGAATCAAAATATTTGCTTCTTAACACAGAGCCAGACATTGGACCACAACTGCACAAGTAGCTTTTGTCTTCGGCACTGACCCAAGCTGGTATAGAAAGAAAGTGCCGTTTTCACTTATGGATATCTTTGTTGAAGCAGCATACTGGCCTTGATTCTTAGGCACAAAACTTTCCATTGTACAGATTTAAAGAACATTTCTGCATGCTGCAATTGATCAGTTGTTTTCAAAAGAAACACATGTGTGGTTGAATTGTGAGTTGACCAAGCTACTTTTTTCATGGTGTATAGTTTTTACTTAAAAGAACTGCTAATAGACAAACTATGATTATTCAGACTTGGTTATTTGACAGACATTATCTTGAGAATGGCTTAAGTAAGTCTGTCACTTCAAGGAAAGCAACTGTCAGTATTTATTGCAAATAATAAATATTGAGCTTTCAAGTGAAAATTAGAATCTTTGAAAACTTGTAAACATCACTCAAAATCCTCTTTGAAAAAATTGGCAATGATAGCAATGAATGCAATTTAGACAATATTTTATAATGAAATATGTCAACATTTGGAAGATCTGTATTACTCTGAGAACCAAGTTTCCCAAAAGACTAGTGAATGATGTTAAAAAAACATGTAAAGCTAAAAGATCATTTAGAAGTGTTATGGTTTGGATCTGGAATACCTCCCAAAGGCTCATGTGTCAAAAGCATTGGTCCGGGATGCACCAGTGGGCCTTTGAGACCAGGGCCTTTGAGAGGGTGGTTGGATCCTGATGGCTTTGACCTCAACAGTGGATTAATACACTGGTGGATAAATAACCTGAGGACATTATTGGGAGGTGGTGGAAACTGTAGGAGGTAGGGCTACAATTGGAGGAAGAGGTTACTGAAGACATGCCCTGCAAGGATATTTCTTGTCCCTGGTCCATCCTCCACCCCACCTTTTTCCTAACTACCATGATTTCCTCCACGACGCCCTTCCACCATGATGTTTGGTCTCACCTCAGACCTATAGCAATATAGCCAGCTGACCTTGGATTGAAACCTCTGAAATCATTAGCCAAAATAAATTTTCTGTCCTTTGTTTTTCTTATGTATTTTGTCACCGTGATGAAAAACTGACTAAAGCAATAGGACTGATTTTAAAAATAAGTAAAATTTGACATGAGAAAAATAAAAAACATTGTTTCAAATAAATTTGTGTAAATGAATATTGATTTAAGTTATCCTTGCCTTCCCAGTCCCCTATTATTAACATAAATCAAAAATTGTTGGGGCTGGGGTTATGGCGCAGTGGTAGCGTGCTCGCCTAGCACGCATGCAGCACTGGGTTTGATCCTCAGCACCACATAAAATAAAATAAAGATATTTTGTCCACCTACAACTAAAAAATACATTTTATAAATAAAAAATTGTTAATTTCTGATTGCACATGATTTGAGGGATTGACCCAGTGGTTTGAATCAGAAAAGGATTTGAGTTCATTTTTGTGTGTATTTTTTATGATGTTCATTTTTATTTTAGTGATAAACGAGAAGGGAAAATTTAAATTAATTTA
Source organism: Geosciurus inauris (assembly GCA_004024805.1). Taxonomy (NCBI): domain Eukaryota; kingdom Metazoa; phylum Chordata; class Mammalia; order Rodentia; family Sciuridae; genus Geosciurus; species Geosciurus inauris. The sequence goes on from PVHX01000132.1 coordinate 185,862, forward strand.
AAAATTCTGTCTTATTTACATGGCAACATTTCTGTGATTTTTAACTATTAAAAATTTAAAAGCTAAGTTTAAAATGAGAAAGGAAACAGCCTATTTTATATTTCTTCCTCAGTGAATTCCACAAAAATGTTTTGTTCTACAAACCATGAAATCTGCCAGCAGAACATGTGGCAGATTAAAAATGTATGATTTTCATTCCTTTCAGTTTTCCTAGAAAAACAATAACTAGCCATACTCAACCAAATTTCACCAGATTCAATATCTCTTCCCTGAATAGCTGTGGGTGCTTGAAAGATATTCTTGGGGAGAACTGAAGTGATTGGTTTGGCACTTTCTTGTATCTCTAGTACTCTGATACTCTGAGAGATTAAATAATACAATTCTGAATTTCTCTTATGGAGAAATTTCAGCCCTGAAGTCTAACCAAGAATTGTGCTTCAAGTGATTGTGCCCATGGAATTTCTTTGTGAGACTTGTCTTCAGAAAAAATTTTGTTCATAGTACATTAAATACTCAACAGAATATTCTAAGTGAATACATTTGCAATTCTTAATACTTGTTTTCTTTGTCAATTACCCAATAACTAATGTTTTCATATTTCAATTTTTACTGGGTAGCATGATTTCATTTTTATCATAGCTGACTGCAGTTATGAGCCAAAAGAAATTTCATTCTATTAGAACATCTTTTCTTCTGAAATCCAGCCCCAATTTCTTCCCTTTACTTTCCATTGTTCTTCCATTTCTCACCTGCTTTTTGACTTCTTTCCCTTGGTTTGCCCCAGCATTCATCTCTTCATCTGAGAAGGCTGCCTCAAAATAGATCTCCATTAGGTCAGAAGTCACAAAGCTTCCTTTAACGGAGTTTGCTATTCAGCCTCCTCACCTAAGCCCATTGAACGGATGTTCATATTTGTTGTTGAGCAAGTAGAGAACACTGTAGAAAAGAATTATTTAGGAGTAGTTCAACACTTGATGATTATTCTCCTAAAGTAAAAATCTAGAGGCCATTGAAGGGAAGATGTTCTTTCTCCTTTTTTCTTACTGGCTTGTTTGATCAATTTGTCTACCCTTGTAGAGGTATAGAGAGGTCTCATTTTCATGTTTATTTTTTCCAAATGAAATAAAACTTTCTGTATGCCTTCATTCAACTTTGCTCCTACATACATTTTTATTTTAATCAAAAGCTTTCTTGGAGTGAGCAAAGGCCACCTACAGAGCTAGTTTATGTCTTTAAAAGCTTTGTTTATCACCCAGAGTATAGTCTCATAGAGGAATCATTTTGGTTCAAGGACATATTATTGTCTTGATTGGGCTGAGACATCAAAAGAAAGAATTAAAGCCTTCTGATGAAAACTTTCCACCTGACACACAGGTGGCTGAAAGTATGTGCTATCCTTTCTTGGGTCCTTTTGTCACCTTTCTTAGCTTTCTTGTTTTGAAACATGATAATAGTAGTATTTGAGTTTTCTGGGGATTTTTGTTCTATATTGCATGCTGTGAAAGGATTTTTCTAGGTTCTGCTTCTGGGCTCCCTCTGATCTTGTGATGTTAAACACGCTGCTGTCTTCCCTCGGCATTACTCTCATCATTTTCTTCTCCACTTGTTCCACTTCTGTCCTGTGTATGTGGGAGGGGGTTGTATAGAAGATGTGAGAGGAAATTGAGTAGAATGGCAGAGTAGGGGGATGTCAGGGAATCACACTGCTGAAAAAAAGACCTCTGCAACTTCTAAAGAAAAAAGGATAGGCTGTACTAGTCTTTGCATTTTTTTTTTCCAACATAACCACAAAAGTTAACTTTTTTTCCAATGAAGCTTTTAAAAAAGAAATATTGTCACTTATCTTTGAATTTTGATACCATCTAGTCCATAGAATTGTGTTCCCAATTCATGAAAATTCATGGTTTGTTTTCTAAACAGTAGAGAAGGATTTATGTAACTCAAATCCCATATTTTCTGGTAAGACCAGTGTCATTCTGACCTTGAAGAACTGTGTGAATTGTAATGAAAATAAATACTTCAATAAAGCATGACATCATATCTTGATTCATTTTGCATTGTGTGTGTTTAAGGAAACACTAGAACTTTCTTCTGATAGTTTTAATACCTTGGGAAATATGTTGACTTATGCTTTTTGATTGGCCCTAGGGTCATGTTTGGAAATTCCACTCAGTATTAGAACCAGACTTAGTCAGTCAACAACAACAGAGAAAAAGAATGTTGGGTTTTTCTGGACTAGATATTACTTTTAAAATATTCTCCTCATGACTGTCATTTTGGTGAGAAAAAATATATCGAGATGAACACCAAGGGAACGAAAATGTTGACGAATATATTAAAGAACAATCAAATATAGATAAAATATCTTGCATATAGTATCATTCTGTGGTCACTTGCTGCTATTCAGGACTTCAGCTTAATATTTCTTTGATGCTTTTTCTTGGACTGACTGGCTGAGGTTATATAATTAGAACAACCTGCATGTGCTCACATAAATTTGATTGTTCTGGGCATAAAGAAAAAATTCAATACTACCACAATAAGCTTTGATGGTAAATAATCAGACTATAGGAGACCATCTACTTCATAATTATCAGAAATACCTTATATTTATTAAAGAACTTAACACAGTTTCTGACACATATATCTAGGACACAAAGATACAGATATGATTTTGTCCAATGAGTAAATTAAGTAATATACCAAACAAATTCATTACTGACAACTTTTCTTTTCAGATATTTTGATTCTAAGAGAAACAAGGCTTAAAAATAAGCACAAAGGAGATGACTTAGACAACTGGAAAATAAACATTGAGCCAACCAATATCTGACACAATTAACTGTCCTCCCAGCTCCCTAGTGAAACATGAGTGCATTTATGTCCAGTGTGTGTGAAAACGAGACCTCTCCATACTCTAAAAGGGTAGACAAATTGATCAAACAAGCCAGTAGGTTTTAGGAGAACAACTTCTGGCACTTCCTGTCTTCATTCAGTAATGTACACAAAGTGTTTTAGGTTTATATTTAAAAATATAGAAGGGCAATTCGCAATTGCTTATTAACATATTCCAATGTTAGTGTTTGTCTCTCCAGGTTGTAATATATAATTGGCTCAAACAAGGCCCCTCTTTTGTCTTGTCTCTTTATTTATATTCTCTTATGCATATACTCCAATACCCTTCCCCATCCAGTGATCTTGGCGTATATTCTGTTAAATGTGTCTTATTGAATTTTTTGCATGTTTTTTCATGTAATGAATGATGTTGTATATTGAATTACCTATGGTTTTTCCGATTACACCACATTTTTAGTATCTCCTTGTGTTTCTTTGTACATATCTAATCCAGAGCTCCTGCATACAATTTTTACTAACATGCTAACTACTGGTTATATTATAATGAGGAATTTGTTTAGACTGAGATTCAATTTCTTTTTCAATAAAATAGTGAATGATCTGTTCACCTCAAAAAATTGTGTGAAAATGAAATTAACGAACACATGACACATGATGAGTGCTTGGTAACTAAGAAGTTCTCAATGGCCAGGTGAAATTTGAAAGCACTTTGAAAGGTAGAGACAGGAAGATTGAAAGTTTGAGACCAACTTGGGCAACTTGGCCAGACCCTGTCTCAAAATAAAAACAAAATAATAATAATGAAAAGGCTGGAGATATAGCTCAATGGTGAAGTACCCTTGGGTTCAATTCTTAGTAATGTAAATAAAAAAAATAAATGAATAAATAAAAAGTTCTCAATGAATAGGAACACTTTCTATTATCAATAGTTTATTATGGCTTGGCAAAATAAGATGAAGGATGGTAGTGACAATGTAGTTGCAGCACAGAAGGTGAAACTGGAAAATTGGAGCAAGTTTTTCTAGAACATGGCAGGGAATTTGTACTTTAAATTTTAGGCTATAGTTGCCATCAAAATCACTTGAGATTTAGAATCCACATAATACTTGGACCTTACCTCAGAGATCTGGCCTACCCATGTGACTTAAGAGAATGTTTTCATGCAAAATAAATTGATTCTTTCTTTGTATTATATGTCATATTGAGTTCTACACTTGAAATTATTAGGGAAGGGTCTTCATTCCTAGATCTGATTTTTAACATCTAAAACCTTAGAAACAAGAAAGTACAGAAAACATTTTGTTTTAAAATAAATCAATGAGCCTCTGAATTTGAGGGTAGTGGGAGTTGGTTCTACCAAGTATCAACTAGTCTTCTGAGCTTAGGTCAAGACAATTACTGTCCTCTTTTACCTCTGTCCCTCTATAAAGAAGAAGAAAAGGGATCATCTATCTAGCCCCTTTCATCTCTGAGAGAAAAACCACTATCAAGTCAGCAGGTCCTTGACTTTATAAATAAATAAATGAGACAAAACTCTGGAATCAATATTTTTTAAATATTTTTTTAGTTGTAGATGGATGCAATATCTTTATTTTATTTATTTATTTTTATGTGGTGCTGAGGATCGAACCCAGTGACTCATGTATGAGAGGCAAATGCTCTACCACTGAGCTAGAGCCCCAGCCCTGGAATCAATATTTTTAACAAGCTATTTAGATGATCCTTAGGCTTGTGAGAAAACTTGTTAATGGGAATCTATCAAATGTAGCATGCTTTAGAAATGTAATATCCATGATTTAGCCGCTAGCCACATGTAGCTATTAAATTAAAATTAGTTACCAGTTTGATTTCTCTGTTGCTCTAGACATATTTTGTGTTCCCAGCCATCATGTGTCTAGTTGTACCTGTGTTAATGCAGATGCAAGACCTTCTCACCATTGTAGAAAGTACCATTGAGAACCATGTTTTAGAAAAATTGTGCTAGCAACAAACATGGAGGACGATTGTATGAGAAAAAGACTAGAGTCCAATGAGAAGGTGTTAGAGGTCAAAGAAGAGGGTCAAAAGCAGGTAATGACCACCATTGTTAAGTGCTGTGGAGCGGCTACTACATATGGTGAGGATTAAAAGGAGCCCATTTGATTGGTTCTCAGGAGCACATTAGTCATCTGTTAGAAAGGTGTCATGGAGTGCTAGAGGCCACAGAAAAAATTGGGAGAAACCAGAAGAAGCCAAAAAGGGAAAAATGGACTTTAAAATGCTTGCTTGTTAATAGAACAATAGAGAGTAATGGATGGAAGAGAGTGAAGAATTGTGTTTTTTTTTTTAATTGTAGGCGACTTAACTCCATTTATAGGCTGAGGGATAGGATGAGTAAAGAGGGAAATGAAATTACAAGAAAGTGTTTAAGAGGGACAGAAGTAATGGCTGTAAGAATTTAGTGGCCAGGAAGGAAAAAAAACAACCTGTGTTTTTTTTAATATGCAAAATAATTTTCTTTGAGCAAAGATTTTAAACCAAAGAAATAGCACTCTAAAATGATAGAAGAATAATTCAACAAGTATTTTTAAGTGCACACTATATTCTTAGCAAGTCTCAAAGAACAATGAAGAGGAGAGCAACCCAGGACTTGATGTTACTTGCTTATAAGAAGCCACATTTCATTAGCAGCATCAGATTTTAGTTCCAAAGTGAGTGGTGAGCAATTGGTTGAATTTCATGGCACAGACTGTGTTGTAGAACTTTAGATGAGGAAGAGATGTCATAATTAAGGAAGAGTTTCAGTTAAGGCTGTAGGCCTTGAAGGATGGCTAGTAGTTGTAAAAGAAAACTGGTAAAAGAACAAGAAGAGAGCAAGATCAGAGGTGCAAATATATCGCTGACAGATTGAAATGACTTGAAAAATCATGGAAAGGAGTTTAGATTGATCTAATAGCAAAAATAAAGTCATTTTATTGCTTGAAGTCGTGCCTGGTGGGTTTGCTTCACGAGTTGGGGTCCAGAGATATGAAAAAAGGGAGTCCTCGGGGGAAGGAGAAAGTGGGATCTCACAGGATGAGGTTTGGGGGTGACGGTCTGTGGAGTCACTCCACCCAGACTCTGGGGTAGGTAAACTGTTCTGCCAGAGTGAGATGCAGAAACACTGTTTATTCCAGAAAGTACAGAAGCTTATATAGGGTCCTCAGACCAATCATGGCGCCAAGATTACAAACAATGAGGTATGCTCTGTCAGGTGTGAGGATCATCAGCATAAAATGGGAAAAGAGGGAAGGGAGGGGTTGAAGGTATGGGGAGTGCTCCTACATCGTTTGACTGGGGCTATAGCTCAGTGGTAGAGTGCTTGCGCAGCACGTGTGAGGCACTGGGTTCATCCTCAGCACCACATAGAAACAAATAAATAAATTGAAGGCATTGTGAAAAAAATTCTTTAAAAAAATAAATAAAGTCCTTAAATAGCTTTTTTTTCCTTCTTTTTAATAATCATAATGTTCATTACTTTAAATTTGGAAGGTACGAAAGAATATTTTTTTAAAAAAGTACTTATTATCCAACTGCTGGGGCTGGCTGTTGATATTTTGTTACTTTAAATAATTTTATATGTGTTTATAGATTATAAAATTTTAAATTATATTGTGGTAAGCAAAAATAGACCCCTAAAGATATCCATGCCTAATCGCTGGAACCTGTGAATATGTTGGGTTGTATGTGGCTACGGTACAGGGCATGGAGAAACTAAGGATGCAAGTGCACTGCTTGCTAGCTAGCTGATTGGGAAATAAAATGCCTATCTGGATTATTTGGATTATTTATTGTTATTGTTATTATTTAGGTTATCCTGGATTATTTGGATTTACCCAATGTCATCATAGGGTCCTTTAAATTTGAAAGAGTCAGAGAAGTCAGTAGGAGAACAATAAAATGTGGTAGAAACTAGATCAGCCATTGCTGCTTTTGAAAAGGAAGGAGGGCATGCGCAAAAGAATGTAGGCAGTCAGTCTCAAAGAGCTCAGAAATGCAAAAAATCATACTCTTCTTTAGATCTTCCAGAAAAAAAAATGTAATCTCCCCAACATCTTGACTGAGGTCAGTGGGACTCATTTCACACTTCTGACTCCCAGAACAAATGAATAATAAATTAATGTTGTTTTTAGTGATTATATATGATATTTTATTATAGCATCAACAGGAATCTAATATATATTTTACTTTTAATTTTATATTTTATAAATATTACCTTAAACAAGTATTTTTCTATGGCTTTAAATATTCTTCAAAAACTTATATTTAGTGGTTCTGGAATAATCAATCACTGGTTGCATCATAGTTTTAAATAAAAGATTTATTGTTGAGTATTTGGTAATTTCCCAATCTTTATTTTGTTACTAATTCTTTGAAGATCATTTTGTAAACACTGCATTCATTCTTCCTGAAGAAAACAAATAAAGCTTAAATTATATTGCCAATGGGACGTTTTCAAGGCTCTTAATAAGTGTTTTAGATTGCTTTGCAAAAAGGCAATTCATTGGAAATTCAATCAATACCTCATAGACAATAAATGTCCTCACTGCTGATTTTTCCAACTGGCTTATAGCAACAAGAACCTTTATCTGAAAATAACAATTGTAACTTCTTCCAGGTTTGTTTATCCTTTAAGTCATTACATTTTAATAAATATAATGTCAATTTTCTTACAATCAAAACTATTGAATTTTTTTCTTTTTGTTTTGAACAGTGTAAATAATATTAGCATGCTTAATGATCAGTTTTCTTTAGATAGTAGTTAATACACCATGGACCTTTGAAATGTTTTACATGTCAATAAAAATAGTGTTTATGGGTCTTAGGTGAGATGGAATTGGATGTGGGGGTGGAAATTCTTGGTAAACTATTGGAAATTCTTGGTAAATTTAGCATGTTAGTTTTCTTTGATATACTTTGTTTAGATGGTAGATGCAAGAAAGAGGACATAATTTACACAAGAGATGTTTTGAAGGAATCATTAAAACCTTTCAAAGATTGCCAATATATATGGGATTAAGAGCTATGCATCAGAGAGGCTTCTGGTTTCAAGCCAGAGTGGTTGACAGACTTCTGGACTCATGACTGAGACAATTAAATTGGGTGGTGACAGGATAAATTTTGGAAATACCGATTTGGGGAAATAACACATGACCAAGTGGAAACTGGCAGGTATTTAGAGGCAAGGAATGTCAGCTCAAGCTAGAGGAAGGGAATAGCAATATGGCTTTGGTTTTAGAAGGGAAAGAAAATACCTGAGTTTAAAAAATGGATTAAATCTCAAGGTTTGGGTGTTCACTTTCTCTTCCCAAACCCACCACTTGGATATGACTCAACTTGGGGAAACAAATCTAGATAACATACCACAATACTCATTTTCCTTTGAAAGTAGTGAAATCAGAACTTCAACCATAGTGCTACAGCCTCCTGATGGGCTGGTGTTCTCCACTTTCAGTCTGTTGTCTACATGGGCCATCTAACTCTTCTGTACCAATAATGTCACTCCTCTTCCTCTCACCTCAGTAAAAGTCAAAGGCCTCTCCAAGATGGCTTCCAGTCCAACTCACGCGCACTCCAGTCTCCAACCTCACAGGAGGCTTACGATTCCTCTCATCAGTCCTGCATCCACACTATACCCCTTGTCATTACTCAACAAACCCTTTACTGTTGTCTCATCTTTGCTTTAGCTGTTCCCTCTGCCTGGAATGTGCCTCCCCATTATCCCTGGGCGGATGCCCACGTATTTTTCAAATCCTTATTCACATGTCACTTTCATGCTCTTAGTAAAATAAAGGCCTTGGACCTTTCTATTTCTCATTTTTATCCACTGCGTATTCCTTTCTAACATACAATCTAATTTACTATGTTAATAATGTTTTTCTTTCTCCAGGATGTAAGCTCCACCAAGGCAAATAGTAGGGGCTCAATAAATATTTGTGGAATTATTTATTTCCTGCACATTGAATGACTTCAGTTCTTTCTACTAGTCCTGTTAAACAACTTTGTGATTTTTACCAGACCACGGTAACATGCCCTTAGGAATTCTTTCTTTTTTTTTTTCTTTTTGTCTTAAATGCAACTTTTGGGGGCAGTGGTTCTGATACTACTATTTTATCATTTTCATTTGCATGTTATATAAACCTCTGGCTTGCTTGCCTATATGATATGTGTCTGGGAAATGGTGCTCACCAGCTCCTGCTACTCGTCTTGTTGATGCTCAGTGAATGGGCTTATTTAGTCTGGTTTACTTCATAATTCCTTGAGAAATCTGGCAGTCCCTTTTCCAGGGGTGTGAAGACATTCACTAGGAGTTTGCTGATGGTGTGACTATTTTTCTCTGGGATTACAACATCTGCGGGGCTTAGAATAAAAGACTGAATTATTCTTATACCTGGCAGTCTTTATTGCTGTACTTCATCAACTCAATCCTTCTAAATCATCAATTTATTTTACTTATATGCCTATGCAGGCAGGTTGAGAAAGGGATCTGCCAAAATGCCACAAAATAAAGTGCCTTCTTCTCTGCATACCTCACATCTGTGTAAAGCCAACTTCTCATATAAATTCTCTAAAATATTCCTATCAAACAAAGGCCTGGACTACCAAATTTTAAAATGGTAACAAAATCACTCATATCAATACATATTTTAAAAATATGACGGAAAGGCTTTGTATTCCCACCTCAAAGCTTCAGGTAATTCCATGCAATCAGTGGGTAAGGAAAGGCCTAAGGACAATTCTACGACTCCTCTACTTTTCTTTGAGATCCAGGCCACCATCTTCTCATTTTGCTAGAAATTTAGCATGTTAGTTTTCTTTGATATCTCATTATACCCATCCTCCTGAAAGCATTATATTCCATGATATTTAATTTTGAACTCTAGAGCAGGAAAGAAAATCAGAAACTATCGATTTAATTCTGACATTGTGAGGTTATAACAAAATACTGTAAACTGGGTCAAAATTCATTTCTATCAGTTCTAAAGACTGGGAAGTCTGGAGGATTGTCTGACAAGGCTTGTTTCCTAGTTTCATAGACGATGTCTTATTGCTGCATCCCCACATGATGGAAATGATAAATGAGCTCTCTTCAGCCTATTTTATGAATCCCATTCATGAGGGCAAAGGCCCCACAGTTAATAGTGTGTGGTATCCTAACATTGGAAGTTAGGATTTTAGCACAAGATTTTAGTGGACACGACATTCAGACCATGATATACACCATGAGGAATATAGTTACAGGACATTAGACTCCCTGTTCAGCACCCTTTCTAAACTCTATTATCTTCTGTATTTTTTTAACATGAAGACTATAGTAAAGGAGAAATATCTGGTTCAGACCGTTGCTGTGAGGTTGATAAAGCACAATTTTTGTCAGGTGGCAGATAAGGCAACTGAGACCCTGAGAATTTATGAAATCCCCAATATTATAGTTGAATTGTTGCTAGAATTCATGCTGCTCAATTCTTCAAGCCTTCCAATTTATAATTACATAAACAAAACGACTTAACATTAAACATAATTGCAACCCATCTCAATTAATCTGCTACTCAAAAGAATTGTTATTTTATTTATAAATATTTAGAGAAATTTTGGCACTGGTAATAGTGTAAGGTCTGGATTTCATATTTTGGAACAATATCTATTCTTCCAAGTATAGGCACTGTAATTTTTGGTTGTTCATGAAATATTTATTAATGCTAATGCCAATAAATATAATGCCATGGTGATTATACTCTTCAGTCATTAATGCCCTGAAAGAAGTAATTTGCAAATTGGTACACTGTCATTCAAAGTGTTAATTTACCACATGTGGGTAACAAATTATTCCAGGAATCAGGCAAGGCACACTTGTCAAGGCCCTGGTGTTTTTCTCTCTGCATCATTCACATCTAATCAGTTCCCAAATCTTGTGGGCTATTTCTGCAAGTGTCTCATACATCCTTCATATTTTTCCAGTGATACTACATTACTACCACCTGAGTTAAGGTCTTTCTTATCTCTTATTTAGGAAACTGGACAAGGAACTGGTCTCTGTACTATCAAATAACCTCTCGGAAAAACCACACTACTGCCAAATGAGCCTTCTCAAAACATGGTTTTGCTTCTTAATTTGCTCCTAAATGAATTTTAAATTGTGGATCTTCTCTTGCACAACTATATGTACACACATAAATATACAACAGTTCCCAATTTTAGTGCACTTTGGAGTTTGCCAGAGAATCTAAGCATATGGATTCTGAATGATTGATGAAGAGTGTGGCCTGGGCATTGGGATTTTGCAAACCTCCCTGGGTGATTCTAATGTGCACTTAAGGCTGAGAACCACTTTTTTTTTTTTAACTTATTAAAAGAAACAAATTGTTGTAGAAGGGGAAATAACAATTCCTAAGAGTGAGGACGCTAGTATTCACTTCTGTTTTTTTGCCGTTGAACAAAAGCGTTGTCTCCAGTCCATCAAATAAGACCACTAAACCTCATTTCCTCATCTGTTACTGCAACATGAAGGAATTGAACCAGGTTAATTTTTTAGCCAATGTTAACACAGCACTTTCTGTATACTTGGCTCTGCATTTTAAGTTGAAAATTAAGTCTATGTTCTAACCAACTTTATGGAGCACAAGAAAAATTGCATGAATTAACAACAACAAAAAAATAATTAAAAATTACTATAAAAACCATGAAGGAAATAATTAATATTGCACTAAAAAACATGGGATGGGTATGGGCACTATAATAAAGAGAATACAGTTGTCCTCCCTTTTCTGTGGTTTCTCTTTCCTCCATTTCAGTTACCCCCAGTCAACTGCAGCATGGTGTCATCACACATTTCAAGACAGAGGGATAAACATAGTACCATGGGGAAGAGAGAGAAAGAGCGAGACAGACCGACCTCTATGACTTCTATTGTAGTACCTTGTTATAATTGTTCTTTTTATCATTCTTGCAAATTTCTTACTGTGTCTAATTTGTAAATTCGACTTTGTCATAGGTATATATGTGTCTGCAAAAGCACAGTAACTATAGAATTGAGTGCTAGCTGCTGTCTCAGGTACCTGCTGGGGGTCTTGAAATATATCCTTTGACAGTAAGGGGGAACTACTGTAATCACAAGTCATGATTCTTGCTTTCTAGATGATATGGGTCTCCATTTTGTAAAAATCAACAAAATAGGCCAGGCCAATAGAGGGTAACCTTAGATTCCTGAAGGGCTTGTTATTTGGTGTGTATTATCTCCCAGAGTGAAAATTCTTGTTTGGTAGTATGAAGTAAAGGATTTGGCTTCATTGATTTTTCTACTTTATATATACTAGTTATAATGAAGTAGTCAAATATAAGCCATTGTCTATACTCTTTTGAGGTCAACAAGAATGAGTGAACTCAAAATTATCAATTGTTAATAACGTACAATGAGGCTCTCGTGACATATCTAAATCTCCTTGACTGGGGATTGCTAAAAACAGAGTCCATTGTTCCTAGAGCAGAAACTCTGTAGGAGCCCACATAGAATTCTCAAACTTATAAATTGTCCAGATATTGGTAATCTTTGCTAGGATGTTCACACTGGCAGTGCAGAGTGCAACTTTCTTTTTCTCAGACCATTTTTGGATTTTTATGGTGGAATTCTAAGGACATGCTTAGGTCTGTAGGGGCAATATTGGGGACAATTCTTAGTAGTAGGGTGCTTTGTGCTTTATATGCTATTCATGAAGTGTCAATATGGATCATTGTTCAAAAGTCCAAATGAAATAAGATGAGTATTTGAGTCAAGATTCTAAACCAAGTAGGGCTGGAACTATGACTATCTGTCAACCAGAGAAATCTCATAGGTCAAGGAGCAAGCAAGCTACTGAGGGCAAAAGTGAGACTGAGTCTAAGGACTTGATTAGGCAGTGAAAATTTTTCCTTTTTATGCAAAGTGGTCCACTTTTATGGAAGTTGTTCCCTTCACCTTAAGTACAAATTATTTTTGTCAAGAATATATATACTGCTATTTTTAATATATGATTCCTCTAATACACTTTAAAAATTCTCTGCAATTACTTTCTCCTGTCTGTCTCTTTCAGTTCAATCATTATAATGATGACAGAGCAACAGTTAGAATTTATGGAAGACTGTTCACCTATCTGGCGATGTGCCAATATCTTAACCCTTTGACCTCTGCTTTGCTGCTCTCTAATCTAAAGGTTAAGATTGAACTGTGACTTTAAGAAGTGTCTTTGCCTGGGCATGGTGGTGCACCCTTGTAAGCTGGGAAGGCTAAGGCAGGAGGATCATGAACTCAAAGCCAGCCTCAGCAATTTAGTGAGGCCCTAAGCAACTCGACAAGACTGTGTGTGTAAATATAATATTTTTAAAAGCCGGGTTGGGGATGTGGCTCAGAGGTAAAGCACCCCTGGGTTCAATCCCTAGTACCAAAAAAAAAAAAAGAGGTTCTTTATAATCAGATACTTTTGGGTTTTATAATCAGATACTTTTGCAGAGAAACATAATATCTAGAGAGAGTATGCTACAGAAACTCCTAGGCTTGCTTTCTGGATGTTTTGGGAAGAGTCTTGGACTCTCTACTCTCAACGTAGAGAGGAATTTCATGTTCGGGACTATGTTGCATGCTTCTTCCTCTCAACGTAGAGAGGAATTTCATGTTCGGGACTATGTTGCATGCTTCTTCAGAGTTGCAATCTCAAGTTGGTTGTCACACATTATGGGCAAGGAAACACAAGGTTAGCCTGATTGGTTCTGCCACTCTGAAGCCAGGGTGCAGGGTCAGGGATTGATGTTGAGGGCATAAAGCATCAGAGCTCTGGGATCAGGGTACTAGAAATCAGGAGAGGACAGGAGTTCACATTAGTGATTCTGAGAGTCCCACAGCCTGTGCAGCAATCTGTCTTGGACCGGGAAGTCATATCCTCCGGGGCATCTGATTTGTCCCTCAGGAATCACTGTATTCTCCATGCTTCTGCTTATTGCTTTTTGGAGTCCCCTTCTCTAGCTATAGAGGATTAAGAAAATTTGAAACCCTGGGGGATCAGTCACCAAACCTTTGGCCCTGTTATCTCTGATGCATTCCTATGAACAGAATGCCATAGAACCAACAGACAGAAGGGTTGCCTAGTTCACAGGTCTAACACTTTTTTTTTTTTTGCTTCTTTTTGCTTCAGCATATGAATGTCCTTTCAAGACCCAGGATTCATTAAATATCCAGGTATTTTATATTATAACTTCATGGAGACCCAAATCATCTGTTAAAAATACACATAGGTGTGGCCTTTCTAGAAAGAAATACAACACGGCAGACGTGGTTGAGAGAACTTTGGATGCATGAACTCAATTGGTCTTCTTCATAAGTTTATGAGGTAGTTATTATTATTCCCACTGCACAAATGTAGAAACTGAGGCAGAGCGAGGTAAAGAAACTACCCAAGGTCCCAGGGCCACTTAGGGCAGAGAGAAGACTTGACCTCTGAAAATTTGGTCTTGCCATGAAAGTTTGGTCTTGCCAGCTCTGTTCTTAACCACTGTACAGACAGTTGGATATAATTTTTAAAATTTACCTCATGTTTGTTTATGTAGAGTGTTTGCATAAGGTGGAGGAGGCAAGGTCTTCCGCATCTGCCACTTAGACACAAGATTAATGAGCTGTAGTCAGGTCAGCTCTCATGCTGTTTTGTAAATTAACCTCCATGCTCCAGTCAGACTGCACCGGGAAATGAAAGGTTTTTCATCTTGGGTCTTCCTCATTTACTCAGAGGCAAGACCAGCTGTGGCCGAATGGCTTACATCTTGACCATGGGAACAGATACTGCTCTACAATGACTTCGTTTTACTCAGAAGATTGAAATGTGGTTGTACAATCTTTGGGGGTACAAAAATACAACAGGATCCAGGGATGTTTGACAACATAATGTAGAGAAAATGCTCAAGATATTCAGTAAAATCATATCAGAGTTATTCAGAAAGCATGTGCCATTTGGGACTTTCCTATTGTTATTTTTATGAAAACAACATGTTGTCCTGAGCATGAAGGGCATCCTTGTTGTTAGTTAAATTAAATGCCTGAGTAAAAGCATTATGAACTGCTTCCCTCTGTTGTGTCTCAGTGTAGTCAATGGTGGCTTCTCTTCATATTAGACATTTTAAAAAATTTTCTAAAGAGCAGCTGAGGAGTATTTAGCACATATAAATTAAAGAAGTTTCATCACAAACAGGGACATATATAGTGGCATATATAAAGCTCTAATTGATGAATTGAACATTAAATAATTTGATATATGCCTACATAAATAATTTGCATTAGCCTCATTATGGCCCTTATTTCAATGAAGAGATTCTATGTCTATTACACTCATTACTCTCACTTTAAAATCTAACTTATGTTCTGCCAGAAAGAACTTCATTTGGTGATTCTAAATGATAACACCCTTAGATTATTAAGTTAAACACAGATATTCATGTTTTAGAAAACTAAGTTTTTAAAGTGAATCTAAGCACTTAGTCCATTAAAAAGAAATCCCTCAATATTAAAGATAATCATCAAGACAAGCTTATGAAGAAATGCAAAAAGCATATATATACATAGACACTGTTATAGTGGCTATGTGGTTTTACCTCCTCAGTATCCCCCCCTCACAGCAGTTCTGATTTTCATTTGCTGTGTTACCTTCAGCTCCTATCAATTCAAGAGCTTCTGTCCAACCCTAGAGAAGGAACATGTTACTTAGAACCAAGCCAGTCAGAATTGCCTATTGATAAGTGATGCACAGCCTCATGGCCATGTTGGTCCCAGACAACTACTCAGGATATTTATTGGATCAGAAGCTCTTTGCTCTTATGCTTTCTTTAAAACTAGAAACATCTGATCTTGGGGGATGTTTGAACATAGGACATATTTGAAACTGTATGGAAAATAGAGGCAGGAGATATGAGTGGAGGAAATTAATTTTCTTGTATATATTTTGAGTTCTTGTATTCAGTAATGCTCAAAGTGAGATCTAACTAAATTTTCACCAAATTAATTTGAGCTCAGTTTTCTATTATTTGAAACAAAAGCATTTTACTTAGCATATAACTAATTTAGGAATAAGATGGAGTGATAACACCATAGACTTAGAAGAGATTTTTTAAAAATAAACTTCTAAAATGATATGAAGATAAATTTGAAAATCCCAGTAAAATTGTTGTTTTTCTCAAAAAATATAATTTTCCAAAATAAACTCAAAAGGGAATAAAAATTAATGGCCAATAATCATAAAAAATAGAAATATAAGGAACAATATGGTGAAAAGAGTAAGGTGTATATGTTAGAAATTAAAATAAGAAAAAAATACATGATAATCACCTTACCAATAAAAATATAGGAAAAAATAATAAGGGGTCTTTTGATATCATTTTCCTTATTGTAGTTTTTAGATAAAGCTTAACATACTGAAATTCAAGTATATATTAATTTCTTTTTCTTTTTTTTTAAATTTTTATTTCTGAAGTTATTTTTGTTTCCAAAGTTATCAGGCCTCAAGTAACAGACCACATTCAAAATCAGCTGTGTTATCTAAGAAATCATTAGACACATAAAGAAATGCTTAGAATGAGTATATTTAATCTAAATGTTGTTTCTTTTAAAATGTCTTGACTAATTTTTCTCTATAATTTCAGAATAATTTTGAAATATTTTCAAAGGTAATTTTTAATTTTTTTAGAGTTGTTTAATTTATAGACTTTGCTAGAACCAACATCTTTATCATCTATTTATAGAGGGAAATTTATTTAAGTATTATTAATAGAGTTCAGCATGTTATTCATATTTCTTCCCTCCAGATTGCTCCCACTCTTCAGAATTTAATCTTTAAATTTAATTGGAATTTGTTTTAGGACCTTGGAAAAAGTGATTCTGGATTTTATTAAAGAATGAATATGCAGATTTGCCAAGAATGAATTTGTAAAACAATGAAATATAAGAGAACTTTAATATATAAATATTAAAAGATAAATGAGAACTACTAAAGATTATTGTACCAATTCAAGAATACCAACCAACTCCAAGAAAAAATCCAGTTTAGAGTGTTAAAATTCCTCAGGTAACCATAAACTCATGTATAAGACAATGCAAAAATGTTTAGAGGTGAAAAGACTGGGTTATGAGAGCATTAATCTAATCAGTATCTGGCAATCTAATTGTATCTGGCAAGCGGAGTTTTTCTCTCTGTTTCTTGGTGGCCATGTTCTGACCTGCTTTCCTTCACCACAATCTTCCAGAATGTTCTGCCTTACTTGAAGCTCTGAGGAATGGAGTCAGTTGTCTGTGGACTGAGACCTCTGAGACCATGAACACCAAAATAAAGTTTTTCTCCTCCAAAATTGTTCATGAGGTCTTTTGGTCACAGCAATGAAAAAGTTGACTGTGCAAACAGCGGGACTTATTCACCTGGTCATTCACCTGTTGGTTCCATATCCTCTACCTGCCTTTCCACCCTCGTGCACATTTCCTGTTTGCTAGCATCCAAGGAACACATGAGCAGGAGGAGATAAGAAGGTAGTCAGAAGAAAGATGGCAGGAGCCACCTCCAACACATTCATTCCCTCCCTGCTCATTCCCTCATTCCATCTCTGCTCAGCAGTCTTTCTCCTGACCTCCAGCTTTTCTGGACAGCCTTACTATCTACAGTCTAAGCTCTCATGGGCAACCTGTCCTTTGGTTCTTGTTCTTAACTGATGGATATGGTTTTTGAATTCTAAAACACCTTCTTCTGTTACCTCTTTTCTTTGTCTTTGCTTTAAAAATGGAGATAACAAAAGTGTCTAATGAGATTATAGTGTGAATTTTACCATTTTTGTACTTATAATCTTCAGCAGAGTATGACATGCAGAAATTATTCAATAAATGCTATTATTACATTAAGCCATGTTAAAAACCAAACATCAGCTTCTGAAATTTGAAATTATCTTATAGAAATTCAATAAGCTTGGAACAAAGTACACATAACAAAGGATTCATATTTATATTGGAAATGTTCCTGATAAACAATGTAAAAAAACAAACACTATGACAGAAAATGGATAAGAGCATAAATAAAAACATTTAAAAAATACAAGTAGGTTTTAATAAGGCAATATCAATAGTAACTACAATAATGTAAATTCAAACTACAAAATTTAGTATTTGGAACAAAATTATATATTTGGTACACAATAAAAAGAACAATGCTCTTTATGGTTGGAATATGTAGATAAAAGTATGAGAATTAAAGGTGTGGACTGTAAATCCAAACTTCTCTAAAAGGAAATTGAGAAAACTGGATCAAGCTCAGAAAAGCATCTCCCCAAAATAATTAAAGTTGCACATAAAAGTAAGAAAGATGCATAGGACAGGGTTGCATTGATATATTTATAGCCAGTTAATGCTCAAGGGTAGGGAATTGGTTAAGTAAATCATGTAATATAAAAAAATGAAATTTTGCATTGTAAGTTGTTGATAAGAGGAATAGACATTAAAAAGAAAAAATATTTATAAAACTTATGCAATAAAAGTCTGGAAAAGCAAATACCAAAATATAAACAGCTTTTGTGAAAGGAGAATAGAATTAATAAACATTAAATTTGCATGGTTTCTTCTGTTTGGCATGCTTTATATTGAATATAGATCATTTTTAAACCAAGAAAATATATTAATGCTTAATGTTCAACTTCTAGCTTACTCATTTACTTTTCCAAATTTCAAAATAACAGGTATAACTGGAGCATCTCTTTGGGAACAAACTAATAGATATATAAAACTATTTCTAAAAATGATGTGCTCCTAATTATGTGCATATAGGTAGTCAGCATTCAGAGAGGGAGAGTTCTGAAACTAGTATTTTTGTGGAGTATTAATACCGCCTTAAAAGCAAATCTACCTCAGAATTGTTTTGGTGGCTGTCACAGGGATGGATAGCTCCAAAAATGAAAATAGGCTCTATTTAGACAGTAACTGCTCCAGGTAAAGTTCTGCTTGACCCACTTTTATTTATATTTTATTTTTTGCCTTATTTCTTTGAAAAATAAAAGAAAGAAAAACTCCATGTTCCAAGATTTCTGTCTCTGCGTGAATAAACAGGTGATTGTTCCTGTAATCTTAAACAAGAGCTCAAAATATATTTCTTGGAGAAGCTTGAAGGCTGTTATCACTTTGACTCACCTTTCATTCTGCCTTACCTGTGATGCTTTCCTCTTGTGTTTATCCTCTGTTGCTGCTCCGGTTGTTGAGGGATATTAAGGGAGTTCATACAGACAATGCACTTTATTTCTCCACCCAAATCTTCCCTGGCCTATTTCCTCCCCACCTTTTATAGTCCAAAACAATATTAATCATAAGTGGCTGTTGCCATGTTTCAAAACCATAAACAAACATCATGAGATTTAACATCATAAGCAGAAAGGGAAGTGGGTCAAAATGACTCTAGTTGAGTACAAGTTAAAGAATGGTTACTAAGGTCTAAACAAGCATTCTCTGACCAGGTGCACTGTCCAAGAAAGATGGAAACCAAAAAGATAATAAGTTTACATTGTATAAGAATTGCCATTTTGTGTTGCCAAACATGCTATGCTAAGCAACTGTTGATGGGTACCGAGGTGGGGTGTTCTCATGGGAGAAGCATTTCTTATATGACATGGAGTCTCAGGGCAAATAGTCTGTTTGGTCATTGCCCATATGGCCTAGCCCATAACATATACAATATAGAGTAAGTGTCACCTAAAATATTGTTTTTCCCTTTATTCAAAGCCCAATTAACAGGTATAAGCACAGCTGATAAATATTTTATAGACCCTTGCCTAGCTGTAGAAATGATGCATATCTTTTCGCAATAAAAATGTTTCTAGACATGCATAAACTACTGTAAAATACATTTAGGAATAAATTTAAATATATACAATTCAGAGAAATGCTAAGAATAATTTTCTTAATAAAGTAATAAATATTTGGCTTGTTAGTTTTTAAAAGGCACTGAGGAAGTCATTCTTCAAAAATTCTTTGGAGCATCCTAGGGACAATTATAATGCTGTAACAATGAATGCATTTCACACAAATGCATTTTTTTGTACACGATTACCAAGTTATGGCAACTTTTGAAGAATTACCTTTCTCTAAGTGTTTTATAGCTTTGGTAACCATAACAACATAACATTCATCCTTTACTCTTAAAGAGAAAAACTGCTGTGTTTGTTTTTTTTTTAATTTGAAGAAGCTTAAAACATGGTAGGTGAAATGTCACATTTAATGATACCAAATTCAATGCAATGTAGAGAAACAATTGGGAAAAATTAATGAATATCTACAGAATTCCATTCTTGTAGCAATGTCCTCCTTTTCTACCTCAGATCCTTCAACATGTTTTGCCAATATTGCCTCATATTTGCAAGTTGTAAAAGCATTTTGCTTGCTAGTAACTGTATGATCTTAAATTCAAATAATTGTCATTTCAAACATAGTTAGGAAAGATGTGAAAAATTTGACATATATATTATATATAATATATTAGGGGAGGGGAGAGGGTTTGCTTTTTGGGGGGAGGGGTATTGGGGATAGAACTCAGGGGCATTCAAGCACTGAGCCACATCCCCAGCCTATTTTGTATTTTATTTAGAGACAGGGTCTCACTGAGATGCTTAGTGCCTTGCTTTTGCTGAGACTGGCTTTGAACTTGTGATCCTCCCGCCTCAGCCTCCTGAGAGCCACTGGGATTACAGGCGTGCACCACCATGCTGGGCAAGGGTTTTCTTTTAATGAGACAAGCCTTCAGGAAGTTGAGGCCCAAATGCTTCTCCCCTTCAGGGTCAACATTTTATCCATAGCTGGATCATCTCACACTGCCTGTGAGAAAGACACAGAGGTTTAAGGGCTATGTAAGAACTTAAAGACCAAAGAATCATTCTTAAAAACAGGTGAAGTGAACTAAACCAGACATAGAAAGGAAAATAATGCATGCCATCACTTACATGTGGAACCTATAAGAGCTGTAAACATAGAAACGGAGAATAAAACGGTGAGTATCTGGGCCTTGTGGGTTGCACAGATTGGAAAGATGCAGGAAACAGGGTACGAAGTTGCAGGTGTGTAGTATGAACTGTTTAGAGATCTCATATACAGCATGATACCTTATTATATGCTAAAAATTTGCTAAAGAGATCTTGGGGGTTGTCACCATCAAAAAATTAAAATATGTGAGAAGATGGTTAAGTCAATTATCCTTGACTATAGTAACTATTTCAGTATGGCTATGTGTATCAAACCATCATGTTGGATACCTTAGAGACATACAATTCTTATTAAAAGACTCAAAAATCAGGCTACGTATTATGAAAATTGAATGAGAAAAGCTAGAATTAAACAAGAAAAGACTCAAGGAATAGTGAAATAAACAGAAACCATGACCTAGACCCTTGTTTTTGTTTTGGTATTCTGCCAAAACACAGTTCCTGTTGAAATAGGGAATCCTGGTGACCAGGTGGCCACTGTGTAGCCCTAATCCTAGAGCCTAGGTTTGAATATTCCCACCACTCATATTCAAATTTTCAGCCATATTATCAACTCATTTATTTGATGCCAATTCTGCAAAAAGCTTTCCATTTATGTTTTATGGGATAATTACTACCACTGAATGGTGAACTGCAGTAAGGCACAATACCATCTGGATTGGTATCCTCTCCCACTCTTGCATACTACCAAATGCTCCAAGAAGAGAAAAAGACTCCTAGACCATCACAGAATTAGTGGGGGCAACAACTTGGCTTTTTCACTCCTCTTATAGGAGATGGTCAGCTCTTGTTCCATCCTGTCTCGCATTCCAAATTTTTACTACTGGCTCCAGAGGTCCAAACCTCCCAGGTTACCTGTTATCCCTAAGGATCAGCCCTATATTGCTTTATATATCCACTACCATGATTAGGAACTCTCCACCTCAGTCTTATATTTCTGTCTACTTACTGTCCTCGCTTGAATGTCTAATAGGCATCTCCAACATAATATATCTAGAAGAAAACTCTTGGTTTAACTCCCGGTAACCTCTCTTCTCATGAAATATTACCACATCCATTTGGCAACTCCAAGAAAATAAAACAGAAGTTATTTTTGACTCTTCTCATCTTCCCACCTTTGGCATTTAATTCATCTACAAGTCTTGCAAAATACATCTCAAATCATTCCACCTCTTCTGGTTTCCACTGCCATCATGCTGGTCCAGGCTGCATGCACTGACTCTTTCAGACACTGGCAGTAACTTATTAACTTACCGTCCTAAATTTATTCTTGTTCCTTTCCAATCTACTGTCTATACAGTAATAAGAATAATCTTTTAAAGTCTAATCTTCTTAAATCAAACCAGACCATCTCATTTCCTGGTTTTAAACTTTTCAATGGTTTCTCATTATCTTTAGAATAATATGCAAGAGTTCAAGGTCAACATCCTTAAGAGAGAAGTCATGGTCCATCTGGCTCTGCTATCACCCAGAACTCCCTGGAGAGAGAGAGATGCTGAGTCACAGAACTCCCTGAAAAAGCAGTGTGGATCCTTACTGCAATGGACAAATCTTGCCTGTTCATTTCTCTCCCTTTTGATATGCCAGGCATTTGGATGACTTTATTTATGAAGGATTTCAGATGGCTTGGACACTAGAGATGCTGGGGCCCAGGTGGAGAAGGAGACTGGTTCCTTGTGAAGCTGAATTTGGATGCAGACCATCTATGTGGAAGAGCTAGGGCCTGAAGGTTGGGGTTGGTCTTGGCTTTCCTGTCCAAGTCTAGGCACCAGACTGCACTCCCAGGGCCATTTGGGGACAATGTTATTGTTTTCATAAAATCCATGTATTCCTTCTTATTTCACTTTTTTCCAGAGGATTTATTAAAGTTAATTATACTTTATTTATTGAAAAATTATTACAAATTATTGCATGCCTACTATGTGTCAGATATTATTCTAGATACTTTTTAATTACTATGTTCTTCACAAAAAGGCAAGTTCCATGAGCAGAGAGTTTGTCCTCTTGTTAAAAACTGTATCCTCAAACTAAGCATTCCACAAGTATTTGTGGAATGAATTATGACTTGCTAATGTATTTTTTAATCCTAAAAGAGACTTTTTATTTCAACTTCTCATATTTTTAAAGCTAAGTTTAAGTTCTATCCTATACCAAGCCCATCCAAGTGACATAGTTCTGTTCTCTTAATTACAGGGAAACCATAACTTTTATAATCCAAACTGGCTTATTTCTGAGGGTAAAAGGAATGCTATTAAACATGTGCTGGGGCAATAAGCATAAACTGATTTTCAGAAAACTGAGATTGTCTTGTGCAATCCAAGTGCATACTTAGCCACTAAAGTATATTCTCTAGTTACAGAGGCTACATCTGAAATGTCAAAAATGATTTTCCAATATACAGTATTTCAATAACTGTATTTGTCATGTATGCTCTTAAAATTTAAAAAGAAGAATAATTTATACTTTGATACTTGCTACTGTGATAATGATGAAAACTAACACATATGCTCTCTCTGTGTTGGGTGCTATCTAAACGATATATTTTAACTCCTTTAGTCTTTACAATGAGCTAATAAGGTGGGCATTGTTAGCATTCTCATTATAGACATGAGAAAACTAAGGCACAGAGAAGTTAATTAACATGATGTTATGGTTTGGATGTGAGAGTCCCCCAAAAGTTCACATGTGAGATAAGGCAAGAAGGTTCAAATGGGAAGATGGTGTTGTGAGAGTCTTAATCCAATCAGTGAATTAATCTCATAGGGATTAACTAGGTGGTAACTGAAGTGGTAGGATGTGGCTGGAGGAGGTGGGCATTGGGGGCATGGCTTGGGGGTATATATTTGTATCTGGCAAATGGAGACTTCTCTCTGCTTACTGATCAACATGTGAGCTGCTTCCCTCTGCCACTCTCTTCTGCCATGATCCCTGAGGAATGGAATCTGCTGTCTATGAATTAAGACCTCTGAAACTGTGAGCCCACAAATAAACTTTTTCTCCCTTATAGTTGTTCTAGTCAGGTCCCTTAGGTATAGTGGTGAAAAAGGTGACTAAAACACTTGCCCAAGGATACACAGCTGGAGTTCAAATTCAGACAGTCTGTCTCCATAGTCCATGTCCTTGGCTACCAAGTTGCATGTGTCACACACAGACTGCAATTTATTCTATGTGTCTAACGGTTCTTTCCCACCTGGTGACTGGTATGGGGTAGACTGTGCAATGGTTTGAGGGACTATTAGGTAATTGACATTTGTATGCTAATGGCAGAGGACTTGGGGCATGCTCTAAAGCATAATTTACCTGCCAAGAATATCTTCATCTTAGATGAGATTTTTTTTAGGACACTGTTTTGATGTTAGAAGCATCATATTTGTTGATTTTTCAAAGAGTAGGCTGAAAATAAGAAATTTCAGGTCAATAACACATAATAAATGTTGTGATATTAGAAGAATAAATCTTGAGTGACTTTATTAATTGAAAAAGAATTTGGTGTCAGACAAATGGAATTACTGTCTGATAGATGTTTAGATGTCACACCTCTGATTCAAATATGAAGTATTCTTGTTTAAGACTTTAAAATCCTACAAATGACTTGAAACATATAGGAAGCCAAAAAAGTCTCATTGTAGATATTGTTATTAAGAAAGGATATATTGCAAATAATTTTAAGCAATTTTATTTTATAGAATGAAAATAATTTGCATTTTGGTATCATTTACAATATTATCCACTTATAATATTACATTTTAAACTCCAATTTTTTTATTTTTTAAAATTATGTTATTTCTTTTATTTATTTATTTATTTATTTTTTGTTTTTGTTTTCATATTGAGCATTGAACCCAGTTTTATTCTGTTTTGAGACAAGGATCACTAACTTGCTAAGTCTGGTCTTGAAGTTGCAATCCTTCGGCTTCAACCTCTTAGAGTTGCTGGAATTACAGACATGTGCTATAATGTCACTCTTAAGTAAATTTTTAAAATGAAAAAATTTATAATTTTAAATTTTAAATTATAAATTTTCATTCAAAATAGAAAAGAGTAACCATGCATGGTAGCACACACCTAAAATCCCAGGGACTTGGGAGGCTGAGAGAGGAGGATCACAATTTGGAGGCCAGCCTGAGTAACTCAGGGAGACCCTCAGCAATTTAGTGAGTTCCTGTCTCAAAATAAAAAATAAAAAGGGCTAAAGGATGTAGCTCAGTGCTAGGGCACCACTGGGTTCAAAACTAAGTAGAACAAAATAAAAATGTAGCAATTAGCTAAAATTAACATTCAATAAAAATCTTTCAGAAGTAATTCTTAGTAAAATCAAATATTATTCGATAGTGCATATGTATTTGTAGAAAGATGGATAAATAGATGATTTCATAACAATAGCATGCTATCTTTAAATTAAAAATATTGATTTTAATTTGGGTTGTTTTTAAGAGAATTTCAAAACTGAAATGAAACTGATGGAATTTCTGAACTCTATGTAAAAACTTATTTTCACCCTTGATATAATTCTCCAAATGATCTGCCTAAACTTAAGAAAAATATGATTATGAAATAAAGTAAGTAAGATTATGAAATAAATTTTAAAGTTTTTTTCAACATTTTCCTCTTCTGGGGTGACTTATGCTAAAGGATGAGATATAAGTACCCAGAAGGGTTCCCACATTTCCTTTGTGGCTCTAACTTACTGAACAACTAGCAACTGCCTATGCTGAACTATACCGAGTCGATGACTTCTGCATAAGAAGATATTTTGGGGAATGGTGAGCGAAAATTCCTATTTCATAAATGTTAAGTCACTTGTCGGGTTAGCCTGATCACAGTTTCCCAGAACAGCAATTCCCCCTGTATTTTTAAAGCCATATAGTTGAACACACGTTATACCAGTTCATAATATGAATTTCCTCTGAGTCCTACATTTTTGTTTATTTGCTTTTATTTTAGTGGATTCAAAACTCATTGTCAGCTCTTCTACCATTATTTCTCCATTCTGAACCTAAAAAGAATTCATGTCTTGGGACAGGATTTCATTAAGTAGTTTTGTTTGTTTGTTTGTTTTATGTTTCCCTGGAAGGGGCCACAGCTGGTGCGCCTCCTCCATGAGAATGGCTTTATGTTGCTGTTACCGTTAGATGGTGAGGTAGCTGAGTATACTTTTTGCCTCCTTACCTTACTGTTTTGCTGTTACTGCTTCACTGTCTTTGGGTGTTGAAGTGTCTTGCTTCTTTCTCTCCAGCATCTCCAATGAGGTTATCATTTGTTGGTGGATTTTTAACATCAACTACTTTTTTTATTTTTAAAGATTTTTTTAAGGAAGGGATCATGAGTTGTATTTTCCCTGAGTATTTTTTGGTGTTGCTCTTTATCTTCTATAACCTATCTTCCTGTTGCTCCCGTATTTATTACCACTTGGTTTATGCAGGAATCTTGAGTTATACTCTTTCCAACTTAATGTTGTAACATTTGTTCTCTTGTATTGTGATGTCCTCTGACATTTAATCTGGTCTAGTAAAACCGTGAGACACCAGTCTGATATTTCACCATTTACTATTTATATATTCATACATTGGCTCAAGTGCACACATCCATGCTATTCACTTTTTCTTTCTTTCTGAGGAATTCTCTTACCTCCAAAATTTAAAACTTCATCAAGATTTTTCTTAGTGCAGGTTGCAGTAAAATATTTTCTGAGACAATAATACACCCTTTGGATCTGTAGTCGAACTCTTTATTTTGCTGAGCTTTGTGGCCTTTTCTCTGTTGTCTTTGTTCACAATCCTAAATTAGGTACATCAATTTTTTTTTTCTGGATCATTTTTTTAAGCTTATTTCTATCTATTATCCCCTAGTCACTAATTTCAGTATTCTTCTCCTTATACCCCTTTCCCTAGTAGTTTTATATTTTTATACTGTCTATTTTGTCTCTTGTTGTGTATGACAGTGCCTAAGTCATTAGTCCTGCCATAGTGGATTTTACTCCACAAGTTGGAATCCTTGAATCTCCTTCAGAAAAGAAAATAAATTCTTCTTGGGGAATTTTCTTCTAATCTTAGATTGCTTCTTTCCACCATAGATTTTTAATTTCCTTACTCTTTTCTACCATTTTCCTTGTATACCATTTTTTAAAAAAATAGTTGCTAAGCCACTTATTTCTGGTTTTTCTTTTCTTTTTTGCAAGCTTCACACAAGGACCTCTGTTAGACCCTTTATTCTCTATTGTTTACTTCTCTTTTATCTGGGACTTTGTAATTTTTTTCTTCTAAGCTATAGTTTAAAGCCTGGTGCTGTCTGCCTATTCACTTTCAGTCTAAATTTCTCAAAATTTGGGTGGGCTGTACGGTACTAGGGAATATTCTTAGAAAATTTAAAGCCATCTTTTCTGCATCAATACTGATAAAACCATTTCAGAATTCATTTTTTCCAGCACAATCAATCTATTTGTCCCATTCTTGATATGCAAATTTACAAATGACATATGTTCTCATTTACTGAATAAATTTATGAAATGGTACTCAGCCATTGGATAAGATAACTAAAATGCTAAATAAAAAAAGAACCAGAACCAATAGATGATCAGAAGCAAAAACACACATATGCATATATGATATCATTTTATAATTCTTAATTTTCAGTGAAACATTCTTAAAAGTAGAGAAAATTTTGGATTTCTCCAGGAAAAAAAAATCACTCATATCCCTAAAAATCTAACAGTTTTTTACATTTCCTACTTGTGCTGTACACTGGGATGCATTCTGTATAATATTGATTGCATGAAATAAAAAAAGTAAGTTTGAACATTTTGAGGGATTTGGAATTACTTTTGTAATGCTGTGACTAGAGAGCAGTGCATCTCTGTGAGCACAGGTACTAGCACATGCAGTTACTTCACTGACTTGGTTCTCATTTAAATTTCTCATAAAATTGCTTAATTCTATATTATTTTGAAATGGCCTTAATTGATTTTCAGATTTTGTGTATTATCATGAGGATGTATTTGTAGCTTACTGCTTTGCCTCTGCTTTATTGTTTTGCTGAAAGCTAGCCCATAGAGATCTCTTGATGCAAGGCATTTTCTTTTTAGCCATATTTTATTGAAATGTCAACTAGCACTGGAGTTTTTCCTTCCCTAGATTTTTGAAACTCAGAGTGATCTTGGCTTTTACATGATACTTTAATAATGTTGCCAATCCCCTGATAAGTTGTTCACATCAGCTATTTAGCCCCAATACCTAAAGCTTGGGAATTGCAATGAGTCTTTTCACTTTCTGCTTCTGCAATTCCAAGTGTTATGAATATTAAGTTATTCTTGCCCCAAAGCAACAGTATATTCACCAAGTTATTTGCTGAGATCAGGAGTCTCTGGACCTCATTTTAAAACAATAGCATTAATAAAGAAGCACCACAAATATGAATGGCATTTGAAAAGTAAAAGAAATAAAAATTTAGACTTTTAATAAAGTCTAAAAAATCCATTGATTGAAAGGCACCCTGAGTGATGCAAAAGGACATACTCCATAAAGGATATACTATATTTAAAAAAAAAAAACCAACTCATGGATTTTGGCATTATAATAAGGACTTTTTCATTTCATTTGTATGGATTTCCAGAAATTGTAAAGTTTATAGACTGTGAGCACTTCAAAAACAATACTACAAGGCAATTTTAACTTATATTTCCTTCCACTCACACAACAATATTTAATATTGAACATTGACCTAACCCTAAAAGTTCCTTCTTGGTGTTCATAGTCCTAATATAAATACAATAATTATTATGGTTTAAATATGAGATATCCTATGAAAGCTCCTGTTAATGCAGGAATGTTCAGAGGTACAATGGTTATATTATGAGAGCTATAATCTTATCTGTTAGCCTGAGTTTGGAATGACTGGGTGGTAACTATAGGCAAGTTGAGCATTCCTGAAGGAGATGGGTCACTGGAGGTGTTCCCTGCAAGGGTTGTTCCTCCTGCAACCCTTTATTTCCTGTCTCTGCTTCCTGGCTGCCATGAGAGAGCGGCTTTCCTCTGTTGTGCCCTTTGACATAATGTGCTGCCTCATCTTGGGTCCAGAGCAATGAAGTCAACTGTCTATGGACTGAGACCACTGAAACCATGAACCTCCAGTAAACTTTCCCCCTTCTAAGTTGTTCTTCTCAGGTATTTTGGTCCCACTGAAGAAAAAGCTAACTAAAACAGAAGTTGGTTTTAGAAATGGAATCATTGCTTTGACTACACTGAGCATATGGTTCAGAGGCCTTTTGAGCTGGTTTGCACAAGGAATTTTGAAAAGTTTAGAAATGGAAGCTGTAAAATCTTTAGAATGTTATAAATGGTGCTTCATGGGCAATTCTAGTAGAAGCTCAGAAAATCAGAACAATAGGAATGCAGGTCTTATTCATGACGTTTCAAGGGAAATGAAGATTCTCTTGGGAATTAAACTAGAGGCCACTGATGTTACATTCTGAAAAAGAATGTGGCTACATTTTGCCCATGTTCTGAGACTTTGTGTGAGGCTGAATTTAAAGATGGATCTAATGGAGGAAATTCAAGGCAGCAGAGCATTCAGGCAGTGGCATAGATATTGCTGGCAACTTTTAACCACGTTTATTGTGAAACCTGGGAGCATTAAGTAGAGTTAAAGGATTTGAAAAACTTGCAGTTTGACCAGAAAAGTGCTTGTAAAACTGGGGCCAAGAAAGCTGTGCTTTTTAAAGAGATTATAGCCTCTAAAGAGATGCTAAGCACTTTGTACAGAAACAAGAGGAAAGATGCCTTGAGGGCATCTCAGAAATTTGCAAGACCAAATCCATTGCAGACTCAAGGATGTAGAAGGAAAATTTCCTTTGAGAAGAGATTGTGGGAGTACTCTGCTTGTACAGGGGGGCCAAGGAAGTTGTCTCACCATTGTTAGCAAGGTAAGCACTCAGAGGCCCCCACAGTCATAATCCCAGCGGTCCCAGGTATTGTGTTGCTGGTAGCAAATCTTGGCATTATCCACATAGTGTTGGTTCTGCAGGAATGGAGGATGCTGTAGTTAGGGATCATGTAGGCTTCCACAAAGGTTTCATAGGAGTATATAGAGGGCCAAGGAAAGTGTAGCAGGGTTGGACTCCCTGTGGGATATCCCTGAGAAAACAATACGTGAAGTTGTGAAGGTGAAGCCATAGCTGTAAGGAAGACCCTAGGAATTAATAGATGACAATAATGTGAACTAAATGCCAAGAAAAGCTGCTGTATGTGGAGATAGCTGGGTTAAAAGAGAGCCTATGTGCACTACAACTGGTGAAACCAAAGGGGCAGGACTGCCTAAGCCCTTTGGAGAGTACATCTTCTTGCCATGTGTTCTAGATATTGTATGTGGAGTTACAAGCAGAATTATGGGACCTGTTAGCCTAGCTGGGTTTTGGTCTTGTTTTGGTCCCATCCTTCTTTCTATTCCCCTATTCCTCCTTTTTGGAATGGGAATGTTTTCTCTGTGCCATTGTATATTAGATATATGTAAGTTGCTATTGATTTTTATAAGGGCTCACAACTAAAAATTTGCCTTCTAAGAAGAGAGTTTAGACTTGATTCTTTATGAAATGTTAGAAATACTGACTATTGGACTTTTGGAGATTAAATGTATTTTGTATCATGAGGTGGATGTGAGTTTTGGGGGCCAGGCTCAGAGTGTTATTGTTTGGATATGAGATGTCCCCCAAAACTCCTTTTAATGCAGGAATATTCAGAGATAGACTGGTTAGATTATGAAGGCTGTAACTTAATCCTTCCAACTAGTTTGAATGAATGATTGAGTGGTAACTGGAGGCTGGTGGGGGCATGGTTGGAGGAGATGGGTCTCCAGGGTATTCCCTGGAGGAGTTATTCTTCCTGTGGCCCCTTCATCTCTCCCTCTCTCTGTCTCTCCCTGTTTTTTGGTTGCCATGAGGGGATCAGCTTTGCTCTGCTGGGTCTTTCTCCCATGAGGTGCTGCATCACCTTGGGCCTACAGCAATGAAGTCAGTTATCCATTGCCTGAAACTTTTAAAACCTTAAGCCCCCAATAAGCTTTCTCTCTTATAAGTTGTTCTTGTTAGGTGTTTTGTTCACAGGGATGAAAAAGCTAACTACAGCAATGATAATTTAAAATATCATAATTTTTTAAAAAGAAGACAAAATAACTTTCAATTCCAGCTAATTTATTGGTTAGATCCTTGCTTCTTGAGAAAATACACAAGATAGATCATCCAGGTGGCCAAAGGGCTATTGAAATGCAATAAAGGTAGCACTGAATTGTGTTGACTTCTTTGATCTAGTGTGCATTCTTACATTAACTTATAAACAGAAAACTTAATCATATTTTTTAAAATTTTTTAATCTAGGGTTTTATTCTTTTGAAGTAAAGAAGACCATTAATTTGGAAGTTTCCCTAGACACAGAAGCAGAGACTAAAACAATTTTTAACTTAAATTCCAATGTGGGAATGTATCCATTGTGCTGGACAATGTACCATATACAATTATTAAACCTTCCAAGGCAAGTCAGGGTCATTGATTCTCAGGGCCTCTTGACTCTGTAAACCACCACTAGTAAAAGAGCTGGAATCAAGAGACCTGCTTAATAGGAAGGCCTCCCTCAGGCATCATATTTTCTGCTTCTCATACTCAGTGGGGTGAAGTCTTTGGAGATGCTGTGCTGCTCTAGGACTTGGGTCTCAGATCAAATCCACAGGATTTCAAAGAACCTATAAATTAGGAAAACACACGAAGCAAAACAGAACCAAGCCAGTTACCTAAACTGATAATTTGGCTCCAGGTCTACAGTATCAATCACAAAGACAAAGAGAAATCTCGCACCACAATTAAAAGATATAAACAATAGGAGCATTACAGTAAGGCAATTAAAACATAAATTAGGTCAAATAATTTCATTCCACAGTTTAAAAAGCTAGAAAGGTATGCACTGCCTATTGAATTGAATCCAACTGCTGAAAGTGATGTTTAAGGACCTCCAAATTTGGCAATAACCTCCTTTTCCTGGCTCATTATAATGAAGTGCTTCTTAAAATGTTCCATCCATTGCCAGCAAGAGTCATGCTATATTCCAGGAATCTGGAATACCTAATGTAATAGCTTGCATCTTTAAAAATTTATGCATTTTGTTTTTATAGAAGAAAATACTTTCACTTGCTCACTATTGAATTAAATCCATGTCCTAAGATTAGTGCTATGCTAACTCTTTACTGCACTTATTTTCTAGTATGCTATCTTGTGTGTGTGGGTATATTAGCATTCCAGTATGAGGAGCTGGTAAGGAGCTAAAGCCTTGGGTTCTATTCCAGTCCTGCCATTAATTTGTTTTGTCATACTGGCTGGACCTTGTGTATCTTTCTTGGCACCATTTACCCATCTGAATAATGAAGTCATATTAGATGAGTGGACTTCATTTTATATTTCTTTTTAGTTTCTGACATGATCATGTAAAACAGACAAATGTGGAGCTCATTTCCTGAAAGAGGCCAGAGTGGACATGTAGCCAGTTCCGCAAAAGACTATATTGTGTGAAGTACAGAGCCCTTCTCCTTTAATTATAGCTTTATGCTATTATTTCTCATTGCTTTTATCCATTCTACTTGAACATTTTCCACTCTCCCTGAAAGCACAATGATTTCCCTCTATCTCCATGCCTGCTGACCGTCTTGCCTCTGGGCTGAATTTGTGGTGTACACAGAGCCCTCTCATCTGCTGTTAAAATTCTGTCCACCTGCAACAGCTGCTTAAATATTACTATCTCCTGGAAGATTTTAGTTTCCTCTGTCAGAAGGAATCTCCTTCTAGTCCTTATAAAAGACTCTGTGCTTCCTTCATTTCACTGTCTTGATTAGTTATTTGTGTATCCCTTTTGTGACCTGCTAGATTATAAGCTCCTTTAATGACAAAGCCATCTTTTATTTATCTGTAGCAGAAAATAGTAAATTCTTCCTCCTTATCCCCAAACTGTTGATCTGACAGAAGTGGATGCTCAAGACTAAATGAAAGCAATTTACCACCAATGTAACTGTTTTATGTAAGAGAGGGTCCAGAATGAGTAAAGCTCTCCACAGTAGGTAAGGCTCACCTGGATGTGTGGTGCTTTAGGGCCACCTCTAGGCCAGATGGAACTATGGATAAATAAGAAAGAGGCACCCCTTTGGATGTAGTCTCATGCCAGGGAGGGGCAAAATGAGGCTGGACTTCAGCTTCTGCATGCTGTTTCCTTTGAGTGCTTGTGTGTAGCCTACCTGACTTGCACAACTGTGAATGTTAGTCTTGTGTGCTTCCTTTGCACCTAATGAGAAATCCATCTATAGAGAGCGTGAACTCTGTCAATGCCCAGTCTTCTCCTGTGCAGCACTCAATCATTTGTTCCAGGAGAACTTCTCAGAGCTTCCAAATGAAGATCGAGTTCTTCAATTGGCAAGGTATAATGAGGATGGCATTAGGTTCTTTTCTTTTCCACTGTAATCCTTGCTTTATATTCTTGCTTTTAGATTTGCTTTACATTCTTTAATGTATCCTCATCATATAGAAGCTGGGGATTTTGACCTGGGATTTAGATATCAGAATTACATGATCATTACTTGGAAAATTAAACCAAGTAGATCCCATGATCCTAATGCCCTTGCTGTTCAAGCATGCTGAATACAAATCTCTGAGGCTATGAACCACGAATCTGAGTGTCTGCTTACTCTTCCAGGCTCAGAACCTTCTCCTTCCTCCATTTCTCAGCTTCCTTCCTTCTTCACGTCCTAGGTTTCAGTCTTAGAATCTTTATTTTTCTATTTAGAATATCTACCAACACTTCTTGTCATATTCTTGGTACAATCCTATTCATCAAACCAACCAAACTATTGTTAAGATATGCTTATAAACCCATTCTTTTTTAAAAAAATTTGTCAATTATACTTTAATAAAGCTGAAAAAAACTAGAATTCTTTTAAAGACTAATGCTGGAAAGTGAGAGTAAAATGTTCTTCATGTAGTTTATTTTCAGTTGGCATAATTTTTTTTAAAAAAATTGATTCTACTTAGGTACACATGATAGCAGAATGCATTTTGATTCATTGGACACAGATGGAGCACAACTTTTCATTTCTCTGGTTGTACATGATATAGAATCACATCATATATACAGTCATACATGAAGCTAGGGCTATGATGTCCCATTCTTAACACTACCCCAGAAAGGGGGACTTTCTTTCCTTCCTGTCTGCCTACCAGGAGGAGATGGCAGTGGAAAGAATGAATTTAATCTCTGACCATTTCAGATGGAGTGGTAAACAGCCATGAACAAGTTTGCTCTAACCCTTCTGGAGCTGTTTGATTTTGTTTCAGATCTGCCTGTCTAAGATTATGTGTGGCTTCCTTTCTTTCTACACACAAGGAAATCACATCTGGGTTAGAAACCAAGGGCTTGCCTTTGAATAATCCAAAAGTTTCTCTTTCTATATTCCATGAGAGCAGGACCCCTTCATGTTACAGACTGGGTTGGTGTCCACATTACAATCTGATTTCCCTACTGGGGGTAGGACAAGGTCAAACACTGGGGAACAGGGACTGGAAGACTGACTCTGATCACAATTCTAAGCAGAGGTTATCAGAGTCTATATTTGAAGTTGAGCTGTAAACCAAGACACCACTCCATTTCCTCTGACCCAATCCAGATGACATTCCAACATCATGAATCACCCTGGCAGTGTTTTGACTGTTGCCTTTTCTCAATTGCATTCCTGGCCTAAAGTGCTATTATTTGACCATTCCAATCCTTTCAACTTTCACTTGCTAACAATAGCTGATTGCTCTTGTCAAAAAATCATGTCATAATAACTATGTACTAAACTCTTAACCTGGCTGGTTATTGCATCTGAAGAGCTGTTGGAAGGGAAATGATCCTGCTGTGGCTTATAAGTATTTAAAAAATTAGCTTAAAACAGGTGAAAACATCTTGTTAGCTCTCCTTTCTTTTTCAGAAAATAATGCTTCTTCTTACATTTCTGGGGCATCATCTCATGAGTAGATAAACTGCAAATATGATAATCTATATTTCCACCAACAATTAGCTACTAGTGGAAAACTTTAAACTTATGAATAAGGTTCTTTGCAAAGGAACCAACAAATTTTTCATGCACTTTTGAAAAAGCATGGAATATAATTTCTGTTCTTAATAACAACAATAATTATTATCATAAGAACTACATTTTCATACTTACTTCTTTGGTACATAATCTAATTCTCAAAACAATGCTTCCAAGTCAGGATTATTCTTCCCAATTTATAAATGAAAAAACAATTCTGTAAAGAAAGAAAAATTTCCATTTCCACAGTCAATAAATGGAAAGATTATGCTGTAAGCACTGTTTTAACTATTTCTTTTTTCCTGAGTAGTTTCCGTTTTTCCTTTTCTCTCTATAAACATTTTGGCATCAGGATTTAAATGTTCTTCCCAAATCTGAGATGCAGTAAAAATTCCAGTAGTAGGAGCAAGAAAAGCCTCAAGGGCTACCAGTGGTCTGAATGATCACTAACGAGCACTTTTGGAAAGACTGCTTTAGTTACTTTTGGATTTACTGAGCTTGGCATCAAGTATCTTCTGCTGCCAGATACCCTCAAGGTGCATCCCAGTTTATAGCTTAGAAAATACAGCTTTCACAATCATAGCTCTGGCATATTATTTGTAGATCCATAAATTACAGTGTGACTATCACAGGTGACAGTTGAGAAGGAAAGCACATGAATGTATTTGCATCATCTGATGCTTTGATACTGATAGAAATAGATTTTTTTGGTTTGGAGTCAGTAGCTTCTCCTCACTTTCTTTTCCCTTCCCCAAGCTACATAATTTTTCACATAATTGTGTTGTTATTATTCCATGACTACAGCCACTTTAAACTCTTTTTTTTTTTTGGTACCAAGGATTGAACTCAGGACTACTCAACCACTGAACCACATCCCCAGCCCTATTTTGTATGTATTTAGAGACAGAGTCTCACTGAGTTGCTTAGCACCTTGCTAAGTTGCTGAGGCTGGTTTTGAACTCATAGTCCTCCTGTCTCAGACTCCTGAGCTGCTAGGATTACAGATGTGCACCCCCGCACTTGGCTAGAGCCATTTTAACTCTTGATAAGTCTTTTTTTATGTAACTTTTCTCCTTCAACTATAAGAAAAATAGAGGAGAACGGTGTTTAAGGATGTATTTCTATAGGTGTGCTGGTATGTCTAGCAGGAGTGGAACACATTTGTCATATTACCTAAAATTGGCTATAGAAAGCAAACTCCTTTTTATTTTCAAAAATTAAAATTATAAGGTAGGTATCCTGAAATGTCCCTTCATCATAGTCATCATAATAGGATCAGATGGAATAGTAGTTCTCAGTCTTAGCTGTATGTTAGAACTACCTGGAAAGATTTAGGTAATTCCATTGCCAAGTGCCACATATCAGACCACTAAAACAGAATTGCTAGGAGGAAATCCAGGTAACTATATTAAAACAAAACAAAACAAAACAAAAACCTTCCCAGGGTTTCAAAACAAAGTCAACATTTAGAACAATAGTTTCCGACAATCATTATTATTATCATTTTCCACCATCAGCAACACCTAAATTTTCTTTGGTATTTAATTATCCAAGCCATTAAGTATAAGACACATAAGGAAAATATCTTAAAATGGATACCTGCTTTGCAACTCCTCAAATGGAAAATTTTAGCCTTCATTTGTCCCTTTATTCCATAATAAGTATTCCATAATTACTACAAAAGTCTATATGCTGTGCTAGATGGCAAACATACTCTGGCAAACAAACTAGTAAGAACTCTGACCTCAGAGAACATTAGTGTAGCAGAGTAGGAAAAACAAAGACGACTATATACAGGATGTTATTCGTTAATTACTAAAATCTGTGGACTAAGATACATATTTTAAAATTTCCAAGCTGCATTCTTGGTTTTAAGGAAAATCAACCAACAGCACTTCCACCACTACCACTACCACCACCACCACCAACAACAATAATCTCTCCTGCCTAATACACTAAATAAATTTGTACCTACCAATGAAATTTTTGTTGTGACAAGAAAAGGTATGATGTAACTTTATTCAATGCAGCAAATATCATGGGAAAAGAAGTTCCATCATAAAAACCAGAATTACTCGTTAGCTGACTGTACACATTTCCATGTTCTTTAACATCTTATCTTGTAAGTGACGATTTATAGATATTCAAACAGTTATTTCAGCTGTCAAGTACATGAGATTGATCTATACAAAAGCCATGTACAGAATATAATTAAATTAGCAAAAATGTTAGAAGAACTTATAGTGAACATAAACCTTTTTTCCTATTATAATGGAATTGTTCTAATTGATTTTTTTAAAAAAGTTTTTATTATGTTTCCTGGTCAAATATTATTAGCATATAATAAAGGTATCATGTGGCATACATCTGTGTCAAAATTACTGTGGGCTTTGGGGTTCCCTCGCTGGGACTAATACATAGTTGAGCTAATTAGTCTTCTATTGTTCTTTTAACAGCAAGGCCAATGAGATATTCTTATTTAGAATGGCAACACAAGAATTCTTTTTTCTCCAGTGGTCATATTTCATCAGTGGTAGTTTTTGAACATGATATTTTAAAATCAGGTATTTTTTTTAATAGCATTAATTTGTAAGTAATTGCAGAATTATGTATGTGCATAATAAACTATGAATGCCGGAACAATAATGAATACATTGTTACAAATATTTTGTCCCTTTAGTGAACATTATAACTCTAAAAAAATTCATAACAATTTTGATGGTTATGGCTGATGCCCTTTTGACTGTTACAATTTTAAAGATAACTTTAGTCAGCTGGAAAGCATATGTTAAAAGGGAATAGCTCAAGTGAAACAAATTCTTCTTGCTTTTGTCTCCAAGTGAACTGCACTGTGAAAGGACACAAAAATGCGTTTGCATTGCCTGAGAGAATTGCAGTGTGAGATAAGGTGTAGCTGTCGAATAACTGAAAATCTCTTTCTGCTACCAGAAATATTAAAAAATTGTAAAAGCCTGTTAGCTTTTTTTTTTAAACAAGTGAAACAAGTCATTTGGTTTTTTAAAAAGTTTCTTTATAAGAATATACATTTTTCATGTGAGTTGTCCTGGTAGATTTCCTAAAAGCTGATGCTAGAAGGCAAATATTCCTACAGGAAGGCGTTTATGCCCATTCAGGTGTGTGAACTGAAGTTCAGCTAAAGCATTTCAAAAAAGAAATCCAAATTTAAGAAATGAAGCTATTCATTACTTTGAGCTCATCTATTAAAAGTCTTCATCAAAGAATGAGAAGGGTTGATTGCTTTACTCTTGCTCTGCTGTTCAATGAAGCTGCTCTAACACTATTTGATGACCCTTCTTCCACCTCTTCCTTCAGTCGGCTTGAAGGATTCTACTCTGTATTTTATATATAGAGGGAGACAGGTCACTGCTTTCAATTTGTTAAGGAATGTTTTCATGCAATTGAGATATCAAAATACCTGTACATAATGCCACCTTCCACTAAAGGTCACATTGTACAATCAGATTCTGAAACATACAGAGTAGCTTCTCCATACATTCTATATTACACACTGTGGAACTTGGCTTAGGTGCATATTATACTTCTAAAGTATAAACATCTTTGATTAAAAAATTGCTTTTCTTTATAATGAAAAGTACAATTTTCCAGGAACTTAGGGTGCATGTATTACTTAATTTGATCATTAAAATGTGAACAACCTATTTGGTAAAAAAATGCATTTAGCATATCTTGACTTTTTAAAAATTAAAAATAATGCAAAAAGGTGCTTCTGTTTATGTGAAATAATGATAGTTTTAGTTCAGGTACTTCTAATTTTTAATACTGATTTCTAATACTTGACAGATGAATTTGGTGTACCTTTCTGATGAATTTTCCTTTCACTATTCATTTCATCTTCTCTTTGGCCATGTGTTCTCTCTGCTGTTTTTCTATCCTTTAATTCTTTCCATTCTCCCAATTACCTAAATGAACACAAGGTTAAAATTGACTAGGAAAGAATTGCTTTTTATTTTGTGTTTAAAAGACATACTTTACTAAGTAATAAATTATTTTACTGTCTTAAATCCAGAGAAGAACTGTCCATTTATGTGTTTTGAGACACAGTACATGTATCCCATTTCTCCACACTGCAATACTGAATAAAGAAACTAATAATTTCTTTATAAAGACATACTTCAAATGATACCAGTGTGATAATAGTGTAAAATTTTATTTGAAAAACTCACTTCTACCTGCTAGAAAACTATTGCAAGACCATTTTCTTATTCTTGGCAGATTAGCAAAACATCCTTTTTTATACAATATGACATAAAACAGTGAAAAGAGGGAATTACAGAACTACTTTTCTTACTAATATTCTCAAAATGGTAATAACTTGCTATGAGGATATATGAAAACATTTTCATAGAGAGTATATTTTAGTTTATCTAGTTGTTAATTAAAAATCATGATTTCTATGCTCATGGGTTTTATATTAATGTGAAAATTTGCTATTCATTTTTTTGAGAAAGCAGTCAGAACAACAAAATAATTTTATGCTTTATCTTGATGTTTCTTATTAGCTTTCTGTATTTCATCTAAATCAGCTAAATATTTCAAAAGAAAATATAAACAGAAGATGTGACACTTCCAATACTAGGCATTCCAGCAGAGAATGAACCTTTTTTAATTTGAAAAGGAATTAAACAATGTCAACTACTGAATGAGAGTTCACCTTTCATTAAAAATAAATCAGCTAGAATAATTTTACAAATTGACAAACTAATAATTATTAGTTGCATGTTAAACTAGGTAGAGAGAACAAACTTACTTTTCTCTGAAATATTTATGAAAATCTGAAAAGTTAATCTCACATCTGGCCATCAGCACTAAGTTATCAACTTCTCACTAGACTCATGCTGAAATTTAAGAGCTCAGTTGTCAAAATGTATTGACAACATTGCAAAAAAGTAATAACAATATTGAGAAGAAAATCTGATTGATGCTCTAATATAAGAATCAACAATTCTTTATTAATTATAAGGCATATTGGGTCATGCCTATTGTATTCATTACCCTGATTTCCTTGACTCTCTGTTTTCCTGGACCGCTTTGTTTCCACCTGGGGCAGCGAATAAATTCTTGACCCTGCAAGTGCCAAGTCCTCTCTTTTGATGACTTCTGTGCAACCAGGCTGACCAGTTTTAAATGCTTGGGCTTTTAGTTTCTCTTGTCACTCTTGGTCCCAAGTAAAATACACACTTCAGGCCATAAGTCTGGCATCCTGACAGCTACAAAGAAAACAAAACTAAACACCAGATGGTACAATCTGGAAGTGTGATAGAGTTCGCTTCCTCACGAGTTAACTTTGTCCAGTGGGAAACGAGAGACAGGAAAAGGCTAGCAAATAAACTCACCTTCTTCCTTAATCCAATGGACTTCTCTAAGGATGTTTCTCTTTATACTTTAACAGGTTCTTTCAACCTGCCCAGAAGAGATGCCTGATGTGGGATCTTCAGAAGGACCACGGTTGGTGGTAAAGCAGGGATCAACTGTCATACATCCCTTCACACTGCTTGATGTATGTCCTTCCTTTCCTAGCCTTCTTACCTCACTCTTGCTCTCCTGGGTTCCTGTAGTCCAAACAATCCTTGCTTCAGGCTCTAATTTCTACAGATTCTGGGATTAAACATAAATGAAACTGAAGTGATAAAAGACAAGACCATTCCTAATTCAATAATTCTGCTTCATATTATGAAGCTATCCCTTTTTTTTTTTTTTTTTTGCTCCAAATAGAAAACAAATCCAGATTCAAAATTTCAGGGAATAAAATAATTCCCTAATAATGCCATCATTTGGCAAGTGTTCTGCTTACATATTAGCAGCCACACTTAGTCTCTGAGTGTACATTTTGAGGGAGTGTGGAGAGGAACCAAATTGCTGAAAATACCTGGAGACATGTGGAAGATGGGAAGAGGGTGAGAAGTACCTTCAGGAGCACATCGTATTGAAGATAAATCACCACAAGTAAACCTGTAAAGATGGGAGAGAAATCATGGATAACTGTAATACTAGAACATGATGGAAATACTAAGGTTTCATGTATACCTTGTGTTCAGAATGAGAGAAAACATGAAGTGGACATGTTAAAGGATTTCATTTCGGAAGGCAA
The DNA here is from genome assembly GCA_004024805.1 of Geosciurus inauris. NCBI lineage: Eukaryota > Metazoa > Chordata > Mammalia > Rodentia > Sciuridae > Geosciurus > Geosciurus inauris. The sequence goes on from PVHX01000132.1 coordinate 226,969, forward strand.
TGACTTGAAATCTTTTGGGAAATGGAATTAAACTGGGAACTGAACACACAAACTTGCTCTTGAGACGTAGTCTGGAGAATATTTGTCAGAGAAAACCAAACTCTCCCATATCCACACACTCTATGATGGGAACTATTTAAATTTAATACAGTAAACCACTTCAAGAGAGATCTTAAAAGACAAAATTTCCCATTATCAGGGCCACAGACTGAAGAAAGAGACCATGAGAGTGGCACTGTAAGACTTGGAAGCTGAAAATACTTTTGAAAATTATCTAGTAAGAATAATATCTAGAAGAAATTTCAGAAAAAAAGTTTGGCTTCTGCAGTAGATTTCAAGGAGTCATGGTATTTATGAATAGAAGTTAGGATTTATTTTAAAAATATTAAAAAGCAACAGGATGAGAGGGAAATAAGATGTGATAAGAAAGAATTACAAGAAATTGAAATGCAATAGCAGTTTTGAATGGAAGAGATATTGCATAAAATTGAACCAGGGATATAAAGGATATATTTGAATAGTTCTTCTGGCCATCAAAGGAAAAGGAAAAGTACATGAAATAATAAGAAATAAAATAATACACGTCTAGGAATAAGACTAGGAAGCCAACATACAGATAATTCTATGCATGAATAAAAACATAGAACAAATGGAAAGGATACAGTAATCAATGATAAAATATGTAAACATATCTCGAAGCCAAAGACAGACTGTGATACAATGGAAAGTCACTGTCAAACCAAGCAAATGCAGAGAGCCTTGCCACGCCTCAGTTACTGTTTTGGTCAATACCAAGAGGAAATTGGATTACCCACAAAGAAATGAAATAATGTAGCATTGAACCTCTCCTCTGCCAAACTAAATTCCTAAATATTATAGAATAATATCTAAGAAAGTTTAAGTATAAAAACCAAGTGCCACGGGATGCAGTGGTGTACACTTGTAATCCCAGCTCAGGGGGCTGAGGCAGGAGAATCACAAGTTCAGAGCCAGCCTCAGCAACTTAGCAAGGCCCTCAGCCTATCTTATAAAGTGAGACCCTATTTTATAAAAAGGGCTGGAGATGTGGCTCAGTTAAGTGCCCCTGGTACCAAAAAAAAACAAACAAACAATTATAACCCAAGATTTTTGTAAATGATGAATTATCATTTATTGGCAAAAGAAAGAAAATAATACTCTCTGATTTTAAACTCACACACACACACAAAAACCTGTGTAAAATCATGTCATTGAAATCATAGGAATTTATTTGAATTGACCAAGGGATGAATTAAAATTAAAAGCTTAAAATTGGTGAAGATATGGTGTGCTGATTATTAAGCTTGTCTTCTGGCTCTAGAACCAACTTTCCATAATCTGGGGTCAGGATTCAAAAGCTTCATTTCCTTGCCGGATGTTTTCAGACAAGTAACATCAATGAGAGGTGCTCAAGGGACACATGGGGGCAGACACAGAGAAAAGGACTTGCTTCTTTCTGCTTGTCTATTGTGCCTGCTGCCATCTCTTAGAAACATTCCTTCAGCTCTGGAAGTGCAATTGGTTCTGGTTTCCAGCTTTATGCTAGGCTCCCAGACCAGCCTGGCTGTGCTGCCCAGGGGCCCCTCTGCCCATCTTTGGTGCATTCCCACTCTGAATGGAGCAGTGCAGCAGCCAGAAAGGCCATCCCCTCCAAGGTCAGGGTTCCAGCTCTTCCAGTTCAGATGTCCCCAACATCCTCTATTGTTCTGTTTCCTTTAGGTACAATCCATGTTGTCTCAGTGCTCTTGATTGTTCTTTTAGTCCTCCAGTGACTGTTTAACTGCTTTTTCTGTATTAAATCCTCTCAGTGAAAATTACTACTGTGTTTTCTATGTTCCTAACGAAATTCTAATACAGTACTTAGCATCATGTTAGAATGGAATTACATATTAAAAATTAAATTCAATTACATAGTGTTCTTGAGACATTCTAAAATACACACTCAAGAATTTAAATAACACAATGCTTAAACTACATAAGACAAGCATAATCCACATCTGATGTGCTAGTATTACACTATATTGTACACTGGAAGTACAATATGCTATATTAAACAGGTCACTTTATCTTGTGAAGTGTATAATTAAAAATTATAATGACAGTTTCATTGATCATTGTATGCCAATGAATATGAATGTGTACTTAATATCAATATGTACTTATAATATGATCCTTATTATATATAAATTATAATATGAATAGTTTATACTTTTTTTGTACCAGGATTGAACTCAGGGGCACTTGAACACTGAGCCACATCCTCAGCCCTGTTTTGTATTTTATTTAGAGACAGGCTTTTACTGAGTTACTTAGTGCCTTGCTTTTGCTGAAGCTGCCTTTGAATTCCAGATCTTCCTGCCTCAGCCTCCTGAGCTGGGATTATAGAAGTGTACACAGCCCCCAGCCTAGTTTATACATTTTTACATATAAAATAAATATGTGCAGATAATTAAGCAATAAAATACATCAATACACCATTTAATTCATAAAAAAAAAACAAACAAATTTTGCCTTTGTTGAACTTTTCTGGACAGTCATGTTCTATTTCCTGCTAAATCCAGCATCTGAGCTCTTTAGGATCAGTTACTGACTGCTTTTGTTTCTTGACTAAGGACCACATTTTTCCGTTTCTTTCCTTATATATTCATTTTATTTTAAGCTGGGTACCAGCATAATACATTATAGCAGTTTTGGATTCTGCTATCTCTAAAAAACACTATTTTTTGTTCTTATAAGCAGGTCGGTGATCACAGAGACTATATATGGATTTGGTTTTTTGCTTTGGTGGACCCATTTTGTGAAAAGTTAATGGTTTTACTCAAGTCCTAAAATGTCGAGGCCCAAACTCCAAGTACTGTATGTTCTGAGATTCTTGACAGAATGCTTAGACGTGCTTAGGCTCCTAAAGCATGTCTAGAACCGGCCTTCCTTTAGAGTGTGATCTTTACTCCTTAGGAGGGGGTTTTCTGCTTTTCAACTCGATTATTGTTTTGGAGTAAGGCTACAACTCTACTTCCAAGCATTGTTAGATCTCTGGCTCTCTCTTTCAAACCCCTGGCAGCCACTTTGGTAAACCTCTGGTTGTTTGATTCTGCGCATGTGCAAGACTCAGCCAAGGATTTACAGGGAATCCCTAAGGAGTTTCCGATTCTCCTACTCCCAAGCCTTGTGCAGCTCTCATCTCTTAGTTCCTTACCCCACAGACTCTGGCCACTAACTGCCTCCAAGTTGTACCCACGCCTCCTCCTCCCACCTTGCTGTGCCTGACCTCCAGCTCCCTGTGCTGGGAAACTGTGGACTTATTCCCAGGAAGAGAGTTGGGACACCCTACCTTCGGAGGTCATGCTTTTGTGCTGTATAGTGTCCAGTGTTTTGAAGAGTTGCTTCACACAGTTTTCCAATTTGGCAGTTGTTTTGGGGGCAGAACTTATTCAGTACCGGTTCCTCTGTCCTGTCTGAAGCTGATAATAATCACATGCAATTTTTATTTTCCTTCTTTTTTCAGTAAGCATTTTCCTGTTGAACGTATATACTATTTATAGCTATATGTTTTAAATTACTTTGAAAGAAAATGTTTAAGTAGCAAGAAGGAAATCGGATGTCTGTACTATTATAGCTAAGAAACATTAAAGAACACATTTTATGGTAAATTTTTTTTTTCCCTGAGATATCATAGTCTCTTTAGGGAGCTTTCTTATTTTTCAGCTTCAAATTTTTGCTGAACCAGAATAGATTTGAAAGATGATTAATAAGAAGAAAAACAACAACAACAACAACAACAAAAAACTGGTGAGGGATAAGTAATATTTCACATCCCCAGAAGAAAACGTACCAATCAATGCTTAACTATCAGCTTATATGTACGATTTACTTTTCTAACTTCTTGACTTCTAGGATTATAAATTTTCAGAATTTTGTACATTGTGTGAAAATATACTCTGACATACAAATAATTAATGATTTCTAAGATGATATGTATAATTTGATAAGCACCTGCCATACATCAGGCACCATGTTATATGTACTATAGGACTATTATATTATTCAACTATATTATATTATTCAATCTTTATTAACAACTACCGTGCATAGGCAAGTTTATTTCCATTTCATTTCCCTGAGGAAACAAAAACATTGAGGAAGCTACTAAAAGCCCTGCCTTTGGCAAAGTAATTACACCCTCTGGACAAATATTAGAATTTATATGTGCACCTGCAAATAAAGGGGAAAGGGGGGAGTTTACTTATAGTAAGTCCTCCAACTCATTCAATGTAGTTCTATTATTCAATGTATTTCAGTATTGTGAATAATACTTATGGGAGCTCCATCATGTTATGTTTATATTTATCAAAATTACATAAGGGCTTAAATTGCAGGACTATTCTAAAACTTAAGCATGAAGTGATTGCACCTATGATCCTCAAATATTTTATGGGTGGCTTTGATTATTTTATATTTACAAGCATGTGGAATGTGGCTGTGCCTCAGGATGATGAACATACTTTGGATTCTAAAAGCACATTAGAAACAGAAGCACCGGTCTTCCAAAGAAAATTTGTTGTCCAGACTATACAGATAAATAGTCCCATATGTGCACAAGTCAACAATTATTTGAACTGAGGGAGTTGAAAATGAGTTCCGGAGGTGATTATACACAGAAACCTGAATGAATAAAACCATCTCAGTCAGTGGGAAACCTAAATATCCAGTTCCCAGATGAGAAGTCATTAAAATTTCTTCTGACTTTGGCTGGCAGAATGAAAAAAGGATTAGGGAAAATAATTTTAAGTACTTTAAGAGACTACATTAATTGGACATATTCTCATAAGTGTGTGACACGCTATTTTGGCCAGTCTCATTTTCCTGGTGATGATACTAGAATTAAAGGTTATAATGTGCCCAGGGTTACATACCTTGTAGGAGATGGAGCTAACAGCTGGATTCAGGTAGACTGATTTTCAAGCTTTATTCTTAGCAACCACACTGTGTTACCTTGAAACTAATTAAATATAGTAAACAATACTTTAGAGAATTTATTTCTTCTTAGTCCTTTGTTTATATTGCAACTGAAATAAACTCTAACAATATCTGTGGCTACCTTGGTTATAAGATTTCCAACTTTCGGTTAATGTTTTCTTAGACAATTATTTGCTAAGCCTTTTTCCCCATTGGTACCTGCCCTTATTTCTAGCCTCATTTCTTACTACACTGTCCTACTTTGAGCCCTTTGAGAGCTTCATGGAACCTGTTCTTCAAAACTTAGTGAGGGATCCTATTTAGCCCTGATTTGTTCCTGATTTAAAGGTGTTTTCGGTTTGAAAACTTCAATTATGTCATGAATGGGGAAACCTCTCTTAGGACCAAAAGGAAAAAAATATATAGTGATTTAATTTTTTTTACCTGTTGAAACAGAAAAGAAAGAATAAGATTACTTTTCAATTAAAGACTCTGTCTTGGCCTAAGGATTTAAGATATTCAATCTCTAAAGAATTTAGTTTCCCAGGAGTGAGAATGTTAAATTTAAGCTATAGAATTCACTTGAATTAAAGCAAATTAGTACAATGTATAATTCTATTGGCTTTCTATAGCTTTGTTTGGGTAGAGATTTAAGTATATGCAATTGTGTGTTTCGTTTACACTGCAGTCACAGAATCACTTTCTTTATATTAACTGAAAGTTGATTGTATCAACTTTTCTTTCTTTTGTATCACCTTAGGAGTTTCCACTAAATTAACGCAAGCCAAATCCCACTGCTTTTTGGGGAAAACAATAGGGTCAGTTGCCAATGAAAAAAACAAAGAGAAAAGCATATCTATGAGGGACACAATTAACCAATAATTCACCAATTATTAGCCAATTCATTAGTATTAATGCTGTTAAAAAAATACCCACACACAGAAAAAAAGCTATATTTGGATACGGAGTGCATTTGCTTCTCTGTATAGGTGGGTGGTCTTTGGTTATTTCTTCCTTTGCCACCTCATTCAGTCAGTCTGTGCACTTCTGGTGCCTTCCTTCTGCTCTCAGGTGTCTCACCTGCAGTTCCTAGTTGTAAAAATTAGGACTCCATGTTTATTGGCTTTCCCATTCCCTAGATGATGTACCTAGTAGGGTGACCACATAATATGTTATCCAAACTCAGACATTTTGTCTGGGGCAAATGTTAAATGGAACGGGACTTTGGGATCATAAGCACAATCAGAAATGTCCTGGTAAATTCTAGACTTTTACCTATTTTTGCATGGTCTGTGCCTGCCTCTCCCTGACAATGCCCGAGATCGGATTTCTTGCATTTCAATGACTCCGTATCAGTTGCTTCCCAGTCACAGTTCTTTCCATCACCTTTGGGCTGGCTTCATCCATTGACATTGTGGTTTTGCCTTGACCTTCACTCTCATATTTGGTCAAATTACCCTTAATGTTCATAGATAGAATTCTGCTCTAAATCTCAGCCTAAGAATTTGTCATCTTTCTGTGAACTCAATAGTCATATACTTTTAAGTTTTTTTGCAATGAATTTTAGGGATTGAACCTGGGGCCTTGTGTATGCTGAACAAGTGCTCTAAATGAAATTTCAAATCACTCCATAGGCTTCTACTCTTGAAATAGAGCTTTATGTATAAATACCAACTTAGAGGTCAAGGCCTGTTCCCCCTAAACATGAATGCTGCTTGCTGCCTGCCTGGGCACCTGTGCCAGGCTTAAAGCACCACGCATCCTGGTTTTCTTTGTTATTGTGAGCTATAAACCTTGCTGGCAGTCTTCTGTCTCATCTGGGATTAATGATGCTGACGGCTTTCTTCACATTGGCAATACTCCTATGCTTCTGGATCTTTGATAATTTTATAACTGTCTCTATTTTTGGAATAAGACTCTTTGGGAATTTGTTGCTTGGATTCTTGCCCTTCTCTTTTGGGTAAGTTTATATTAAATATTTCTGTGCCTGCCATGCTCCCCTGGCCTAGATAATCCTGAGAGGACTATTGCTCAGCTCACCAGAGGTCAGATTTTATTAAGGCCTTCTATGCTCACAACCCTGTGGTAAACATAATTGAGAATATAAAGATAAATATAGACTCATTTATATTTGGGTGAATATAAAAAAGATGGGAAGGCAGGATTTATGACAATTACATCACCCCAGCCAAGAGATAAAGAGAACCAAAATTAAAATACTGGAAAAAGGTTGGGAACTGATTATATATCAGTTAAATTTCAACTAATGATAAATGACATAAACCAACTTTGAAAACTTATGTGAAAAAGGGACTTGTGGGAAGGACTTTGGAATAGTATATACAGTGGAAGAAAGAAATGTATACCTGTCGTACTTGGCCCCTGGACTTTCAGGACTCAGTTTTTCAATCCTTAGCTGGTGGATGTGTTGGAAGTTTCAGGTCTCCACTTACTACCCCCTGAGCTGAACATGGCTGAAGAGAGATGCCCTCCCAGGGCTAAGTCCTTGATTAAGGCCACGTGTAGCTTAACATGTTCAGCCATGTTCAATTCTCATGCATAACACCTTGATAAGACAACATAGATTTTCCTCTCTGCCCCTTGCCTCAATCTGGGACACCTTTGAAAGGCCTTCCTAGCTCCAGAGTCCCCACAGCACTGGCTGAGAACTCTGTTGTAATGACATTGCAGCCCAGACTCTTTCCAGTTTTCCATATTTCCCTCCCTTTCTGGTAGGTGTTGATCCCAAGAACAGTCCTTTGGAAGGTAGAATTGATTCACAGCTTTACTGGAAGGACCCGAATTTCACTTGTGGTGAGAGGTAGATGTCTGACTTTGACTCTTGGCCAAGACTAGGACAATGGGATTTATCACATGCTGTGGAAAGTTTGAAACTTCAGTGCCAACCCCCAGGGTTATTTTCTTTTACTGATGATTTCCAAATGGTTTAGCTGGTTAAATGGCCTGGTTTGACAGCATGACTGGAGAGGCATAAAATTTTTATTGAAGCTTCGGCTCTCCCAAAGCCAAGATTTCTTACATAGATTTTGGTTTAATGCAGATATGAAGCATGGTTCTTGTGTGTATAAGGGCCCTTGGAAGCTAGCATCTTGGTGTCTTTCTGATCCCAGTGTTGAATGTACTTACTTTCTTTTATGAAACCATCTTTTCCCTTGAAATATACATCTTACATAAGTGTGCTCTGTGGAATCTGGATCCTTCAAATATTTGTACATGGGAAAACTTTACAATTCTGCAACTTACTTCCCACATGCAGATCTCAGTCTCCCAGTCTATTTCTGGGGCAGCCCTGACCTATGTACATAATAAACTTTTGGAAATATAGGATTTAGATAAGCTCTGCAGTTTTCAACAGCAGAAAAGAGGAGATTGCCTGTTTGGTTTCCCTAACCTCTTTTGTCTTCTGTATCTGCAATTAGTTAAACAGTGTCCTCCAAAATTCATACATTGAAGTTCTAAAACCTACAACCTCAGAGAGTGACTTTAGGAAGTAGGGTCATTGCATATATAATTAGGTAAATGTGGTCATATTGGGGTATGACAGACCCTAATCCATTGTCACTGTTTTTATAAGTAACGGAAATTTACATATATTCACCCACATGCACAGACATGCTATGTGACAGTGAAGGGAAAGACCAGGATGATAGTAAAGATAGTTGACTGAGACCGTCATCACTACCCTTGGTGCATGTATGAAGACACAATTGGTGTGACTTTATCTGGTTTGCAACCAGAGAAATGGAAAAACTGAGCTCTATATATGTACTATGACTTGAAATGCAATTAAATAAACTAAAAAAAAAGAAAAAAGAAACCAAGGAACACCAAAAATGGATAGGCAGCTACCAGTAGCTGGGAGAGAGTCGTGGGATGGACTTCTCCCTCACATCCCTTAGAAGCAGCCTGCCTGCCGTCACTTTGATCTCAGATTTCTAGTCTTCAGAGCTGTGGGATAATGCATATCTGTTATGTAAGCCACCTCAATGTGTGCTTTTATCTTATGCTAGCTTAAGATAGCTTATGCTAGCTTTATCTTAGCAAGATGCTAGCTTCCAAGGGCCCTCAAAAATCTAATATGGTCTTTTCTTATGAGTCACATCCCCAAGAAATCGATTCTGATTTGTTCATGGATCAAACAAACCACAAATTAGCTACAAGATAAGAGGAGACAGGTAGCAAATAGTGTTGGAAAGGACTCTGAAGTTGCAGGTCTGCTGATTAAGAGGAAGATCTTTCCTGAGCTAGAAAATAGAATGCTGGAGTTGAAATAAGTTGATGATGACACACATTTTATATGTTGGACTTTGAGGTGGCCATGGAACATCTATGTGAAGATCCCAGCAGGGTATTAGAAATTTATGCTTTGAACTAGAGAGAAGGGCTGGGATTAGAGAAAACCACTGAATAATTTTCATAGAGAAAACTATTGAAGAAATTGGATTATTAACCATTTTTCTGTGGGCTATGTCAAGAGTGAACCCAACTGTAACCTAGAGGTTGCTCCATACCAGGGCTGTGATGGTTTTGGTGGGTGGTACTGAGTTGCTGAGGAGAAGCAACCACTACTAGCCAGTAGCTAGTAGAAAGCTAGTAGAAGTTTACCCCCCAAATCTGAGTGCCACATTTCATAGTGAGAAATGGTATGTAAAAAATATATTACGGAGACAGAATTTAGAAATCTCATTAAAATCGAATTGGTGCCAAAAAAGAATAGTCTTCAAAAAATGATGCTGGGACAATTAGATATCTATAGGCAAAAGAATAAAGTTGAATCTCTACATCATATAACAAAAAATTAACTCAAAATAGATCAAGCTCCTTAGTATACAAGCTAAATATTAAATCCTTAGAAGAGGACACTGTTATAAATTTTCCTGACCCTGGGTTAGGCAACAGTCTCTGAGATATAATAGTAAAAGCACAAAACAACAACTAAATAGAAAAATGAGTCAAACATCAACGTTTCTTTGTAGTTTAAAGGAAGCCTTCAAAAAGGCTAAAAAAGAATTCACTAAATTAAAATAAGGAAAAAATGTGATTAGATATTTTCCAAAGAGGAGATACAACTGACCAATAGTCACATGAGAAAATGCTCACATGATTAACCATCATGGAACTGCAAATCAAAACCACAGTGGCCTACCACTCACACAATTAGAATGGCTATAATTAAAAGAAACATAATAAGTAGTGTTGATGATTATACAGCAATAAATGGTTGAGTTGCTTTGGAGAATTGGGATTCCTTAAAATATCAAACAGTTAACATTCAACAAAGTGGTTCCACAAATAGGTATATACCTATGAGAAATAAAAACATATGTCCACACAAAAACTTCTATACAAATGTTCATAGCAGCATTATTTAAAACAGCCCCCAAATGGAAACAACTGAAATATTCATCAATTGAAGAATGGATTTAAAAATGTTTTATGTTTTTACCATGCAATTTTATATGGCAATAACAAAGAGTGAAGTTCTGGTTCGTATTACAACATGGGTGAACCTTCAAGAATTACATTTAATTAAAACTTCAGTCATAAAGGACTATATAGCATATGATTCCATATATTTGAAATGTCCAAAATAGGGACATCTAAGAGACAGAAAAGTAGATTAGTGGTTGCTGGCTTGTGGAAGTTGAGGGTTAAGATGGGAAATTACAAATGAGTATGGGGTTTCCTTCTAGAATGTGAATATGATATAAAATTGATTGTGCTGATGGTTATACTACTGTATACCAAGAACCATTGATTTACATATTTTAAATGGGTGAATTATATAGCATTTAAATTATATCTCAACAAAGCTGTTTAAAAATGTAGTGGGGTATGTAGTTGTGAATGTGGACCAGGAGATCAGGTTTCAGGAATGGGATCCAGATTTATTTATGTGGACCATCAGGATCAAATACAACACAAAGGGTAAGTGTCATGTTGCTAATTGATAAAAATGATGTGAAGAAATGGGTTCATTGGCATATACGTGTAACTACATTAGTGATGTATTTCAATAATGTAAAAGATTTTGTCTTTTGAAATAAAAGTAAATATTGACTCTTCCATATTGAGCTGTTCTCCTTCTTTTCTTCCCTTAGCACTACCTTGGATAAATTCTATAACTTTCCTGCAATTTTTTGGTGTTAGAATTGCTTAATTCTTTTTTTTTTAATATTTTTTTAGTTGTTGATGGACACAATGTCTTTATTTTATTGCTTTGTATGTGGTGCTGAGGATCGAACCCAGGGCCTCATGCATGCGAGGCAAGCACTCTACCACTGAGCCACAATCCCAGCCCCAGAATAGCTTAATTCTTATATTCAAGCATAGTTCTTTAGGTTTAAATTTTACATTTCATGTTCAATGCAAGACTCTTCTTTCTTCCCCCCAAAACAGATTGGAGATGTACAGGGAGGGGGAAATTTTCTGGTTCTCAGACATTTTCTAGCCCTACCCACTTCTCCCAATCTCTTCTTTCACATTTTAGCTTTTCTATCTTTGGTAGAGGATAATAGAGAAGAAAGAACCTTGTCATGTTTGGGAACAAAGGCCTAGGCGCACGTGCAAAGAGCCCCACACGCTTGTTCTTAGCACTCTGAGGGGGACTTAACCTGCAGAACAGTTCTGGCTAGCCTCTGTTCTTGTGATCCAGCCTTTATTTACCCATCTCTGGTATTTTTCCCAAAGAAATCCTTCCTTATCTGAGGGCAGATGTGTTCTATGATTTCTAGTGGATACTTGAAATTGTGGGTATAGAACTTTATACATACTATAATTTTTTCTATACATACATTCCTCTGATAAAGTTTAATTTCTAAATTATGCAAAGTAAAAGATTAACAACAACAACTATTATAAAATAAGATAATGTATAACCATATACTATAATAAAAGTTATGTGAATATGGTCTCTCTCAAACTATCTACTGTACTGTACTCAGCTTTCTTCCTGTGATGATAGGAGACAACACAATGTCTATGTCACAGGATGAAGCTATTAACTTTCTGGTGATACACTAGAAAGAGGACCATTGATCCATGATGGGGTGAACTGACCATGGGTAATTTCAACAACAGAAAGTGAAGCCACAGACATGGTGGGACCTACTGTCTGGGGTTCTCTACCCAAAGGGTCACAATTTCCTTTTCTGCTGCTGTTGAGCCTTGACATTATTCCTTACATTATTATTTGGAGGGGGTGGGGTACCAGGGACTGAACCCAGGGGCACTTGGCCACTGAGCCACATCCCCACCCCTATTTTGTATTTTATTTAGAGACAAGGTCTCACTGCATTGCTTAGTGCCTTGGTTTTGCTGAGGATAGCTTTGAACTTGTTGTCCTCCTGCCTCAGCCTCCAGAGCCACTGGGATTATAGGCATGTGCCATGTTATCCAGCAATTTTCACTCTGTTCTTTTGGGTTACATATGAGCTGTTAATTATTATAAGTCGTCTAACTATAGCAACTCCTTCCTTCTCCCCTCCCTCCCTCCCTTCCTTTCTTTCTTTCTTTCTTTCTTTCTTTCTTTCTTTCTTTCTTTCTTTCTTTCTTTCTTTCTTTCTTTCTTTCTTTCTTTCTTTCTTTCTTTCATGGGAAGTTATTACATTCAAAGTACTGTCCCATCAAGTTGACTTTTACTATTTCTGGTATTGTCTTCATTGGAAGCATGTGGAAACTAAATTGTTAAAGATGTCATCACCTCCCATCCTCTTTGCTCTTCGTCCTTTTCTGCTGTTCTCTCCTATTTTTGTTGCTTTCTTCAAAGTCACAGCTTCCAACTCAATCTTTATCCAAATCCAATAAAATCACTGGCATCTAGGAACTGTGCATGTATCTCTTTATGAATGGTCCATTATTTTTCTATAGAGTTAAACCACATTATCCAGGTGGCGACATGTTGAACACAAAGGCACCCTAAGCACTAAATAATTAACTCCTAGCCCTTCCAACGCTACCACATTCCCTGGCAACTTGGGCAGCAGTGGTGATTATCCTTGCAGACTTACCTTCTTTTTCAAAACTGGCAATTCATTATTTGACACCACTAAAAATGACACTGACAGTACAGGGTCCTTGGGGTGGCCTCACATTTTTTTTCCTTAAGAAAAATGTCACAAGGCTTTAGAAACAAGCATATTAGTGGCACTTAAAATCATACCTCACCATGCCAAGGTAAAAATAACCTGGGACAACAGATCTGACTTTGATTAAGAATACTGTGGAAAGAGGAGTGAGACAGAAACCATACATTTTTTAGTTCTTCTGCCTGCTTCTCTCATTTCAACTCTATAGGGTGCAGCAACTCTTATCTATGGTCAGGCGGGGAAAATATTCACTGCACTTTTTGTCCTCTTCAAGTTAGGTAATTTTGGATCCACAGTTTGTAATTTCTCTGGATACCAGGCAAAGCAGATTTTTTAGATGAACTTTCAAAACCACACAGGAAAAGTGAGAACCTGCATTGGGAAGGAACAATGCAATACCATTTGACCACTGTTTTTGAAATATAACTCTCACTTCATTACCAGCCAAGAAAGGTCAAATGCTGGAAGAGGCATGTAAAGAACAAGTGAAAAAAACATTTAATTATTTGCATTCTTTATATCTGTGGTCAAAAACAGTTATTTAACCATTCTTGAATTTGCATGACCATTACAAGCACAACTTAAAAGAAAAATTGAGTTTTGTGTCTGTTATTTAGCACTATTTTTACCTGCATAACACAGGGGAATACCTATTCAGAGGGAGAAACTACACCAAGGCGTGGGATATACTGAGCCCTTGAAATTGGGCCCCACCCTAAACTACCAACTGTGTTTTCCAACTAACTGTCCTTTAATGTGTGAGCATGCCTTCAAACACACTCTGGAGAGGAAAGTTCTAGAGAGTGGACATGATTATAATAAAATCTATTTTATTTTGCCAGATATGAAGTCAAAGCTTTCCACTTCCTTTAGGGCAGAAGAGAGTCTATTAGCCTCACTTTCTCCCCAACCCTGGTGCATCACAGCTGAATTTTTCTAATATACCTCAAACTCATGTCTTCTTACATTTTCTTCTCTAAATCTTTCTTTTTCCATCCTATCTACCAATATTAGATAGACTAACTTTCCCGAATCCTGCCTACCCCAGCACTCCACTTCTAAAACATCACAAGCCAGCTCTTTGCTGTCCACCCAATAAGTCCAGTTTTGTTAACTCGGCACTTTATCTTTAAACATTCTCCCTGGATACCAGCACCTCTTCCAATCTCATATCTTCACCTTATTCCTCACATCACAGACTTTCCCACGTCCTCTCATCCTCTTCTGTTCTCCTACCCATCCTTCTGCTACCTACTTTTGTGTTTCTCAGCTTTGGTAAACAAATATTTCTATGGTTCCCAGAGATTCTGAAAGGACCATTATTCTTTTACTGTTAAGACCCATACTTTTATTGATACAATCAGCCAGGAATTTGTAAACCTCTACTGTCCTTGATTTGTACTATCAGAGCAAAACTCATTCGTTCAGGTCAGATTTTAAATATAAAATTATAATAGTGAATATGTATTCTTTTGAACAATGCCCTTCTTCTCCACTTAAAAATAACTTAAAAATATAGATATATTTGCTCTCTTGAAAGTCAGAGACATGGTTAAATCCTAAACTCCTCCCCAGTGTCTGTACCTCAGCCTTCCCTGACGTTGTCTTTCACTATTCTCCCTTCTTTGAACACCTATGACCCTTAAAAGTGTCACATTCTCATTTATCATCTATATATCTGTCTTGTGTTTTACTTCTGATTTTTGAATGAAACCAGTAAACTTCTTGAGAATAGTAGCCATATCACATTTCTATTTCTGCTAGCCTGATGCTAAGCATATGATAAATGTTTAAGTGTCTTGCCAATTTAGTCTGCTCAATAATTGGAAATTTCTGTCATTTTGAAACATGGTCTTTTCTGAATTATGGCTGCTAATGAATGTTTGTAAAAACCAAACACGCTGATAATCCATGTACTTGATAGAAAGAAAATTACAGTCTCCAACCTTTGGGCAATTTTGTACACATGCAAAAATACCCAGAAATACAACTTTAGGGATAATGATCTGTATGTTTTTGAGTTGCATGAGGTTTTCAAGGTAATCACTACCATATATTTAGTGACAGTTCTTCTCAGTGTCAAACCATTTCTGGGAATCTATGGATGGTTTCTTCATTACACTGTTGCTGTACAATCTACTTCTATTTGTTTTTCCAACACTAATTTATCCCTTCACAAATTATCCCTTGTTCAGAAAAAAAAATGAGTGTGAGTAATACTTTCCACTCATCTTGCCAAACCTGTTAAGAAACATTCCGTTTGCCCTTCCAAAGCTAATGTTTACCTTTTCTAATAGACATTACTTTCATCTGAAGTCTGACATTCCAGAATTTCTCATTTACTACTTTAGAAGTGGTATTTTGCCCATGTTATATAGGTATTCACCATCATGACTTTCACTGAGTTCTGTATCAAACATGGTTATGAAGCAAATCGCCAGAACACAGTGATAAGGAATAAATTATATTCATACAATTTTAGTATATACCTGCTGTACCTGCACTTGTACAGACGTGGAAAATCTTACACTATTGAAAAATATTATTTGAATTTAAAAAGAAAACAAGTTTTGTTTTCTAAATAAAGTCTAACAATGTATTCAGAAGGCAGATTCTTCTGTTCTCAGTTTTAAAACATTCAAGAAACAACAAAAGCCTTCTGGAATTTTATTTACTCAAATGGGTTTTGAAATACATTACTCAATAGTGGCTATTTTTCTCTTTTAGGAAAAAAGAATAAACACATTATTTCATTTCTTAATAATCCAAGCACACTTACTACACATTTACTTGCTCTTTCATAGAGCACCAAGTTGACCTCGTACATACGTAATAAATGATCTTCAAAGATAATGAATGTTTTTTAAGCATTTTCTTGATTTATGTTGTTGGCTCACCAACTATTCTCAGAGAAAATGAAGTGGAATGCTGCCAAAGTTGCCCTTCTCACCTTCCTGCTCGCACCTCTCTTTCCTGCCAAAATCTTGTTTTCACAGTTGTATTTAGTTACTGATGCTCACTCTGTGTGGTCTTTTTCTAATAAGGAAATAGAAATAGAGAAACACCCTGATTGATTTTCTCTTACTATAATCCTGATCTCTTGGGAATTTGGAGGTCAGTGATTTGCTCCTTGTACCTCCTCCTTGTGCCCCACCTCCCCACCATCCTGTGCAAGAGATGGATAGAGAGCTAGCCTTAGTGCCTGGGAATCAGGCCAAGCAGATGCTTGGTGTAGCACTTTTCCTGGGTGCATCTACATCAGCAGCTCCACCACAGTGGCTGAACTATCGCATCAGCCAGTCAAACAATTTTTAATGAATTAATTGGGTACTTAGCTAAAAGGCAAGTCATTGTCCTGAACTGACAGGAGAAAGTGGTGATTTGTGTAAGGATAATCTAAATTATTTACGGAAAAATGTAGAACAGCGTCTTAATTATTATGCATCTTAGAAAATACCAAAACCTAATGTCATCTGGCTCTGTTATTGCACAGTGTTAAGGTACGACCTTCCTGCTTTAAATTTATTATTCAGATTTACCATATGAGAGAAGATTTAAATGAAATGCTTCCAAAATATTACTGTGTCAAACTATATTCAAATTTGAAACAACAACAAAAAAGTCTATTCTTTTAAAAGAACAGGTACACTGGAAATTTAAAATAACAAAAAGCCCAGAAATGATGAGTGTAGCTATAAATCTCTGTCATTAACACATTCTTTTGGAATATCACAGAGAACAATGCATTCTCACATTGCTATAGTGCCCTTTGTTCTGCAATCCTAGAGCATTTAATAACAAATACAGTTAAAATTAGCAACAGAGCAATAGACTTCCTAAAGGAATTACTGTAGACAAATGGAAGCAAAACAAATCAGCTTAAAGTTTAGATGAAATAAATCAACCATGGAGGCTTTATTTATTTAATTTCACAATATATTCCAAGTCAGAGGACTTGTGACTCCAGGTTTATAACTAAGTTAGAATTTGGCTGGTAATAACAACAACGACAACTGATCTTCATTTAATGCATTATATATAGGCGCCAAGAGTTTAGCATAGATTAACTTTTTCAATCCTCACGAATTCATGACATACTATATTAGTTTCCTAGGGTTGTCATAACAAATTACCAAAAACTTGGAGGACAAAAACAACAAAAATTTATTCTCCCACAGTTGTGGATGCTAAAAATCCAAAATCCAGCAAAGATGCACTACAGAGGCTCTACGAGAGAATTCATCCTTTATTCCATCTTTTAGTGATTGTAGGCATTCCTTGACTTGTGGCCACATATCATCCTAATCTCTGTATGATCATGTGCTGCTTTCTCTCCTGTCTGTCTCCTGTGTGTATCTCTTATAAGGACACTTGTTATTAGATTTAGGGCCAACCCAGCTGGTCCAAGATGCTCTCCTCCTTTCAAGATCTTTAGCTTAACTACATCTGTAAAGAATCTCCCTGTTCTCAGTTAAGATAACATTTACAGTTTCTAGAATTAGGATGTGGCCATATCTTTTAGAAGGCAACCATTCAGCCCTCTACCATGTCCATTTTACAAAGACATGAAGCATCTACCTAACATTTATTAGACTGTGTACCATCATCACACATCATACTATACACACATCACACTAATACACACTAATACATTATTTATTTAATGTTCATAAAATCCCAGAAGGTAGGTATAATTACTATTGATATTTTACAGTAAAGAAATCAGGATTGAAAATTTGCTTAATATCCCCCCACCCCCCCGCCGCCACCTCTCCCTCTCTCTCTCTCTCTCTCTCTGCAGTGCTGGGGATTGAACCCAGGGCCTCACACATGCCAGAAAAGCACTCTATTGTTGAGCCACAACCCCAGCCTTTGCTTATTGTTTATCTAGGTGTGAGGTATCTAAAGGAATACTCATATGTAAATTGGACAACATCTGTGCCTCCAGATTAAGAGCAAGATCCGTGCAGAAGGAAAAAATCATCTGGAAACCATTATCCAGTAGAGTATTCCAAATCCAGTGCTTGGTGCCAATTCATGCCATGATGACAATTGCATTAAACCAAGAATTTGAATTTTAGAGTAAGTCTTGATGTTGGCACACAATGAATATCATAAAATGAAAGCACATAGAGCTGTCAGATATGTTTGCATAGGCCTAACCCTTTATTCTAAAATCATGGACTCAGATGTGGGTTACGTTTATCATCAAAATGCCATCTATGCTTTGCCATTATAGTGTGGTTGATGTGAGCTTGGTGCTTCAGCTGTATCATAGCAGAGCTAGCAGGCCCAATGCCCAGAACATCTGGTTACACAGTTCAGCAGAACTCCAGAACGTAGACAATCTGAAAAAGTACAACTTAATACCCTTCCTGTAACTAGAAGTGAGAGGTTTTTTTTTCCACTACCAATTTTGACATCTAATAAAATAGCAACTTCCTAAGAGCAAAGAAAAGCCTTCTAAATTTACTAGCTCATTTTTGACAGTTGTAATTATCAGACTATGCCAAATAAACACTCCGTGCAAACAAAACCAAGTGACTGACAACACGTCACACAGTTTACAAGTTCTTACTCTTCTCTCCTGTCACCCATTGGATGGGAACACAGCCTCAGAGAAATTCTTGCTGGGTTCTGTCCATGTGTGTGTTTTAAGAAGAACTGTGTTTATGGCAGGTCAATAATCACTTCAATATCTTCTTACTTTTTAATATATATTTATTTGCCTTTGCAAATAAGAGGATGGTAGAGGATGGAGGTGGGGAGGAAGAATGGGTAGACTGCTTTGGAAGATCAATCAAAGAGATGGGAGGATTGCCTTTCGAGTTGGGGCTAAAGGAGAATCTACCTGAGAAATGCATTTGCTAAACCAGCCCTGGGTAATGGGCTAAACCGAGATCTAAACAAAGTCTAAGCTGCCTAGTGGCGAGTCAGAAAGACTATAGGTAGAAAGGGACAGGTGCAAAATGGGGTGGGGCGGGGCACAAAGCCAAGAATTTGGATCCTGGGAAAGAGCTTGAGCATCGACAAGTTAGGATCGATGAAGATTTATTGTGGTTAGACCCTCAGGATGATGTAGATAGCAGCTGTCATCCATGGTTTGCTATTAGGAAGTATGGTAGTTATATCAGTCATGGAGGATTTGTTAGTAAATGTGATCCACTAATTTGTATTAGTGGAACAGTTATGCAACAGTTATGATCTTTTATTATGTATATTTTAGTATGCATAGATTATGTACTAATTCTTTTTTCATTTCATTTTGTTTTATTTTCATCTTAGACCCCTTGCTGTAGCTTTTTCCTTTATTTACAATGTCCTTAGTCCCTGGATATCCCATGAATGCCGGTCTTTCCTGCCAACCAGATCTTACCATAAATGTCATTTCTGCTAAGCTTTCCCTGACCACACAATCTAGAGAAATCATTTTGTATCTTCCCCATAATACTTCTTTAACTTTCAGCTTGGGAGCCACAACTAGCTGACACTTCCTACCTGCCTTTGTCCCTCTTTTGATTCCTTCATTTTGTCCTCTTGTACTTCTACAGTGTAAATTCCATGAGAACATAAACCATGGCTGTCTCGTTTACTATGGTAGCACCAACAAATAGAAGAGCACATGGTTGTTTTTTTTTTTGGTATTGGATTGAACTCAGGAGCACTTGGCCACTGAGACATATCCCCAGCCCTATTTTTTTTTTTTTTTTTTAAATGTAGAGACAGGGTCTCACTGAGTTGCTTAGTGCCTCACCATTACTGAGGGTGGCTTTGAACTCGCAGTTCTCCTGCCTCAGCCTCCCTAAGTGCTGGGATTACAGACTTGCGCCACCATGCCTGGCTCATATGATTCTTAATATTTCTCAGTAAAGGTTTTCATTAAGGCATAAATTGTTGGAACTTTGATGAACTAACTAGTGGTTGTTAAATTTACTTGTTTTGATTTACTGTTTTTTGAATTACTTTTTTTCATACTATTAAAGAGGTCCCATCAAAGGGCCCTCTAAAAGGAGCAATGGGACAATGTTAATATCATGACCTCCACTTGTCCAGTTAAAGGTACCTATAATTTATGCCATAAGACAAACATTAGTCTTTCATTTCTTTGTAGCACAAGACTATGAAAAGTCACTCAACTCTGCCTGTTTATTCCAGTCTCCTGGCATTATGTGTCTCTAAGTTATTTCTAAGAAGGGCGATAGTGGACAATTTGACTGTAGTCTTGTAGAATCATATCCTTCATCTTAATCTGACAGTTAAGTCATGAGTATGTAGACTAATGACAGAAATGCTAGACTCTCACACAAAAGGGATTTCACTCTAAGTAACAACAAGAAGAACACTGAACTCCTAAAGAGAAGTATTATGATCATTTAAAGAGTCAAAACCTACCGTCAAAGTAGTCAAGTCTTTTATAGCCTCTGTTTTTCCTAGCTCACAGACTCTCAGCCATGAGCATTTGTAAAAATCACCAGGGGACACATTTAAATACTGTACTCAGAGGTGGTTGTGCCCTGGTCTGGGTAGAAGATGGGCATTTATAGACAACCTTTTGTTCCAAATGTTGATAAATTTTAGAAATGGTAAAAAAGTGGCAAAAAATGGTAATTACAGTATGATTTATAATGCACAGAGATTGAAAATGTTGTTGTTACAGTAGATTTAATGAGATTAAAAAAATGATAACATACTATCTCATGAAAAGCTTGTGTTTACACAAAAGAACAGAAAGCAAATGATTCCGTCCAAAATAGACATATTATTTTTAGTTTTGATACTAGAGTCTCTTTTTTTATTCATTCATTCAAAAAAAAAGTTAGTTGCATCTGACTTTGCTGTGACTCCTGATTTATTTTTATGGGGAATGTGTGAGACATTCTATAAAAAGAAAGTGTCAACCCCATGCCGGTTGTTCAGGATTTCTCCTAGAGAATGCAGAATTTGAAGGTGGCTTACTTAGCACAGCCTCCATGAGGTGGAGATGTAGAACTCAGACTTGCTGAGTGGAGGCGGGCAGGGGGCATCTTGGAGCAAGACTTGGCCAAATCTGTCAATACCTGAAAGGACATATTTAAGAGGGTGAAGGGAGAAAATTGCCCTATAGGACATTAGTTATCTTTGACCTGAATAACTATAGGATAGGAATAATCCTGCTATATTGCCTGTTAAGGACCTATCATCTTTTGTGCTTCTAGAGAAAAACAAAGGATTACCTATGGAAGTTCAGTGGTCACCTGTTCTGCCTGACTCTGTTTGAAAGGTGAAGCAGTTCAGGGCCAGGAGTATGACTATCAATCATAGTCTAATGTAGTTGCTTCTGAATCTGCCTCCAGCCATGCCCCGTATTCACCACAGGACTCAAAAGTCTCCCTAGCAAGTCCAATGGGCCAAGTCAAAACCCTGGAAGAGAGGGAAACTGACAACATTGTCAAGGGATTATGTGTCTGTCTTGATGTGTCTTTATTGAAGAGACCTGAAGTGCAAGCTGACGTGTGCCAGGTTTTGTGATGCTCAGGTTGAGCCAAATACAGACGCTCTGGCCCGGCTTGGCCTAGCTTAGTAATGTTCTAAGATCTTTAGGAATCCAGAAATAAAACTAATTGACTCTAAAATGCACAGAGCAGATGAGGTTCAACTTTAATTATCTCAGTTAGCATTTAGTCAGGACTCAAGAGTTTAGTGTCATGGTCCTGTAAAAATTGATGGAAAGAATGTGTATGTAAAGAATGAACCTGGAGGGCAAGAGTTTTAATCTTTCATTAAAAAAATAATGATAGTGCTGGGCCTTGGTACTGAGTGTAGGTTGAAGAGTTTAGACCTCAGAAAGGGTGATGAAATAACTAACACAAGTCTTCTTGCTTCTGCATTTTCCTTGGAAGACTTCAGTAACAAACCAGCTATTTTATTTTACTTTTTTTTTTAACTTGTCAAAACTTAGAAAGGCTGAAGCTGCCATTGCAAATTCACTTTCTCAAGAAGTAATGTCATTCATAACACCAGTGTTTATTAGGAAAGAAATCAGGAAGTGACATGGTAATTTTAACCTTCCAAGTTATATTTAAAAGACAAAGCGGCTGAAACATTAATGCCATATGAAAAAGTGAGCAAATGGGTAAGAAAAGAAACTTTTTATTCCCACATTTGAATAGGTAATAAGAACAATTGGAAGGACAGGAGCATAAGATTATACAGGAGGTGGCGGTTTCCTTTGAAGTAATGATATATTAAGGGATAAAATTGGGCGTAGCATGGAGAAGTTTGCTGATTCTCGGATACTTGACTGGTTATGGCAAACAGGCTGGTATAAAGTGGCTGAATAAAAAGATGTTATTATTTTCTCCTATCAAATTAAAGAGGATTGTGAAAGTACACTTTTTCTTTTAATGTCTGTGACACAAATAGTGGTATGCTTTACCTACTGCTACACTGAATCACCTTGATACCACATGCTGATAAACATCACTGCATTATGGATTTAAAGACATTACCTCATTTTCCTTTGGCTAGCAGATGGTAAGTAGCAGACAGGTGGTCTCCTGGTACTTATAAGAGGGAGAAAACTAGATCAAATGCTACTTTACCCTCTACAAATACCTCTGCAAAAGCATGGGTCTGTCAGTTTCCCTGAAGATAGTAAACATTTTGGAACTGTTGAAGTTGCATCATATGACAATGTGCAAGTTATTTAGCAATTGCCACATTATTTATTGGTATGAATTGCAAAATCAATATCACAAATAATTAATTTTGGGTGTTGTGATTTAACATGCACCATTATAAAATAAAAATGAATTTTTATAAAGCTGATATCAATTGTTATTGTGAATAAGATTTGATTTTTTTTCAAACAAAACTTTTAGGATACTGCATGTGACTTTTGTGTTTCAGAACCAATGTTACCCCAAATGAGGTGAAGAATATAAGAATCCATTGGAAAGCTCAGAGAAATTCAGAGAACTGAGGCAAATGAGTGGGGATTTCTGTTGTGAATTATCCAAATAATCACTTCAATTTTTTTAATTCACTTTGGATTCATAGATAAAAACATCCATAATACATAGAACCTTTTAATGCATAAAACTTCTAATGTGTCTCTTTTCTTATGAAAGTTCTGCAATATACATACTCATAAGAGGGAAGAGTTTGAAAGGAAGACAGTCTTACCCTGGCACAGTGTCAGGCTGTCACACTATTTTACCAATCAAAAAACAAGAATCTGACTTAGATACTTCATAATTTATTTTAAAAACTTGAAATAGAAGCAAAAATCTTACTTCCCCACAGTAAGACATAAGAATGTCACCGTGGACCTAAGAGAAAGACAGTCGCAAGTTTGTTTGCTAGTAGACTCCTAGGGAGCTGAACACAAAAATCCAATAAATAATTAGCTCTCCTGTGACAGGCTTCTGAATTACTGTGATACATTAATTGGACAAAATTAGCATGAATTAAGGCAAATAAGTATAACATGTAATTTATTACTTACTAAGCATGGTGCTGCAGTGGAAGCTTCGGATTTCCCTTAAGATTGCTTTAACAGCTATAATGCATTCCTTAATTTACTCTGTGGAAAATCAATTTTTTCAGAGTTCATTAAGCACCAATATGTTACAATGCAACTCTCTAGAGCATAGAGCCTCAATACATTATGCAAATCCATGCCAGTGTGGTACCAATATGTAAATAGCAGTAATATTATTGTCATTTTCCTATTGATAAGTCTGACCAGAACAATAATGCCTACAACTTCTTAAATGTTGATTTACTTTGTATTGTTGGGGCTGTTGGATGCTGTCGTTTGCCAATATATCTTGCCAGATAGAACAAAGCTTTGGTCAATGACTAGGAATAACATCATTTCTGTTTAATACCATGTCTTCTTCTTTGTGTTAATCAATCAATCAACAAGTGTTTATTAAATATACTTAATAAACTTAACAAATGTCCTTACTAAATACTTGGTTTAAAGAAGTCACTTCTCAATTTTAATTGATACTAGTCTCTATTTACTTTATTTAAGCCAGAGAAATAATTTAGGTCATCAAAGCCAGTTTCATGGTAATACATCTTGATTCCCCCATCTTACTTGGTGTTATTCCTATGCAGGCCACATTAACAACAGAAAAATGTAACCCATGATTTGACTGAAAATAGGTTTTCAAAAGGAAATATGTTAAAGAGAAATGTAATCCAAAACAATTTGGATTTGGTAGGAAGACGGATCATTACAAAATATTAATACCCAAAATATCTTAATTTTTAAGGGTTGATTTTGGTATCCCAATAAACAGCATGTCTGTAATCTTTTATGACATTTTCAAGAATAGTGTTGGTTAGTTCCTAATTTTATACTATTTATTTCTTCTCTGGATTATGTATAGCATTAAAAAATCACTACATTTCATTGTGCAGAAATGGAGCACTATAGATTGAACTGTGCCTCTCTCAGAATCGTTTGCTGAAGGTTTAATTCCCTGTGTGATAGTATTTGGAGATGGAGGCTCTGGAAAGTGATGAGATTTAGGTGATCATTAAGGTGGGACTCTCATAAAAGGATCAGTGCTCTTAAAAGAAGTGACACCAGAGAAGTTGCTCACTTTCTCTCTACCATGAGAGGACACAAGGAGAAGGCAGTGATCTCTAGGTCAAGAAGGGAGCTCTCACCAGAGCCTGACTTTGCTGGGACCCTCATCTCAGACTTTCAGAAACCCAGAGACTTCCAGAACTAAGAGAAATAAATGTACATTATTTGAGCCACCCAGGCTATGGTTTGACATTGTGGCAGCTACTCTGGCTGAGACATAGGGTAATAGTCAAATAATATAAAAGTGTCCAGTTCAGTAAATTGTATAAAATTATGTTTTTTAGCATATTAGAGTATGATTTCTTGAGGGTTTGGAAAATACCACGTATATTTAGTGAATCATTGCAAATGATGTAAAACTAGGAGTGGTCTATGACTGACTCTTGTTCTCTGTATGCAGTTTTACATTGTGTTAAGACCTAAATAATAACTAAACGAAAAAGAACTATTTAAAGCCATTTAGAAAATTTCCCCCATTTAGTCTATTTCTTCTTCTACCCCTTCATTCCAATCATACTGTCCTCCATCCCTGGCCCCTGCCCTTTTTTCCTTTGACATTGTTTCTCTGCCTAGAGCTTTCTGATTCCAGAGACACTCTTGTCACTACCTCATCTCTTCCAAGTAACCTTAATTAAACGTCACCTCAGTTGGGTCTATACTTCCTATATATGAGAAATTGAAAGCACTTCTCACTCCCATTCCCCTTAATATGTCCTACATTTTTGTCATTACAAAACCATATTTTTCTTACTATAACATAACTATATGATGAAATTTGCTTTATTACCCTGTTTATTTGTGTGTTGCTTACTTCTGTTCATAAGAATGCAAATTCTATGGATATAGGGTACTTTGTTTTGTTCACTAATGTACCCCAAATGT
Organism: Geosciurus inauris; assembly: GCA_004024805.1. NCBI lineage: Eukaryota > Metazoa > Chordata > Mammalia > Rodentia > Sciuridae > Geosciurus > Geosciurus inauris. The sequence continues at coordinate 252,517 of PVHX01000132.1, forward strand.
CCAGCACAGCACATGGTACATGACACATAGAAGATATCTGACAAACATATTTCTCAATGAATAAATACATTTTAAATCAAAAACACCAACTCTATTTGTTTTATTATGTTTATGTATATACACAGAAAGAAAAAAAAAGATATTAATCAATACCAAATACGTACAAAGGGAAAAATAATACTTTATAAGGTTATTATAAAGTTAATTTATGTAAGTTATATAAAGTATAATGTGGAATATAACAAGCTTTCAATAAATGGCATTTTAAGTGAATTTACCATCTGGCTGTCTGCCTTTGATAGTAGTAGACTCTTTAGATTTACATATTAAAATTTTTATTTCATCTACACGTTAATCATGATACACTGAATTTTTTAAAATTAATACCTTGTTTTGAGCATTTACATTGTCCCAAAGTTTCACTATCATAAATATTTACATAATGTGTTTCTGTTACTTTTACATGTATGTTTGTGTTTTTCCTTCATAGTACTCAGCAACTTGTGATACTGCAATGAATGTTGATACTCATATAATTTAACCAACTTTTATATTTGGAAGTTGGCAGTGTTCTTGTCACATAATAGGTGCTATACATGGCATGAAAGACACACCAATGACTTGAACATGAGTTAAAAATGATGAAGCAAAAATGAGGAAAACCTATGAAGAAATCAGAAAAATGGATAAATTAGCTTAAAGATTCTTGAATTTTTTATGGAATGACAATATTATCAATACTCATATCTATCTATCTATATATAGACTTGTGAGTGTGCGTGTGTGAGTGTGCGTGTATGTGTGTGAACCTCCTTGATTTTGGCCAGACTGCATTCCATTGAATATGTCTGCAATAAAAAGACTCAAACTCAGTACAATTGGTTAGATTGCAAATGGTATTTTCTGCATTGTAAAACATAAACAAGATAGACTGCAAAATATACTGATGATGATTAGCTATTTAACTTTACAGAAATTTGTCATTATGATAGGTATGAAAAAAAGATCAAGTTTTTCAAGAGAAAATACCCTGGGCCTTTTCATATCCTCTGTGATCAATAAATCCTCCTATCAATTTTGGTAGTGAGGATAGTGAGTTTTGGGTAAAATATGCTGTGCATTTCCTAATGGAAAAATTAAGTTGACTGATCCAGTATTGTTGTGCTTCTCAACTGGATGAAGTTTGTGAGTGTATGCTCCAATTTTATCTAGAAATAAAGTGAATTTGGGGAGCCAGTAAAATTTTAATTATTTAGCATTTATGTAGTTTTAATTTGTATTGGTTGTTTAAAGCGAAAGAAAATGGGAATTGCATGTAAAGTTAAATTGATGAGGATTAGAAGGAAAAAAGGGAACTCACTGCTGTGGTTTGGGTGTCCTCTCCTAAGGGTTCATGTGTTGGAAGCCTGGTATCCAATGTGGTGATGTTAAAAGATGGGGACCTTTAAGGTTAGAGGCCATTGGATCATTGGGGTCCCTACCTTCTGAAAAAGTTGATATAGTCCTGTGGGACTCTACCTGATTTGCAAAGGAGTAAGTTGGTATAAAAACCTGACCCTGACCCCTGAATCATTCTATGGATTTCTACCACCATGTGATCTTCCTTCTTAGACACATTCCTGCATCATGCCTTCTGTCATGAAGTCCTCACCAGAACCAAGACCATTCTCTTTGTATCTTCTGCCTTCAAAATTATGGTAAAACTCTCTTCTTTACAAATAACTTAGATATTTTGTTATGGTAATAGAAAAGAGACTGCACTTGTAATTCAAAACAAAACTAAAAATGGAGAAAACATCCAACAGATTGCTGAAGTGAATTTTTTTTAAACAAAGTTGCTGCTAAATTTTATATCATTTAATACTGTGAAGAAATCAATGAAGATATTATATCCATGAATAGGAGACATTATGTTTTTATCACTGAATTCTTAGTACTTAAAGCAGAATGAAAGAGGGGTTCGTCAGGAAGTTGGCTACAGAACTGATCTTTAAGATGTGTCAAAACACTATTAGGGCACAAAAATATCTCTGGAAACATAACAGCATGGTGAAAATGGTATCTCCACATTTCTTCTCCTAGAGAGCATTCTATGAGGAAAAGAAATAAATTTATTATGTGCTGGAGGACATAATCAAATAGCCCTTCATAGGCAGTTGGTGTAGTTCTCTGTGAAACTAAGGCTTGCTGAATGGAGTGTATACCTATGAAAGCAGGCTAGACTAGGCAGAGACAATAAGATCCATATATGTGAATGATCCAGAGCAATGGAAGCTTTCCCTCTTTTCCTTGTGAAATTCTCAATCGGTACTCCAAATATATGCAAAAATATTTAGAGTATACTTTTTTAAAGATACCCTTGTGATCATGAATTCATTCAGAATCCCACTATTTTCACTGTTCTTTTGTCCCTACAATTCATAAGCATTATTAATCCTTCTTCTGGTATAGTAACCACTACACTGGAATGCCTGAGAAATTTTTTAAATGTATGAGAAGAAATTGGGTGTAAAGGAGGCTGGGGGAAAATACATTTGCTTATGAAAAGTTTGATTTGATGACTCCGTGATTGCACATGAACATAGATTATGTGGTAATATGCTGATGCCTCTATAATGTTTTGACCACACCTAGTTAAATGTTGGCAATAAGAGTCCATAAATATTTATTTTACAGGGTAGTTTCTGCAAATGTGTTTGATAAACACATATAATGGTAAGGTTAACAAAGCATGACTCAAAAATATTTACAGGGCAGAACATTATATTTATCAGATTTCCGATTTATCTGGAGTAACTAGAAATGAATCCTTTTAAAAAAATGATGAAGTAGAGCATTTACTTTCTGTAGAGTATATAAAATATCAACCCACTATACTACAGAAGTTTATGAGACTTTTATAAGTTTTTATCTGCTTTAATAGTTATTTTTTAGGGTTCCTATAATATACATTTTAAAAGCTGATACTCCCAAATTAGATTAAAATCTAAGTATGTGGTAAATAACATACATTGTGAAAAAATGCATTGTAAATGAGAACATTTTCTCAGAGTGTAACAGCTGTGAATGCCTTTTATGATTTGTCCCGTAAGCAAAGTTATCAATATGAAAGCTTTTAAAGATGTCCAATTTCTAACATTCTCCAAGCAAAGTGTTTGTCTTTTACATTCCACACTATGTGTTATGAAAGTGTTCTGAATAATAGAATCTTTTGGTCTGAGATTTATAACCACATCTGCTATTTGTTTACTTACATATTGGATAATAATGTCATATTTTTCTAGCACTTTTAATGTTGTAATTTCATATTATGACATTCTTTGCTTATAATAGTCAGACAAATAAAAATCATTTCCTAGTTAGGATACTTCTTGTAGGTTATATTTTTGTAAACACTGACTCACATGTCTGGGCTCAAGTCTAGTCTATTTTTTACCTATACAGAAGACATATCAGAATACCCAATGTTTATTGAGCATGTATGACTGGCAGCTATTGAACTTTTCATGGTTTATTTAATTTAATTCTCCTAATGAACCCTAACATGTAAACCTTTTTCATTTTTTTCTTTGTGGGTTGGGAGATTGAGGCTTAAAGACATTTAAGTAATTTGTCCAAGACTACACAGCTTGTAAATGACAGTGCTAGTAATGGAAACCTGGCCTACCTGATCTCAAACCCTGATTTTAATCACAATACCAGACTGTACCTCTTTAAGTCATAGAGGCAAAGGACACAGTTTCCACAGGATAATGCTTTGCTGTCAACTCTCCTGCTTACCTGAGATCTAAATTGTGGACTTTATGGAGCCACATGGGGAGCTTAATATTAAGTTCTTTTCTTATAGTCATCACTTCTCTTTGCAAAAAAGACTCACAAAGGTTTGCCATTATCTCTTTTAATACTACCCAATCAAGTGGAAAACAAAAGTCCTAAGAATAAAATGTTGGTTATTATGGTTTGAACATGATGTGTCTGCTGAAAGCTCATGTAAAAAACAATGCAAGAATGTTCACAGGGAAAGTGATTAGATGATGAGAACTGTAAACTATCAGTGGATTGATACATTGGTATGGATTAACTAGGTGGTAGCTGAAGATAGGTGGGGCATGACTGGAGGAACTAGGTCACTTGATGCATGCCTTTGGGTTTATATTTTTCCCCTGGTGAAAGGAGCTCCCTCTCCGCTTCCTGGCTTTCATAACTAAGTAGCTTTCCTCTGTCACGTCCTTTTGCCATGATTTTCTCCTTCACATTAGGCCAAGAGCTATGGAGTTTTCCCATGGACTGAACCACTGAAAAAATAAACTTTTCTTCTCTAAGTTTTCTTGTGGGATATATTGGTCATACCCATGTAAAGTTGCCTAAACCATATATCAAAACACTTCTCCGTTTCTCAGCATTAATGTTACTGGGTCCCCATTCCCCATCCCAGGATTGTTTTTATTCTAAATGAGAGGAGTGAGATTCAGAAGCATCCCCCCATGATGAGAGAGAGAGAGAGAGAGAGAGAGAGAGAGAGAGAGAGAGAGAGAGAGAGAGAGAGAGAGAGAGAGGTAGAAAGTGAGGGAGGGAGGGGGAGAGAGAGAAAGAATTCTAGAGAAAACTAAGGAGAGTTTCCCATGGAATTATGGCGTGAAGGAGGCGTTTAAAGATGGTGAGGAAAAAAGCCATGAAGATTGAGTTAACTACCAAATCTGGTTGGGAAATATGAAACATATTAAGACTGGAGGAATGTTGTGGGAGGAGAACTTGGGTAAGGGATTTAAATCTAGGTGGTAGATGACACCTTTGAATGCAGTGGGATGCACAACAGGAGGAAAACCTTGAGCTTAGACTACTTAGAATTTTATAATGGACAATATGTGGCCAACCTTTGCTCTGGAGTAAGACATTACGTTATTGGACAATAAGTATGCCTGTCTTTTTAGAAGACAATAAACATGCCTTCAAAGACATAACCTCTATATTCCAAGGCTGTTTGCTAAATAAATTTCCTTGCAAAGATAATCCAGAACAAAGGCAACGCAGGGGCCATGCCTTTACTCCCACACTGGGCAGGCACTTGAAGGACTGAGACCTGGGTTCCACTTATATGCAATCCTTGTTTCTGTACTGTCTTGGCATCTGACAGATTTTCCCATGAGCATTCTACTGGAAGATCCACTATTGCTAAACTCAGAGACAGTTTCTGTATCACTTTTTCTAACTGGATAACTTTCATCCTAAAGATAATTACCAACAAAAATATCTACTTGGGTAACACCCTCCTGGAAGTACTCTTGAGTAGCCCCATTTTGAGCAACCCCAGTTTAGGAGAAACTCCCACAGTTATCTGAGGTTTTTTTGATCCAGGTGTGGTATTTCTTTAAACACCTGAAAGTCTTTTATGAATACTCCAAGTTATATATCACTGTTTTCAGGAGAAAGGTAAGTTAATACCTGAATTCACACAAGAAGTACACTCCTGGGGTGGCACAGTGCTTTAGAGAGAATGCTATTCATAATTTTTAGGCTGCCTATGTGGGACCTATATCAATTGGAAGGCACAGGTTGACAGAGCCTCCAGGCCAGATGGTTAGCATTGTTCTTCCCAACTTAAGTCAAATGGTTGGTGACTAGTCCTTGTGCTCGAGGGAGAACCTGAGTAAATCTTTCTAATTTGTTCTGTTTGTCCTAGCCTCTTCCCTTATCCCATCCATCTGCTCTAGGACGTGATTAAGGCTCGGTTATGCAAATCAGGATGATGCAAGGTGATTTGGTGTGTGAGGAACAGGAGGTGGTACCTCCATGTCCTTGCCAATAGATATATATGTAGGGTTAAGGGGAATGGTGTATGAATCATGGTAAGAGTAATCTTCTGGGGAATGGGTGGCCTAGGCAGTTGTTTAAATATGGCTCTTGTGACACTTTGGGAGATTGGCACTAAGGTGTTTTCATTCAGAAGGAAGTCTCCAGGGTGGCTCTGACAAACAACAAGTCTTAACATCCTAGCTCCCCCTAAGATTCTCATCCATCCTCATCCCTGTGTTCCTGTTCAAGTGCCAAAGTCATTACTTTACTCCAACTACACCAACTCAGCATTTCCAGTTTCCATACCTCTCATGCCATTTGTTTCCCAGTCATCTCGTGTTTGCAACTAGATCATCTTCTGGATGTATCAAATATAATAACACTCACAAATATTATAAAATATTATAAAACTCCAGAGACACATTATCTTGCTCTCTTTTGTCTGGGTGGGCTACCAGAAGCTACCTGGCTAGCAGTATGCATATGTGAATATTGATTATCCTTCTAATCTAGGAACATAAGTCCAGTAAGAGAATCCAGGTTGTTGACTACAATGAAGTTTGAGCTCCCTAGACCTCCTTTTAATCAGGCTACTGCACAATGAGTATAGAAAGGAGGCCTTTCTGGGGTTAATGTTAAAGAAAGATGCATCACGTCTAGGAAAAGTCTGGGAAGAATGCCATTTTTATTTTCAAAATAAATCTATATAGCGCCCACTTTTTTGACTTGCTTATTACCCAGGAAGAAGGTAAAAGGGAAGGATCCCTTTCTGGAGACAACCCTCTTCAGAGACTAGCAAGACTAGCAAGACATAGCCTTGCTAACATTTTGGATCAGTAACAGAAAAAATTTGGTTTGATTCCTGAGGAAGCATTTCTCTTTCTTTCTTTCTTTCTTTCTTTCTTTCTTTGGTGGAGGCATTGGGGGGGGCAATAATATCAGATATCTGTGGATGCATGGCAAGTTTATTAATATCTGAAATATAAACCCACCGTTGAGTGGCTTTTCCAATAAAAGTTGAAACATTGCCATAATGTTAAATATTTGAAAAGCCAAAAACATAACACAGGTCATTTCAAGGCACAGCCAGAGTCAGCTGATCCTTTAAGCACATTACTCAAGGGGGTAATAAAAGTTCTGATACTGTTATCAAGCTGGGATTGAGAGGGAACCATGCTCCTGATGTGAGAGAGACAGGTCAACTTTTGGTGGGAGTCATAACTCTAGCATGAGATTGGGATATCTTTTTCTGAGATATGGAGTCCTTTACTTTGTACTTGGTTTAAAATTATGGGTGTTCTTCCAGTAAGGTGATGGTCCAGGCAGCACATGGAGATCTGAGTGGTTCAGACTCTGTCAGCTGCTTGATGCCATTCAGATCTTTCAGAGAACTGGCACTTACTTTAGGTTTCCACACAAGTGACCTAGACAGTTTGTTCAAAAGCCTCTATTCGTTTCCACAGTTCACAACTTCAAGCAGAAATGTCCCCAATGCAGCAGTATTCAGAAGTAGGGCCTTTGGAAGGTGATTGGATCATGAAGACTCTGACCTCATGAATGGATTTTCTATATATGGATTCATAGCTCAATGGATGTGGGAGAGGGACTTTACTATCAAAGCAAGTTCTTTCTCTCTTTGTTGCCTGGCCATCATGAAGCAAATAGCTCTTCTCTGCCACATGCTCCCCACTGTGATGTTCTGCCTCACTAGAGGGCCATAGTGATGGAGCCAAGCAACCATGGGCTGAAGCCTCTGAAACTGTGAGCCAAAATAAATCTTTTGCCTTTATGAGTTCATTTTCTCAGGTATTTTGTCACAGCCACAAAAAGCTGACTAATGAAGTCATAGATCTTGAGCTGACCAATGTCAACATGGGGATATCAGGCTACTAGGTGTGGTCAAATTATCTAACATTTTTCTGTCTCAGTGTTTCCCTATGTAGAGGGTAAATAGTAATACTATCTCTCTCAGAAGATCATTATGAAGAAATTAAAAATGCAAGTACCTATATGCCAAATAAACTATACAGAAAAGGATTGAGTTGAGGTGCGGATCTAGCACAAACAGGCACTACAGAACATTTTTAACAGTAGGCACCAATAACCTTTGTATAGCACTTTATTTTTATTGTATATTTTCTTATTTGTTCCTAAATAACACAACTATAAGATATTTAACGCAGGTAACATTCCTTTATCTCATTTAATAGTGAAGGAATAAGTTCTTCAGAGACATAGTGTCCTATCTATTTTAACACCACTTGTTAGTGATGGAGTCAAGACATTCATCTGCATTTTTTTGTGCTATTGTCTACACTATTTGCATCTGACCACACTGTCTCTGGGTAATTTTGTCTTAACCCCAATATAGCTCAGCCAGCCTAGTCACTGTTACTATTCACATTCAAGTTTCCTAGACTTTAAACAGAAATGAATTATCAAAAACTACCTAAATGTGTATAAAGATTTTAACCAATTTTTCATTCCAATTTAAAATATACAACAAATCATTAATAACTGGTAAAACTGATAAGTGTATGTTGAATTCCAATGACACCAAATCCTTTTTATTTGAAATAGCATGATCATGCATTGTAAGTAGAAAAATGAATTTTTTCCAACAAGTGTCTTCTTACTAAGGGACTTAGAGTGTTTCACTATCTTTGTTCAGTTCCTGTCTCTGGCTTCCTCTAACCTCTGTGGGCTTGTTGTTTGTCACCTTCTAAAGTGCTCCATGCGGTCTTTCTCTCTGCTCTTAGCAGTTGTTCCTCCCAGGAACAGTTCCGTTGGATTCGCTTTGCATGTTCAGAGCTTTGCGGACTTTAGCAGTAACTCAACATTTGCTTAATACTATCTTTCCTGAAAATGCCCAAACATTCATGTTCCACCGTTTTCTAGGAAAATTTTTCTCTTCTTTCTACTTTAAAATATCTTTTCTGCTGTTTTCAAACAGAACCCGATGATAGATTCTACACATATTCAACTCATTTCATTCTTTCATGGCCAAATGCCATTGATGCTTGCATGCTTCCAGTAACCATCACAGCCTTCTTTTACTCATTCTACAGCTTGGGAGGAATTGTCATCCACCTGGATAAAAAGGTCTCACATCAAAAGTTTGGAGCAATGGGCTCAATTTTGTGTTTAAGTGTTTATTATGCATTACCTATGGTTTAAAAATAAACACAAATTCAAATGAATGGATTTACAAATGTTTAGAGGTGAGAGAACAAAATGAAAGATTTGTCATAAGTGAAACATATTGCTAGGGTAGGAGGGTAGCTCTGATTTGGAAGATGCCATAAGTAATAATACTTGTTATTTACACAAGCATTTAATATAATTTTATTAAACGGTAGGGGTATATATTTTTTATTTTTATTTTTATTTTGGTACTGGGGATTGAACTCAGGGGTTCTCAACCACTGAGCCACATCCCCAGCCCTATTTTGTGTTTTATGTAGAGATAGGGTCTCTCTGAGTTGCTTAGCACCTCACTGTTGCTGAGGTTGGCTTTGAACTCACAATTCTCCTGTCTCAGCCTCCCAAAGTGCTGGGATTACAGGCGTGTGCCACCATGCCTGGCTGGTCGGGGTATATTTGTTAAATATAGTGACAGTCACTTTAGTATTAAGAGTAGGAGAAACTGTTAACTTGAATGGATTTTTTACAGTCATGCCCCACTTTTTTAAGAGTAGAGAACAGGAAAAATGCATACTTTGAGAAAAGAGCATAAGCCATTTGCATCTACAAAAAGAGACTACACTAATTAGCATTGACACAGTAGGTTTATTTTATTTGGCCTTTATAAATTTCATTTTTTCTGTTGAGTCTTATCTTCAAAGGATTTTTTTATATAGTTTAAAAATTCAAACTCTCATACTTTAAGCAAATAAAATGAAAATTACTGGTTGTTACCAAAATGGTTCTATGGAAAATCAATCTAATCAAAAATTGACACTGAATGCATAAATTGTCATCCTTTTGAACAAAGCATTCAGAGGACCTAGTGGATAGGTAGGTAGGAGGGAAGGGAAAACTTCAACAGTAACAACTATGGACTACTCTCTTCCTTATCTCCACAGGGGTGGCCCAGATCTGGTCTGCAGGTTTCTTCAAGCATGTGCCTGTGGCCTCCTTGCGTGAGGGCCTAAGGTACCACTTGGCTCCTTTGCCGTAAACAAGCTCCAAGCTGACCACATCAGTCAGCCTTTCTTTTTATTTCTCCTCTCCCTTCTCTTCCTTCCTTTTTTCTTTCCTGCCTTCTTTCCTTAAATCCTTCCTCTTTTGTTTCTCAATCACATCCTTATCTCAAACGCAAAATTTATGTCCCTTAAGAATAAATTTCAGGACAATGAGGTCACACCACAATATTCCTTTGTAAGATATCCCTTTGCATGGTATTTCCAAAGGACCTGAGATTCAGAAGAAAAGCAAGTCAAAAATTCACCTCTTTGCAGGTAGCATGGGGTGCCCTCTAGTGTCATCTGTCACATCTTCTTGTCCTGTAATAGCCCAAAAGCTCAGATCCAGAGGTTGGCTATTTATCACAATATCGGCAGAACAATGGTCACAGATACTAGGCACCTCTTCTCCAGGAAATTCATTGTTCTGTGCCTAATCAGTGAGGGCTATTGCTTATGGCTCTTTCTTCTTTACTAGTTTACACTTGATGGAGCTTCACACCTGAACCCTGGGATTATTCTTAGTATTGAGAACACTAAGGTCAAGAGTGCCCAGCTTCCTTACCCCTGAGAACTCACAGTGCAAAATCTAAATTTGGATACCTTCATGAGAAGTCTGGCAAAACCTAAATTTGGATACATTCTTCAGAAGTCTGAAACTAAAGTCCCTATGAGTACCATGCCACCAGAGAATGGAGCTGAGCAATAGTGCCCTTTGAGACAGGACGTTAGCTCATCCATTCCAAGAAGGCCAGCCCATCCTGCCCTTTCATTTTCACGTCCTGACTAGCCCCTGTAAGCATTTGTGTTTGACACAATTGAACAAGATCGGCTCATGCCAATAACTATATTTTTAGAAAAATTCTATTGAGAAATAATATACATAAAATGTGTACATATTCATCTATACCCCAGTGATTTTTTTAAAAAAATTTTTGTGGTGCTAGGGGTGGATCCTATAGGCCCCTTGTATGCTAGGAAAGTGCTCTACCATGAGCTACACCCTGACCCTACCCCTCACTGAATTTTTATGTCATGAGCATATCAGAATATCTGGTGTGCCCTCCCAATGACTGCTCAGCCCCAGCAACACTGTCCTGATGTCTAACTGGCCCTGGTTTTGAGCATGTTTCTGGCATGTTTACTAAGTGCGTGAATTTATGTTGCCTCATTCGATTGTTACAGCACTAAGAGATAGGGCTGGGTAGTCAATCAGACAAACAATACCTCTTTATTCAATGCCATCTTTCATTGCCTTCATGGTGCCATTCCATAAATTGAAAAGAGTATTTTGTGAATAACCTAAAAAAATCTGCCTGAAAATTCTCCAATCTTACTGAAATAACTTGAGACATTATATAACAGATAATAAAACTCAGCCCACTGAGAGCCTGTTATTTTGAGCAGTGGGAGACTCAACTATTGTTGAACTTCTCTCTCCCCTCCAGCCTGTGTTCATGTTGCTTGTTTTGAGGGCTCCTGGGTGCTGCTCTGATTAGAAATGAAGAATACAGTTGTTAGAACACTTGCTGCAGCAGTATGCTTGTCTCTCAAAGTTCATATATTACTGGGATATTGCAATGTCTCTGAAATACATAAAGCATTATTGTTATGCTTAGCATGAGCCATGTAATACTTCCATTTGGAGAATTTATTTTGATGGAAATAGCTCATTAGACCAGAAAATGCCCATTTTGTTTTCATTTCATTTTTAAAAAAATATCTGTGCATGTTTGTATAGCAGGTATAGTTAAAAATCCAGTGTAGCAAGACTAGCTGTTTTTTCTTCTCTTTCAAAAACAATAACAGAAAGGCGAATTTATACATAATATACCATAATTTCCTCAAACATAAATGCATATAATTTTGCATCCTCAAGTATTAATTATAGAGGAATTTACAGTAATTTATAATGCATTAGAAGATTATTTTTGAAGAGAACTTAGCCAAAGCCAATGGTAGTTCCAGTTCTCATTTATAATAATGGAGTAACTGCATTGAAACTTGATTTTTTTATTCTAATCACATAATTGAAAAATAACATTTAACGTACCCCCAAACATGAAGAACTCATTAAAAAGCTTTTTATTTGTTATTTTATAATATTTAAAATAATTACTGTGTTTTGAACAAAATTTTAGCCATTATTTTCTTTGCTACTTTATAGAGTAACAAATAGAAGTGGAGTTGTTTCTTAAATTATGTCACTGTATGTGTCCAAATAAACTGGAAATATATTGAATTACAGTGCTCTATGCTTTTGTTTAAGAAACTTTCATAATTGTAAACTTGCATGGTATTTTGTCTCCAGAATTAATAGACAATTTTTTCTTTTGTATAAAAGAAAATTCCAAGGTTGATATAAAGAAGCCAATTCAGTTGCTAAATAGGGGCAGGTAGATTTTATGTTACTTTTTTTTTTTTTTTTTGATATTACTGCATTTAATCCCAAATCTACTTCCAATCCTACTTTTGTTCTGAAAGGCAGGTATGGTGTTTTTCTGGCTACTCCACTTAATACAATTACAGATGTGTAGATTTTACCTTTATAAGCTACAGCATGGTTGAAATCAGGCATCAAGACATGACTTTATTAAAGAACAACAAAATGGAAAGAACTTGAGCAAGACTATTTAACTTATGGGGTGGAGCATAATTTTAGCAATATTTTAATATGGGTATACTACAACTCTTTTCTAGATACCCATATGATTGTCCTTAAATGACAGATGACATATTTGACCACTTTCCCCTTAGAAACACCATTATGAAAATCTAGAACTGTCAAAGTCAACAGGAAGATTCAGAGGAAGAGATACACTTGCCTCTCTTTCCTTTTTTTGTTCAAAGACTTGCATCTTCTCTGAGTGATTGGTTAATAGAACAATATCTCAGGGAAGACTTCTGCTTTTCACAGAAGCAAGTCCATTAGTTCTGTCCTATATCCCTTGCTTCCCTTGACAGGAAGAGGATGAATTTCATCTTTGTTAAATGGAAATGTTTTGGCCTGTATCAGAGGCTAATTATCAAAACATCTTGACAAAATATTGATATAGCTATGCAACGTAGTCATCTCTGATCCTTTCTAGACCATGGAACTCTGTACTCTGTACCAAATCTCTCCCTTTTCTGAGGCCCTGCCCTCTGGTGAAGGTTCTTCCTCTACTCTCTGCCCTGTGGTAGATGATGGTTTTGCTACCTTCTCTTAGATAGTGTAAGAATGAGCAGTTATACCCCATATATGTATAATATGTCAAAATACATTCTATTATCATGTATAACTCATAAGAACAAATAAAAATATATAAAATAAGATAGCCTGTATTAATCAGGTATTCACTGCAACTTAAGAAAGATTTGCAAAGGAGACTATGTGTCAGTCTCTTCTCTGTTGCTAATAATGCAATATCACAGACTGGGTAAGTTATAAAAAGAAATGCTTATTTTGGCTCATGGTTCTGGTCAAAGGTCAAGGGGCCACATCTGAGTCCTTCTTGCTAGCAGAGTCCCAAGGTAGCATAGGGTATCACATGATGTGACACAGGGAGTATATAGGAGACCTAGCCACACTATCTTTGACAGCAGTTCCACCCTCAATATGACCCAAGTAACCCATTGATAAATTGATTCATTAATCACATTCATGAGGGTAGAGGCCTAATTACTTCTTATGTCCCATCTGTTTCCATCTTAAACGTCCCATCTGTTTCCTTTCCAGGGTTACATTTCAACACACATTTTGGAAGGAACAAACCATATTCAAACCATGGCAGCATCCATTTACTTCTTTTAAAACTGGACTCTTGGGGCTGGGATTGTGGCTCAGTGGTAGAGGGCTTGCCTTGCATGCATGAGGCACTGGATTTGATCCTCATCACCACATTAAAAAAATAAATAAAATAAAGATATTGTGTCCATCTACAACTGAAAAAAAAAAAGAGGAAAGAAAAATTAAAGAAAAAAAAAAAACTGGACTCTTGAGTTTGCTTTATGCGAGGCTCAAACTTTGGAGCAATCACAGTTGAGGCTCAGTCTCAAAGATGTGGGAGGAGGGCCTGGAACCAGAAGAGGGGGCTGAGATATGAAATGTTGCTATCTGACAAGAAAAATAAATAAATAACTATCATGTTTATGATTGTTCATGCTATAGGCTGTGTATGCAACCTGCCAACATATTTCTTGGTTAGTGAGAGTTGAAGTCTGTCTTCTTTGGAGTTTACCTAGGGGAAACACACTTGCTGTGAATATATTCTCACATCAGGAATGTGTACTCCTCCTAATAACAAGGCAACATTACTTTGGCACCATTCCATTTGAAATGTTATCTCTGGTATCATTTTATTGAAAATACACTTGTTCTATTCTTGACCTTAGTCATTTCAAGGAGCCTCCATATGAGCTAAATATGTTCTTTCTGTAGAAAAATGAATGAATGTTTTTTTTTCCTTTGTTTTATTTAGGCTTACATGTTGACAGTGTAAATTGATTCATTGTACATAGATAGAGGATAACACATCAATTCTCTAGTTGTAAGTTGTATAGAATCACAACATATATGTAGTCATACATAAAGTTAGGGTTATTATGACCATCATATTCCATCACCCTTGCTGTCCCCATGACCCCTCCCCCCTTACACCCCTGTGAACAGACATCCACCATTGTTCCCATGACCTTCCCCACATTATGGATCAGCATCCAGTTATCAACGAGTAC